>OX456526.1:124319026-124530206 GCA_949748255.1 Eustalomyia histrio
CTAGTGACAGATCTGTTCATATCAAAAGGAATCTGAAAAATTGGGCTACTTTTATGACCAGATATGAGAAGACCCGATCAAGTAGAATTATATCTCATGCGAGATCTGCACATATACGGAAAGATATGTTAAATTTAGTAATATCTATTTCATTATTTGGTATCAGAACATAGCCATTTGAGCAGTTTAAAAATTTTCTTTAAACGACTTATTGTTATATTTTTTAATTTCAGTTTAAGGTTTTTTATAGATAAAATATTGTTAATCGCGAAGTCCATATGCAAAAAAGAAAATTCATGTAAGTAGAAATAGTCTGTGTGTCTCCGAAATATATTTAGATATTTAAATTCAAAAACAAAACAAAAAAAACCAAAGCTATTATTTAAATTCCATTATAAAAACTAATATCACGGTTTCTTGTAATATGTAATCAATAACTACTATACAATTTATTGAATTTAAGTGTGTTCAATCCAACCGGATGTTAAAATGCACCAATGCTAAAACTACCAAATCACGTATTGAAGTGAGAGTTACTTGTGCTTAGTTGAAGAAAATCGAAGATTATTACGTGATTTTAGATAGTTATTATAGGTATGAGTATTAACACGTAATCATACAATATGTTGGAAACTGAAATAGATTTTTAAATTTAAACCATAAAAAATCAAAGATTGAACTTTAAAACAAACTCTTTATTCAACAATTTTACATATTTGCAGTTTATTTAAGATTTTGGTATATGGAAATTGAACAGTATAATTTTCTAACTTTACAGGAGATAAGAAATACGTAGGCAATTTTAAATGTTTTTGTTTACAACCCTTGAATAGAAAAACATTCGTGAAGGTATACGCTAATTCGGGACTTATACCAAGAGGTGCAAACAGAGGAAAATTGTTGCCCTTGAGGACTTTCCTGCGTTGGCCCGGAAGACCTGAGAAAATTTACATAAAAGATGCTTTTTGGAAAATACGTAAGGAACGTGGTAAAAATGGCAATTCAAAAGGATAAAAAGTCTCTCCCTTAATGGCCTACCCGCAGCCCTTTGGCTAGAAGCCTGAAATGTAAAATATAATTTTACTGAATTATGAGATTATTAATTGATTAGGTACTTTTTTGAACGCTATAAAAGTGAACGCGATAAACATGAAGGCTTAAAAGCAATCTGCCTGTTCCACTTAGGCTAGAATATTGAAATGTAACATATGTGTTCCCCGGAATATTAGCTAATTCAGTAATGAAGTAGTTTTTAAAGTTTTCGGCATTAATGAATTAAAAAAAGAGGTTCACTAGGAGTAAAGTATCCCCCTTAAGAAGCTGTAAACTTAAATTTGGATAATATCCCAGGATCCTGTCGATATTATTGATTTAAAGAAATAGGATGTGTGAAAGAGACATAATCTTACGTTTAGGGGTTAAAAATTATTTTTTTAGTTTATTTCTTATAACTTCTAAAAAAAAGGTTGACAAATTTATAATTAAATGAAGAAGCATCTACCGGTATATAAAACATGTCCAACTTTTCTAGTCATTTCATAAAATATTTTTGGGATATCACATTTGTGTAAAAAAATGTTGTTTTAAATTAATATTTCAAAATATCTATTTAATTAAATTAAGGGTGTATGCTATTTTTCGCTATTCGTAACTGATCTGCTTTTAGATAATTTAGCGCGAAGAACTTTTAGCGCTCATATTAATTTGATACATTTTTTATGACAACAAAAACGCCTTCTAACTTAGTACCAAAGAAATCATAAAGAAATATTGTGGCAGGCTTTAATTACCAGGAAAGTTTCCCAACTTAAACATTCCTCAGGCTGGAATTCTAGCCATTAGTGAGGTAGCGTAGTGGCTTAGGTATAATGTCCTCATAACGGTGAGGATCAATATATTCTCTGATAGTCAGGCTGCCATTAGATCTCTGGTATGTCTTCCTGGATTCAACATCAGCCCTGAACTGTCGCAGATCTCTTAACAAGATGGCTCAGTAGTTCAGCATCCATGTTATTTGGGTGCCGGGCCACAGGGACATACCACGGACCTGTAGGGCAGACGAGCTTGCAAGACTGGGGACTACCTTACACATTCCACACGAAATGGAATCTTTGGGCATGCCTCTGGCCACTTGCAAGTTTCGGCTGCGGGAGAGCGCTTATGGGTTGGCAAGAGATAGGTGGGTTCTGTCCGTGGTTGTATTCGTTTCAGACAGATGTGGCCCCGTCTGGATGGGAAGTGCACGCACAGGTTGCTGTCACTGTCAAGGCCCGATATATCCCTACTTGTGTCCGTCATGACGGGACACTGCCTGATTGGAAGGCACGCAGTTAGGTTGAGGGTTGCAGAAGCTGTGGTGACGAAGTGGAGGAGGAGTCTGTGGAGCACCTTCTCTGCACTTGTCCTGTCCTGGCTCGCAGGAGGGGACTGCATTTGGGCAGGCACCACTTCTAGCTAACCTAACCTAACCTAACCTAAACACTCCTCAACATTTTGTGTCATAAATTAAATTCTATTACTTTATATTTACTTTCTTTGCAATCCATTTGTTGTTCATTAAATTTAGTTCATTTGATTTTATTATAGCTATTTAACATACTGCAATTTATTAAATTAATTATAAATCAAATATATATTTATTTTTTTTCCCCAACTTCTCTTGCCACAAAAAAAATTTAAATCCGCTTTTAAAAACTTTTTTAAATTAAATACAATTTAATTAGCTTTTCAGACGTAATTAAAATGTAATAAAATCAACAAACAAACAAAACAAAAACATTTTAAATTTATTATGTTACTTTCTAGTGGAAAAACTTATATTTTTCCACATTATATTCCACATAAACTAACACAAAAGTCTAGATAAAAAAATGTATATAAATGAACGTAAATAAAATTATAAAAAGAATGAGGAAACAATAAAAATAAACTAACTAATAAATAATACAATTTTTCAAATTAAACAATGTATTAAACAAATAAAATAACCACAAATGAAAACCGCGTAATTTTAATAAAAAATTATAACTGGGGGCATGTACAATTTAAATGATATTATTTTAAAATTTTAAATTTGTAATAAAATATTTCATATGAAATCAATTTATTAAGTAATTAATGCAGTAATATTAAAATAAATGATATCCATACTTTGTTATATTATTTGATATGAAATCTTTTAAAATTTAAGAAGAATTTATCACAAAAATTTTGCAATTAATATTAATCATACGCCAGGGTAGTTATTATAAACAATCATTAGCGGGCCCAGATAATTGGTTTTTATTGGTGAACTTATAGAAATCTTTAATAAGTTGAATATAAGAAAAGTAAGGCAAAACATTTTAGAGATCTTTAGTTCCCTATTCGCGATTTGGAATTTGGGTATTAGTGAATTTTGATATAAAATTGGACTGAATTTTTTTGGCAAAATTTATATTAAAAGTTGTGTAACGCCGATCTTGTTATAAGAAATTCATTTAAAAATTTTAATTGAATAACTTTAGCCGACCATTACAATTTAAACTTCTTGAGGACGTTGTGGTGTAATGCTTAATGGACTGTTATACAAAAGGTTTCGTGTTCGATCCCGGCGACGACAACATAAATTTAGAAATATAATATGTATAAGCTTGTAACTTAAAAAAACTGTATCCTGCACAAATGTTTTTATTTTATCAAAATTAATCATCAATAGCTTTAAACATGTCCTTTGCAACGGCCCCGCCAATTGTGCAAATATTTAAAACTTTTTTGTTTACTAATATACATCAAAAGTGCAACTTTAAACGCTGGTAGGGAATTAAAGATCTCCTTAAAAAGAATTTGTGCTTATTTTTCATATATTCAGCTCTTTAATATCTATCATTTGAGTGGTACACTCAAAATATTGTTACAGTAACTGACTGTAGTTTATTTAAAAAGATATCCGCATATTTTTTAAATGATTATATATTTAAAACACAAACAAATTTTTTTGTTTTTGATAGAAAATTGCCTTTTAGTAATTTTTACTAAATTTGTAACTAATTTCTATGACACTTAAAGAAAACGAAATATCATTTATTTTTACGCACTTTGTAGTTTATTTGTTGACAGTTAAAAATCAACGTGATTAGGAAAAAAAATCATTGTTTTTACGGATTTTGTAGTAAATTCATTTGTCATTTGTTTTTACTGATTTATGGTTAGTTTTTTAGCAGTTAAAATAAATGAAAAATTCTTTATAATTTAGGGATATAGTATGATTTAGGATGTAGTTGGGTTGAGTAGTCTGTATCTCCAGCATCGCGACCAAGTTATTGTGCACCCTCTAGTATTTTCCTCAGTTCTTCTCCAGTGCAGCCTTGAGTATCAGTACAATGTTCTTCTCTTCCAGTTTTTTTTTGTATTGTTCCTTAATGATATCAGGTCTGTCATATGTTATAAATTGCAGGTATGCAAAGGCAGGACATTTAGCCATTACATGCTCCATGGTCTCCTCATCTTCCTTACAATATCTGCATGTCGTATATCGATCATGTCCCATTTTGTTTAGGATGTTATTACATGGAAAGTGTCCTATGAGTGCTCCGCATAGGAGTCTTAGATTTGGTCTGTTTATCTGAAGGGCTTCTCTGCTTCTCTTTTCATTGTATGATAAGAAATTCCTTGAATGTTTCAGTGGTTTCTGTTTGTTATAATATTCAATGGATTTCGTCTTCATCAGATCCGATATCATATTTGTGATGTCCTTTTTTGTGAAATCAAATTGCGGACTCGGGACTATAAATGGCAGTTCCGCACCTAATCTCGCTTGTTCATCAGCTTGTTCATTGCCTTAATGCCCACTGTGACCGGGTACACTCACCAAAAAAAGTCTGTAATGACAACTGAAAATTTTGCTGTTATTACGGGAAATTCTGCTAATTTGAGCCCAGCGGTATTTTTTGCTAATCTTAGCAACACATGTCTGCTGACGTGTAGTACAATGAAATTAGTAGAAAAATTAGTAGTCGCTACTAAATTTTAGTAGACTTTTTGTAAAGTGTAATTGAAAATCGGTTTGCTAAAATCAGCAAAAAAAATTACTAAATACTATTAATATTAGTACAAAGTTTTAGATTTATTTTTTTATCGAGCATCAAAAATTTTAATTATATTTTTTAAAAGATGTTTTATACAAAATGAAAAAAAAAATCAAAGGCTTAAAAATCTTAAAAATTCTTAAAATATAAACGAATTTATCATTTTGTTTTAATTTGGTAATTTCTGTTTTGAAAAATATTTTAGTCAATTTTTTTTTTTTCTTTTAAGGTGAAATTTAAATTGTTGTTAGGGCTGATTTTTAGAAATAAAAAAACTTTAGTGCTATTTTAAGTGGATGTCCTATTTTTAGACATGAGTCGGTATCTTCACTTCCGATCCCTTTTTTAATCCTATGAAACATTTTAGGGCAATTTAAGTTTGTATGTATAAGTTTAAATTATTAGAAATAACATTTCCATAATATCCACTTTTTTAAAATTAGTAATTTTTTTGCTAATTTTAGCAAATCGGTTTTCAAAAATTTGTAAAATGATTTCTGAAATTAGCAACGAAAATTTGTAGATATTCTGTAAAAACTCTGTAATTTGTAAAATGTAAATAGCAAAAAGATTTGCTAAATAATAATAATTGTTTTACTAAAAATCAGTACAAAAATAGTAAAGTGGGATTGAAAACCGTTTACAAATTTTTCTACTAATTTTTTTTCTGAGTGTACCCAAATAAGTGTTACCTTATTATTGGTCGCCAGTTGGTTGAGAGCTTTATGGCATTCTAGCTCAGATCTATGGTAATATATGGGGCTTTTCAGGGCCTTTATTACAGCCTGGTTGTCCGACATTAAGTTTATCTTTGTTCTCACAAGATTTCTTTTCAGAAGTTCGGTCGTTGCTGTATAGATAGCATATAATTCTACAGTAATTACGGTTGAATCTTTGCCCAGAGGTATGTGAATTATGCAACTAGGTCTGTATACAATAGCTCCAACTCCGCCAGAAGTTTTAGATCCGTCAATATACCACTTCAGTGCATCTTCCTTCAACCATGGGGGATCAAGTTCCCCCATAGATATAGTGAGTTAATTTATTAACATTTAAAAATAAATAAAAGCAATTTTGTTTTAAATAAAAAGTTAGCAAACCGGTTTCTAAGTTATTTTTCATTTATTTTAAATAATATTTCCGGTTAATTTAAAGCACAATCTATTTTCTGTGTATTACTTTTAAAGTTTTTTTTTTAACAAGACATCCTACTACACATATACTGTGAGCGTCAAAAGAATGTGTACACGTTGGCTTATTATGTTTACAGTTACATTTTACCCTTTTGCAATTATATTTTAAATCATATTTTAGGTGTTTTTAATTACACACAGGCTGCATCATTTTTTATGTAGGTATGTAAATATTAAATATTTTATTATTTATTTATTTTATTTATTAATCATATAATTACAAATTATATGTTAATACCCTAACCGAGCACTAGCAACAAAGGCCTTCGGCTCGTTGTAGCGAAAACAGACCAGAGCCTCTGGTGGGAATTGAACCCACGACCCACGCACTGATAAGCTAGCACGCTACCAACTAGCCTACCGGGACGCTCGTAATATTAAATAACAAGGGTATTCGTTTCTGTTTTTTTTTTTGTAGTTGGAAAAATGCAACTTTTGTTACAACAAACACAAGAAAAAAAGTTCCCACCAAAAGTTGTATTTTTAACAACCCATAACCAAGTGTAAAAAAAATTTGCAATTTTCCACTATAAACGTCAAAGGAAATGATGTTGCCACTCTTAAGAAAATCGTTAATTTGTAGTTCAAAGTACGAAAAACTACATCTCTTTTTGTGAAACCCTGAATTATACAACTGTGATCTTAAAAACCATGTGAGACATTTATATTTAAAATTTTATTTTTTCTCGTTCAATTCAACCTTCATTTTTTAAGAAAAAAAATTAAAAATTAGTTCTATGAAAAAAATTAATTAAATGTTTCTCGGCCTATTTAAATTCTGTGCCATCTCCGTAACCAATACAGTGCGGTAATTCACTAACCGTCTCCTTCACAATAAGCGTTCTTTAGTCTCGGGCCAAAAAATAATTTTTTTTTAAGTTCTAGAAACGCCGAAAACACTCGTTTTGTTCTATTTTGTATAGTGCCCCCCATCTCCAATACCGAAAATTGATGCTATTTTACGAATACTTGCACTTTATCCTGAAGTCCCGAATCTGTATAGATTTACAGCAATTTAAAAATCGACACTGAATTGCTTACATGCATTTTTATGTTAAAATTCATCACTAGAACATATAAATGAGACAAAATGGTGGATCTGATCTTTATTG
The DNA here is from genome assembly GCA_949748255.1 of Eustalomyia histrio. Taxonomy (NCBI): domain Eukaryota; kingdom Metazoa; phylum Arthropoda; class Insecta; order Diptera; family Anthomyiidae; genus Eustalomyia; species Eustalomyia histrio. The sequence goes on from OX456526.1 coordinate 124,326,398, forward strand.
CATCACATCATTTAACGAAATCGGTTGTCATCGAACTGCGAAAGAATATCCTCACACCATAGCTTTGATTTGGAAACGAAGTACTCGATTCCACACCGCAAAAACATCACTACGCTCAAATCATTATAAAGAATGCTCAATTCTTCTTCCACCAAATTGTCGGGCATTTTTTCTTTTCTAAAAAAAGAATATATCAAAATTTATATTAAATTGTTATTTGGGAAAATTATATTTATCTACCGATATTTTCATAAATATACTCACAATATTATTTCGTTAAAAAGAATCTAAAATACATATTAAATTAATCAAAAATATATTCAAAAAGAGGACTACTGATTTTTAATTATATTCAGCCCATTTTGTTGTTTATTTTCAATCATTGTTTTATAATCGACAAAAGTAGTAAAAACAATAGAAAGTTGTTTAAAATAACCATCAATTTTTTACTGACAAAAAGTAGAAAAACCCGATTTTTGGGTTTATTTTTCAAATTGAAATGTTTTTTTATTATTATGAAATTTTACAAAACACAACACACACATATGTATATATTTTTTTATTGTCTTGTGTATCTAAATTTTCTTGTAAATTTTATTGAAATAATTTTGTATATATACAAATTATTTTGGTAAAAAAAACAAAAAAGAATTATTACAATTTCAATTTTTAAAAACAGAAAATATGAAATTTTAAATTTAACAGAAAATATCAACTCCTACTGAATGTCTGTAAATTTTTATAGTTTGTATTTTGAATGACTGATTCAAATGGTTAAAAAATATATTTCTATGAATTTCAATTGATTCTTCGTTTAAAAACAAATTTTACGTATTACTTTTTAAATAAACTACATTCGGTGACGGAAAATATATTGTGAGTGTATTATTAATTTCCATTAAAAATGCGGTAATTAAATAATCAATAAATTCACTTTTAACACTTCTCTTTGGCATCTTGAAAAAAATTAATGATTCTTATACAATTGAAAGCTTGTTTTCTTGTTTTTTTTTTGACAGTTCAAATATTTATATTTTTTATTTCAAAAAATGATCGCTCACATCAATAAGAGCGTAATTTTTCATTTTTTCACTTTTCCAATCAAAAAAAAATCTGAAATGAATACCCCTTACTTAAAAAAACAACCAATTTCCCTATGTGTGATATTTTTATTAAGTTTGTTAATTTCCATTCATTTTGACTACTTTTTGAATATACAACATTAATCAAATGGCAGTCTATTTGAGTCACGGCATTATATGCCATTTCTGCTGTATTTTCCACAATTTTTTCGACAGAAACGTTTACCTTAAACTCTTCGATGCTCTCACGCAGCTTTTTTTTTGAAAATGCTATAAAAAAAAACTACTGAATATTTTCTCAAATTTCTTTCTTATTTGAAAGTACAATCCTTCCGATTAATAATGGAAAAATTTCATTTAAATGGCTGCCTCGGCTGGCCATGCAGTAGCCTACACGATCGGTCCAATTTTTAAGCACATTATCGATTGTGTCCAGCTGTATTTCACCAATGGCTTCACGAATATTGTCCTTTAAAGCGCCAATTGTCTCTGGATTGTCGGCGTAACACTTATCTTTGACGGTACCCCACAAATAATAGTCCAACGGTGTCAAGTCGCAGCTCCGAGGTGGCCAAACGACATCAGCTCTGCGGCTGATAATGCGATCTTTAAAAACAGGGCGCAAAACATCGAGTGTAGCTTCGGCTGTGTGGCACGTAGCGCCGTCCTGTTGAAACCAAATTGTTGCCAATATTCTCCTCTTCAATTTTTGTGAACAAAAATTCGTTCAACATGGCTCGATAACGATCGCCATTGACTGTAACGGCCAGCCGAGTTAGACATTTAAATTAAATTATTTTCCATTATTAAGCAGAAGGATTGTACTTTCAAATAAATAAAGAAATTTAAGAAAATATTCGGTAGTTTTTTTTTTATAGCATTTTCAAAAAAAAAGTTATTTGGCGGACCCTATATATTTTTTGAATTAAATTTGTACCCAGAGTAGCCAACAACAGTTATCAAATTATGAAAATAAAATAGCTAAAATATAATTTAAGTTATTAAGCTTCTAAATTCTGCTTTAGTTTTTAAAGACTTAAAAAATTTCAAAATTTAGTTTTACTATACTAGTTACAAAATCATTTTTATTAAATTTCTGTAACAAAAATATCCTTCGTAAATTTTTTCTCTTAATGACCAACAATGCTTCTTTATCTGAAGAGCTCTTCTAGATTTCTGCTACTAATTACTTACGCTTAATGTAATGTTCTTCTTTCAAGAAACTTTATCATATTCCCTTTATCTGGGAAACGTTAAATGAAAAAAAAAAAAAAAAAACGACAATTGCAGGTTTGCATGTTTGAGAGTAGTTAATCATTCAAAAAAAAAAAAAAAAGAAAAACAACAGATATGAACCCCAAAAGATATAGAAAAGTGGTTATAAATCGTTGTAGTAATATAATTTAAATTTCACGGTATATTTACAACAATTTTGTAGTTAAATTTGTGTTTCACAAATTAAGTTGTATCACATACTTAATCACAAAAAAATTTATTTCTGCACAATATGCTTTCTTAATAAAAAATAAACTACACTATTCATATATTTTTTTAATTAACAAATACATTTATAACTTTATGTTATTTTCTGAACAGCTGTCCTTTTTGTTTTCTTTTGTTTAGATTTTTTTTATTTTTTTTTTTTTTTTTTAATTTTTAACATTTATTAAATGTTGCATATTTATTTAATATCTGATTTTTCATGACATATAGTTGAATTTTAACAGACATCAATGTCATCTAACAACAAGTGTAGTATCGTTTAAATCTGTTAAAGTTGTTGTATAAAATTTATGACATTTGAAACATGCTTGCAATGTCTGTTGAAAGTTTTAGTGGGGCGGAATGTGTAAAAAGAAATTGTTTTCGAAATGCATTTTCCAAATAAATCTGGAATGACATATTTATTTGTTAGAGTGGTGCAAAACTTTAAAAAGTCGGTTCTTATAAAAAGAAAAATTCGTGTAATCTGCCTTTTGAAATTTTAAAAATTATTTCTGCTGTTTCTTGTTGATTCACATAAATTTGTTCCTCGTTCGCTTCAAGCTTGTGAAAATTTCGATATAGAAATAGAAATATAACAATTTTTGTAATCATGTACTCAGAATATTATATACACTCACGGTATTATTTCGTTAAAATCAACTTAAAATATATATAATGATGATACAAACTTTTCTTTCCAAGTCCGACAATTAACACCAATTAAATAAACTAAATTGAGTTTCTCTGTAAACAAAGTTTGTAAAGTTTATTTTGTACATTATTCACATATTTATTAAATTTTAAAATCTAAATAATATTCACCTGTAAACAAAGAAACGACATTTAAAGTTCATTTTTTCAAAGTCAATTCCTTTTTACAATAATCTTTTTTTAATCTACTATTGTTAATCAGCTCCTTCAATAATCAATTTTATTCAACTTGTGTTATTTCAATTATTTAGCTTCTAGTGGCAGCGTTGCCATATGCCAGGCTTTTACTAAAAACTTAAATAAGGGGATTCAATTTCCTTACATACATATTAAATAAATCGAAAATATAGTCAAAAAGAGGGCTACTGATTTTTCATTTTATTCAGCTCATTTTGTTGTTTATTTTCAATCATTGTATAATAATCGACAAAAGTTGTAAAAACAATAGAAAGTCATTTAAAATAAAATTCAATTTTTAACTGCCAAAAGTTAGAAAAACTACTTTTGTGGTTTGTTTTTTAAATTGAAGGTTTTTTTTATTTGCATGTAATTATAAAACACAACACACACTTATGTGTATATTTTTACTGACTTTGTGTGTATGTATATTTGAATAATTTCTTGTAATTTTTTTTTTAAATAATTTTGTGTATACACAAACTATTTTGGTAAAAAAAAACAAAAAATAATTATATTAATTTAAATTTTAAGAAACAGAAAACATAAAATTTTACATTTAACAGAATATATCAACTCCTGAATGTCTGTAAGTTTTTATAGTTTGTTTTTTGAATGACTGATCCAAATAGTTGAAAAATATATTTCTACGAATTTCAATTGATTCTTCATTTAAAAACAAACTTTAAGTATTACTTTTTAAATAAACTACAGTAGGTAACGAAAAATACATCGTGAGTGTAGTTTACTGTTGGTAGTTTAATAAAAAATGTTGCCAGTTCAGTAACAAAAAAAACACACATTTACTTTTCAAAAAAATATTTATACTAACTTTTTCAATACATTTAATCAAAATAATAAATTTGTTTAAAATTTAATAAAAATTTATCCACAAAACGAAAATTTGTGGTTTATATGTTTCTGTTACAGTGATTATAAATTAATATTTTGTTTGTGTCAACAAAAATAAAATATTAAAAAAATTCCAATTTATTTTTTTTTTAAATTGCTTGTTTATATACAAAATTATTTTAATTCAAATTACAAGATCTTCACAAACACACACACACATTGTCATCCAAACAAAATGTGTCCGTAGATTGTGTGAGTATACATTTCGTAGATTAAAAAACAAACAAAAATACAAAAAAACCAAAACAAAAAAAAAATATTTTTTTTACGGAATTGTAAGGTAAAATTTTAACATTTAGTTTTAATTGATTAATCATTTTTTTTTAACTAATGTGTAAGCTGTTTAAACAACATTTAATAATAAATAACCAAAACCATTTAACTTAAATGAAAATAAGTAAACCGGTTTTTAAATTAAAAATATCATTTCTTTTAAATGATGTTATAATAGTAATTATGGAGTACGTACAGGAGTTCGTTCGTGATTGTCATGATAGACAGACGTATAGCGGAGATCGATCTACTTTATCGTTATTTTTATGTGCATTTATTATTTAACGCATATAGTGCGTTCAATACTATTTTTATTTCTTTTTTTGTTTAAAAAATTCACAAGAGACAGAGACTCTTTACAAAAAACAAAAAAAAAAATTGTATAAAAAATGATAGAGCTTAATGCTCAAAAATCAGTATTAAATAGTGACAATGATAACAATATATTAACTCAAAACAACAACTTAATAGAAAATATTAGAAAAAGAAAAAGCAACATGCTAGGTAATCAACAAAGCAAACAAACAAAAAACAACTACTGGGCAATTCTTGATAATGACAAAAATTGCGATCAGGAATGTCTAAAGTTATTTGAAAAACATGTACAAGAACATGATAAACCAACAACATCACATGCTGCATCAAAAAACTCTGCATATAGAGCCAACAACATTAACAAAGAAAACACAACAACTAATAATACTATTCAAAACAATCAAAACAAAAACACTAAAGTTCCACCGATTAACATTTATGATGTGAATGCTAAACAACTCATTGAGTTTCTTAAAAAAGGCCTGAACATATCAGAATTTAAAATAAAAGAATTTCAAAATAAAAAACTCTCTTTGTTTACGTCAACCATTGATGATTATTTTAGAATAAAAGCATATTTAGAAAAAACAAAAACAAAATTTTTTACATATACCCCAAAACATATTAAAACAAAGTCTTATTTACTAAAAGGGCTAAGTGCCAACACTGACATTAATGAAATTCTAGAAGAATTAAATAAATTCCAAAATGAAAATCTTAAAATTATTAAAGTAAGCCCATTCAAAACTAAAAAATCGATAAATGAAAATTATATCCTTCCAATATATCTGGTACAAATAAGCAACGAAAGCAAAGTCAACGAATTAAAATCAGTTAAAAGTCTTCTACATCACTGTGTCCGTTGGGAAACCTTAAGGAAATCTGAAATTCCTCAATGTAGAAATTGTCAAAGCTTTTTCCACAGTGCATCTAATTGTTTTTTACCACATAGATGTGTTAAATGCAGCGAAACACATGAGATTGGTAAATGCACCCTCAATGAGATTCCCACAGAGGAGAGGGATAAGCTGTTCTGCGTCCTTTGCAATAAATACGGTCATCCAGCTTCCTATAAGGGATGCGAAAAATATAAGGAGCTACAGCAAAAGTTACAAGCTAAACAACAAAATTTAACTCAGAGAAGAATTAATAGTCCATCAACTCCTGTAAACATCAACACTAGTTTTGCTAATATGGTAAAAAATAACACTCTACAAAATGCAATAAACCCAAATCCAATCCAAAGTGCATTGGAACAACTAAATAGTTCCATGCAAAATTTATCTAATCAAATTATAAACTTAAATAAACAACTACAATTACAGTCGTCTAGAATAGACACCATTTTTTCAATGTTAGAATCTTAAATTATTAAAATGGATAAAGCAATTGTAAAAAACCTTAATATAATAGAAATTAATGTCAATTCCATTATCAAATTAAGTAGAAGATATGAGTTATGTAATTTTATAAACAAATATAATCCCGACATAGTTCTATTAAATGAAACAAAACTTAATGACAGACATAAAATTAACTTTAAGGACTATTATTTAATACGTAAGGACAGAAAAGACTCTAAGAGAGGAGGAGGAACAGCAATTTTGTTAAGAAATGGAATTAAATATATAAATTTCACCAATAGTACAACTAAATCATTTAAATATTTAGAAACATGTATTGTAAAAATTCCACTGATATCTAACAAAATGTTGTTTGTGATTTCAGCATATTATCCATCTGGCAACAATGACAGGCATTTTAACTCAGAATTTACTAAACTTTTTCAGTCACTAAATTTGCAAGATACAAATAACTTTTATTTACTTGCGGGAGACTTAAACTGTAAGCATAGCGATTGGGGTAACAATTCATGTAACCCAAAGGGTAATAAATTAAAAGAATGGCTTTCACTCAATGAAACTTTGTTTAGAAGTAGTTTATATGCATCAGCTGCACCTTCATATCCCCGTTGTAATTCTTACCTTGATTTGTGTATAGCTGATTCTCGCTTAATTATTCATAAAGTAAACGATACATTAAATTGCCTACAAACCCTTGATTATGATAGTGATCACAACGCACTACAAATTCAAATTAAAAACGTAGAAAATGATCACCCATTAGCGTTTTTCAAAGAACAACCTGTTCTGAAGTTTAATTATAAAAAAACAAATTGGAGAAAATTCAAAAACAGTATGCTAAGTGAATTGAACAATAATGAACTAATATCAAATGACAGAAACTTATCAAATGCTGAAATAGATTTTTACTTACGAAGATTGAATGAATTTATTACAAAATCTATAGAAAAATCGGTTCCAACATTCAAAAGTAACAATTCTGTAGAAAAGTTCATTAATGCGACTATAAAAAAATTACAGGCGGAGAAAAGCAAAATCGTCACTATGATTAAAAATCATAATAGATTAGATTGGGTTTTGCCACAACAACAACTTAATTTACTTAAAACCAAATTAAAGCTTATCAAAAAACTCATAAACGATAATTTTGCCTTAGCAGTTGATAAACATTTTCAAGAAAAACTTTTAAACATTGATCAAAAAAATCCCTCAAACATGTTTAGTGAAATCAAAAAACAGTTCAAAACAACACAATCCTTAAAAACAGATTTTGTTAAGATTCCACAAGACAAAGAAGTATTGCTTAGAAATGCGGGAATAAATTCTAATGAAGTGGAAATAGAAAATAATGAATTTATAATAAATGATGAGGAACAGAAAATTAATGTGATTGGAGCCTTTTTAGAATCGGTTCATTCTTTTAAGGAGATTGATCCTGATAATAACATACATGTAGAAGTGGATAATTGCTTCTCAAATTTTTTGCAAAATAAAAACGAATATGAACGCAATGAATCAACTATTACTACATTTAGTGCATATAAAAAGGCCAATCAATTAAACGAAAGTTATTTTATAACAAAAGACACCATCGTCTATATTTTTAGACACTTAAGAAACAAATTATCGTCGGGTTTTGATAACATACCCAATATCATATTAAAAAACGTTCCGCAAGAAATAGTTCTTGAGTATTATACTCTTTTCAACAATATGCTCAATAATTCATATTTTCCTCGAGCTTGGAAAACAGCTAAAACCGTTATCTTACCAAAAAAAGGGAAAGATCCAAATGACCCAAAAAATTTGCGTGCCATTAGCCTGCTTCCAAATATAAGTAAAATTTTTGAAGTTTCCATTAATAACAATATAAATGATTTTTGCAAACAAAATAACCTAACAAACGATAACCAATTTGGGTTTAAATATAAACACTCGACAATTCAAGCAATTCATTTATTGCTTTCAAATGTCTATTGGAACTTAAACAAATCCTTATGCACAGGCGCTTGCTTAATTGATTTCGAAAAAGCGTTTGACAGCATATGGATACCAGGCCTTATATGTAAATTATTGAATTACAAATTTCCTCTACATTTAATAATACTTATACATAATATGATAAATAACAAATCTTTTCTAGTCTACAATAATAACAAAATTAGTACAAAAAAATTTATTATCGTTAATGGGTTGCAACAAGGTACTGTAAATTCCCCAATTCTGTTCAATTTATACATATATGACCTTTTGACCAAAATCGACAATATTATCGGCTTTGCCGACGACATCGTAATTTACCATTCTGATAACACAATCGGAAAAATCAACGAAAATCTACAAAAATATTTCAATATTGTAGAAAAATATGCCTCTGATTGGCAAATGAAAATTAACGTTGATAAATGTGAAAGTATCCTTTTTCGCCCTCCTGTTGGAAAGTGTAATAGTAATATTAAAAAAAATTGGAAATCTTTTGGTATAAAATCCAGTAACAACACAGATATAAAAAATAAACAAATTGTAAAATATCTAGGTGTTCATCTAGATAAATTTTTATATTTTAATGAGCACATTAATCTACAACTTAAAAAGGCAAGAAATGCTTTTTTTGCGTATAAAAAATTATTCTTTTCAAAATACATAAAACCAAAGGTAAAGGTAATTATGTATCAATCACTAATACGCCCTATTATTACATATGGTTGTCAAATATGGTACAATATTTCCCCCTCTTACATGGAAAAAATTAGAATTTTTGAGAGAAAATGCCTGCGAGGTTGTACGTCATTTTATAGATCTTCTCATAGCAACTATCTAAAATATATTTCAAATCAAAAATTGTATAATGAAGCACAAATTTGTAGAATAGATAACTTCATTATCCATATAATTAGAAATCACATTACAAAAAGCCTTGAATGCTATGAGAATAACTTAATTATGGCCCCATATTACGCTAATGACGAATATATTTATAAAACGTTACAAAATGGATACGTGCCCCCCGAGGCCTTCCTATACTTAGATAAACATGGTTTTATTCAAAACGAAACTGGTATCCCTATATTTTACCACATTTATAGAAGGGCCAATAATAAAAATGTATATACCAAAGAACTTACAGTAGACAATCGCAGATTTGACAATAGTATTTACTCAGGAGATAAAAATGTGATCACAAATATAAACATTAAAAAATATTGGTGGCTTAATACTTAATAGCTATATTTTTTTTTATCTTTTGACTGTAGCTTTTATTATTTTGCAATATATAAGTAATGTTTTTTCAAATTTTTCCTTACATTAATTTATATAAATATACATATATTGTATTAATAACAATAAGTATTATAAAAAAAAATTGTTTCATTATATATAAAATACTTGAGAGCCCGTTGTGGGACTGTGTATAATAACTAAGTTATATTTCCACTATTTGTTTATTTATAGTTAAATATATGAATTTTTGTTTAAATAAACGTTATAAAAAAAAAAAAAAAAAAAAAAAAAAAAAAAAAAAATGGAGTACGTACACAGGAAAACTGATTAAACAATGGTGTCTAAATTCTGGACAGCTACGATCAGACCTGCGCAACCTCAATTACATTTTGTAATTTTTCTTATCAGACCTACACTAACATTTGTGCTATTCAACTTTTCCTTGGAAAATATGATTTATTATGAAGACAGTTGTTGCAACCGCCAAAAATTTCATTGATATCAACGATTCTGCCAAAACCGATACTGTTTTCTTGGTGTGCAGACGCTAGCTATGTTAAGTAAGCTCATTATTAATATATGCAATTCCATTAGGGTGTCCTTCGGAAAAAGTTCATATAATAGCACCACGACGACTTCCGGGACAATTTTTTGGAAGCCGTGATACTCTTATTTTTCCCGGAAATTTTTTTTATTGATTTTTGCGACCCAGATTGGTGGTGTATCCCACCGTTTTCTGTGATTGACATTTTTTTTAATTTACGATCGCAAAACATTTATATCATCCCAAGACTCCTTGCTTTTAGAAAAGAACCCAAAAATATCCTCCTTCAGATAAGAGATCGTTTAGTTTTAAATGTTAAAATTTAAATTTTTAGAAATATTTTAAAATTTTACAAACAAAATTTCTAATATTAAGAACGCAATATAAATATTTAAAAATGTAGAATTAAAAATAAACTTTAGACGCTACACACCGCTTTTTAAACATTTGTTACCCGGTTTTCACTCTAAATATGTACAATTCAGACTACATACCCTCATAATTTTAAAGTCAATACAATTTTATGAAAAGAAAACAAATAAAAAAAATCAAAGAGTGCCCCGATAGGCCCAAAGTTGGACCTATACATATCTTATCAATCTCTACATATTCAACAGAGTCTAAATGCTGACTCTTGCTTTAGTTCGACAACATTTTTTATAATTCAAAATAATGTTATTATTTGTGTATATGTGTATGTATTTTTTGAAATTTTTGTCTCACTTTCCTTAATAAATTTCAATTCATATTAACTAACACCACATATTTACAAATTATTAATTGATTTCTTTTACTATCTATTTTATTTTACTATTTTACATATATAATTATTCCTTTGTAATAATACAGTTAAAATTTCCGCAATAATTAATCATTTTTAATATACAAAAGAATATTTATTAGGGTTCTACAATGTGTAACTCGTTGTAGTTATCCAGCTCCTCAAGACCCCTTCATAGTAATTACCTATACAAAATTTATAAAAAAAAATTTAAATTAAAAAAATGTGTTTATACCTAAACATACTTAAATTTACGCCTACAAATGAAAACAAATTTCAATTTTTTAGTTAAGAACAAAATAAAATTTATTACCAAAGAATGTGATACATTAATATTAATTACACACTTAAATTATTTTTAGAATAACAGACATTTGTTTTAAAATGAGGTAAAGTAGTGGACCGATCGTCAGAAAAATTCATACCCATGACAGCGCACAACAAATCGACTTTCCGGCTAAAGCGTATATCGTATATTTGGTTCTTTTTTAACCTAACTTAATAGAATATGGGTGATTACACGCAAAGAAAAAACATAGTTGCAGCATGATTACTGCTACTATATTATGCTTGCTGCATTCGGGTATGGTTGTTACAATCAAGTCATTGGATTCTAAATAGGTTCTACCCATCAATATGATCGCTAACAATGATGGTAGTATAGTAAATATTCTATTATTTCATGATTGCCACTTTCTATTTTATAACATGATTGGCTGTGATCATACTGTGGTAACAAACATTCTGACTTTGAAAAAAATATGATAATTATGGAACTATAAAATGCTGACAACAATCAATGCATTATTATAAATTCAATATAACATGACTTTGACATTTACACTCATAATAATGTCTTGTTTTCATAAAAAAAAATTGAAACAGTACTTGAAGATGAAAATAATCATGTTTACGTAGGGGTTTTAATTTCTTGTAAAATAATGGCTTTCTTTTGGAAATTGTACTCAGGAAATAATAAAATAATTTTGTATAAGAAAAAGTCTGTAGAACCCGAGCGTTGTATTTTACGAAATGGTTTCTAATACAAAATACTAGATTTTTAGAAATTTTTATGAAAGAAACATTTTTAAACTGTTTTTTACATAAAAATTCTTAAAAAAAACTAGGATTCCAAAAAATTCTTAGAAATTCTGTATCATGAAAAATAAAATAAGAACTTTTTCTAGTAGAAATATTCTTAGATTCTTAAGAATTTTTCTAAACGAAAAATTCTAGGGACTATTTAAAAAAATTTTAAAAATGTAATAAAAATCTAAAAAATTTTCTATTAAAAGAAGTCCACAGAATCTATTATTTTTTATTAAAGAAGTCCTTATAATTTAAAGTTTGTTTTAAATATTTTACTCTAAAAAATACCATAGAATCAATGAAGTTTTCTTGAAAAAGTCCTTAATAACTAATTTTTTCTTTAGGAAAAATATTTCATAAAGAAATATTCTTAAATTTAAAAAACTTTATTATAATTTCGAACTATAATACAACTGTAGGTACTATATTATTGCAAAATTATGGTTATTTTATTATCATAATATAATAAATATAGGTTAGTACGACTACCCAGCAAAATAAAATGGATGTTAGTATTTACAAATTTCTTTTTCAGAACATCCAAAGAAGTTAATAGTGCAAATTTTTCGATTTATAAGTAGTTATTTTAAACATCTTCAAAAATTTTCATATAATCCCCTACTTATGAAGTCATAAGAATAAAATTTTTTTGTAACATTTCCATTGAAAAGCATATACATTTTTTAATTTTAATATTTATTTATAATAATTTATCATTATGTATGAAAATGTATTTTTAATTTGGTTCGAGATCATAGAAAAACTTTTTTCAAAATGAAAAATTTTTCTTATTTTTTATTTAAGTAATCATGGAGAATACACAGAAAAAGTTATTAGACATAAGCTGAATGGAATGCATTTTCTGGTCAGCTACAACTTTCATCAACATTCTTCGTGCCAAAATGCCAATTGTAAAAAAAAAGAATTGTTTTAAAATCAACTGTATGCTAGCATAAACAGCTTTTTCCGTTGATTTGTGAGTTTAATAGAGATATTTACATTTGGCATTTCGGCACGAAGAATGTTGATGAAAGTCAGTTTGTGTCTAATAACTATTTCTGTGTATTCTCCGTGATTACTTAAATAAAAAATAAGAAAAATTTACATATAAGTATTGCAGAGATCAACTATAAAATATAAACTTCACTATTAATTTATAATTATAGTAAAAAAAACAATTATTTTTTCATCCATAAAAGGTTAATTCCTGTAGTCATTTAATGACTTATTGAAAACATATTTTGCATACCAGTGATATCAACAATTTCCGTAAACAAATGAAAAAGTCCATCTGATCATCGATTTTTCATAGCACCAAAACAAACTACTTCCCTCAATGACACGCCAATGTTAAAATCATAATTGATTCACCAACCTCGGGTGTTCAACTACTTCTTTCTCAGCTCTTATTTTGCTTGGTATGGTTGATACAATCATAATTCCACAAAAATATTATACTCTTCAAGTATTATTGCCCCAACCATGTTTTTTCTCTGCATAGATTTATTTTAGTTACGGTAAAAATTTTCCATACAAAATTTCTAAAAATCCTCTCTTGCTGGATGTCTACCACACATGCGAATAAAGTATTGAGTAGCTTAAATAATTAATGTGAAATTTAAAAAATTAGATAATAAAAGAAAAATGTATGAACATAACTTAAATCTATAAAATTTTCTTGCGAGTCATTTCCTGTGTTAAGTATTTTAATTCTACTCGTTTTCCATTAAATTGCATCCGTTACCCTTGAAAAGTATATCAATTAATAATATTCCGTTCCACTTGAATAGTGTTGCATTCCATTCCACTTGAATAGTGTTGCATTTCATGACCCTTACGATTTATCTTGCTTCACATTAAGTTCTTTTTCGTTTCCTAATTTTTTATTTCAATTTTACTTGTTCATCACCTTTAGTTTTCAAGCCAAAAAGATTTGGGCACTTTACCCATTTCGTATTTCGTATTTTTTTTTTTTTTTTGTATTAACACATTTCAAAATGTATCTTAACAGTAAATTAGCCAATACTCCTGGAAACAAACATTTCAAATATCAGCCCAGCAAAACTTTTAACAACCGGTTACTTCTGAATCGGTTCCATATAACAGGTTCTAGATCTGATATTTTGGTGTAAAAATGTATCCCAGATATCTATTTAGCCTTAAGGATAAAAACCCAGGCCTCTTTCTGCATTTCCATACGATTTTGAAGCACCCTAATATATATTTATATAATTATTTATATTTTTATTAATATTCTTTTTTTTTATATTAAATTATAGCTACAAGAATTTACGTATGTTATAATTAACATAAATCCGTAATTAATAAAGTTCCTTTATGTGTTATATTAATTATAAAGGGATATTATTTTTAATATAATTACTACCGCTATCACTATATATTTATATTGATAAAAAGAAACCATTAACATGCCAATTCAAACAACTCAGAGATGGAAAAACATTTTTACACTTATTGCATTTATTTAGCCGTTGAACCATAAAATATATTTAAAAAGAAATACTATATGTTTAAAATAATTCACTGTTAACCAACATCAATTGTTCGCACTATTATTATAATTTTCTTTAATTAATTGAAAATCTTTTATTATTTTTTGTCTCCTTTAAAAAGTAATTTTTTTAGGATTTTTTACTTTTATTATTTACTTTTATTTTACATATTTTAATTTACATCTCTGTTACAAATGTACTTTGTAAATAAAACAACAACACTGACAACACACAATTAATGAATTAAATTATACAGACAGGTTTTTATTTGTTGTTTTTTTTTTTTTTTATTTGTATAATTTTTTATTTATATGTAAATATTTCAAAAGTTATAATGATAAATGAAAGTTTCCTATAAACCTATATTTATACATTAATTTGTATGTAAAATAACCACCTATGAATGCAGCTAAATATTGATAAATTGTAAAGTTTAAATTATGCTAAAGCTGTATTTTTTTTTTCTTAATAGGAAATGTAATGACACATTGAACACAAAGTAAATTGAGTGGCAAAAATTAGTATGAATAAATAATGAAAAAGTAAACAAAAGTAAAATAATAGAACAAATAATTATTATTTTAATAATAAATAAAAATTTGTGTAAAAATAAACTTTAATGTAATAGCAGGTAGTTTTAAACCAGTGCTGTTCAAAAATAAAAATAGTTGTGTTCGTTAGAAAATGAGAATTTCACTGTAAGAAATGTGCAATGGGTTAATAGCAGTGCTAGTATCTGAATGAATTTATTTTTTTATTGAAAATATGAAACTGTTAATGTTTTGTGTAAAACTGTTTTAAAGAAATAAAAATTAAACAAAAATTAAATTTTTGAAAGGAAAAAAAGAAATATATATATATATATTAGGGTGTCTTTTTTTATTGTATAAAAACAAAACGATGAAGATTTTTTTAATCAATATTAAAGATTTCATTATATTTACATATTAATAAAATATCTTTAATATGTTGGATTTCTTATGTTATTCTGTTAAAAAAATGCAATTTTCGGAAGGAAAAACAAATACATTTGATCGGAATAAATGAATGAACGATCGGACTCGAATTTTTTAAAACATTTCACCTTTTATTTTAAAAAATGGGTTTTTTTATTAAGTATATTAAAGATTTTTATAGACCTTGTAGCATCACAAAATATTTTTCGTACATTGCTATTAATTTTTTTCAGTGCATTGAAAAAAAATCAGCATAGATCCGCTACACATGTTCACTCGTCGCTGTTTCAGTGACGACTGAAAGCAAGAGCGTAAGAATACATGTGAGTTGAGCAGGGGACAATTGTCCCATGAAATGAACATCACTGTTTTAAACCATTATGAACATCAATACATAGTTTGTGAACATTACACGGCGTATGATTGTTATAGAAAATACATTGTAATAAATATCACTCATACGTTATTGTATGACCGAGTAATATAATTTTTTTTATTAAATTATAGTTATTTCCTACTTTTTCTGTAACTCTAATAAAATTTGTACACATTGCATTTAAAGCGTTCATCTATGTGTAGTAGGGTGTACCGATAAATGACTTTCTTTTTATTTAATTGAAGCAAAAGCACTTAAATGATGCATATTAATGAGCTGAATATGGAAAAATTTCATTTATTTTCAAAAGACTATAATTTTTATTATATCACACCAGTTTGATTTCTATCAAATCAGTATCATTTAAAAAAAAACTGGCTGAACACCTAAATGTCCACAATATCTTTAAAGGTAAAATTTAAAAAAAGAAAATATTAATTTTTTATACGTTTCCTGTTGAAATTTCAAAAATCACTTTGTCAGTCAGAGTCAGCCAGTATTGCAAGAAACTTACTTTACAAATTTTAGATTTCTACACAAAGAGGTTTGTGCGGGACGTTAGAAAATTGAGTTTTCCTCTTTTGCAATTTTTCATTTAAATACAAAAAATGTGGCCCTCTAAGTAAACAGATTACTCAAATTGATTTGACTAGAGAATGCCATGGTAATGGTTTGGTATAATAGTGGGATGAAAAGCTAGACTTGACACTAGACAAGGTGGAATTGAAAAGGGGAATGAAATGAAAGGGCGAACGAGTTTAAATAAAACTCTTATCTAGTATTTTATTTACACTTGTTCGCCGTTCGATTTTCTTTCCCTTTCTACACTCAGAAAAAAATAGTAGAAAAATTTAAAAACGGTTCTCAATTCCACTTTATTATTTTTGTACTGACTTTTAGTAGAAAAAATTATTATTAAGTAATGTTTTTTGCTATTTACTTTTACAGAATATTTACAAATTTTTGTTCAGAAATCATTTTACAAACTTTTGAAAACCGATTTGATAAAATTAGCAAAAAAATTTACTAATTTTAAAAAAGTGGATATTGAAGGAAATGTTATTTCTAATAATTAAAACTTACACAATCAAACTTAAATTGCCATAAAATGTTACATAGGTTAAAAAAAGGGGATCGGAAGGGAAGATATTTTTCACAACCGACTCATGTCCATCCACTTAAAATAGCACTAAAAACTTTTTTAGTTCTAAAAATTAGCCATTTACCTTAAAATCCAAAAAATTTACTAAAAATATTTTCCAAAACAAAAATTAGCAAATTAAAACAAATTTATAAATTCTTTAATGTTTTTACTACTTTTTAAGCCGTTATATATTTTTTTAATTTTGTCTTAAGTATAATTTGAAAAAAAAAATAAATAAAAAGTGGAAATGAAATGAATGACAATGGTAAAAAAATGGAATGAAACGGGGATCAGGTGAAATTGAAACATTAGACAAGAGCAGCGAATTGGAATTGAAACAATAGACAGACGGACCTAAAAAGAATGGAACGGCAAAGATTCATATAAAGAGCTAACATAGGGAACGATATATAAAATGTGTATTCCTTGCGGTATGGGATAATTCGCTGATAAAAAAAATAATTTCTAATACACAGCACGTATGGGTACAGCCAGAGATAGCCACAATTTACGGGATGTACTTTCAAAAAATAAAATCGCCAATAACATTTTCTACTTAAAAAAATCTATAATAATAAAAAAATCTATAAATAAAAAAGTTTTTAACAATTAAAACCATATAGCTTATTCGGCGCCACCCTGTATGTGCTCCATGGAGTATGGGTTAAGTCACTAAAAAGATACTTTTATATGTCTTTCGAATAAAATCGAGGGAAAAGTTATTTTAAAAACAAAAAACTTGCGACCTTAAGTATACATCTCAAATCGCTGGAACTAGAATTTTGAAACATTGCATGTGGGCGGCTAATGTGGTGTAAACATTAACAAATTTATTACGCGGAGGTGTAAACAGGGAAAGAGTCTGACCCTCAACTACCTTCTCAAGCAACTTCTGCTGAAAATCTAAATTTTAAAATTTGTTTTTTTTTTTACTGATAGGTTTTCTTTTAGATAAGAATATGATTAAAATGAGTTAAAATGGTAGTGTCCCCTTTATCACCCATTCCAACCAACGAAGCTAAAAACTTGAAATGTGGCATATAAGTTACTCCTTCAACGTGGACATCCATTAAACGGAATCATTGGAAATATTTATGGGAAATTTTTCCCCCGTCATTTTATTTCCTAGTTTATGGAATGGCGAACTGAAGAGGAATTTCTTGGAATTTGCATTTAATGCGTGGTACAAAATAGGCTCAAAAATAAGAAAAGATGCCCCTTGAATGATCTGTACAGAAACCTGAAAATTACTCTAAAAAATGTTAAACAAATTTATTTAAAGAGAAAGATCCTTAAGAAAAAGTTTTATTTTGTCTTCTTAATATATTCCGATATTTAAATCAAAAGTTTTAGAATGCTAACTTGATTAGTTATGACAATTTTTAATATGAATTTACTGTTGCATTAATATTTTTTTTTTGAATAAAAATCTTAAATAATGGTTATCTTATTACTTAAAATGTTTGCCTACTTGCAAAATACTTTCTAAAAAGTTTTGCCTTAAAATGTTACTTTCAGTTACTAGTACATACTCAAGAAAACTCAAAACAATGTATTCTGATATGTATTCTATTAAGACATAAACAATGCAGTATGATAATAATACATTTTCCAGACAAGAAAATTATCTTAACTTTAAATAGATTGAACAAAACAATTTACTTAGTTTTTTACAATAATTTTATTTTGTACATGTTTAAGATTTATATGACAAATGAGAAGCGAGACATAACAAGTAACAAAAAACAAATTAAATTAAAATAAAAAAAATATAAAGTTGTTTTTACAGGCTAGAAAACACAATATTTAACAAATCTGATGTATTTAATATTTTAGCTAGTTTTGTTTCGTTGTCTCTTTTTATACTTTAAGAATATAAAGCAAAAACAATTATAATCCTAAGATTTATTAATTCTTAAGAAATACGACAAACAAAAAGTCAAAACAATTATTTTAGTTTGCATCGTTTGTCCTCCTCTTAGCCAAAACGTAAAACATTTATTCACACACAATTAATATTATGAGTTTACGACAACACACAGAGAACGGTCTGCTTTCAAAAAAGTGGCAGAGCAAAAATTTACTAATTATGCTAATTAGTTAGTTATAACAGACTAAAGACACAAACCCTTGTACAAATAAATGATATACAGTGTTGTTTGAAGTCTATAGAATATAGAAAACATTTGTTAAGTGTTGCTTTTAGCCTTTTCAAACAGAAGCTGGACAAAATTTTAAGTGATGTTTTATTTAGAAAATAAACCAAAGAAACAATGATATAAATTTGAAATTCATAGACTGTTAAGTGAAAAAAAAAGAAAAAGTAGGGGACAAACATACAAATTAGTGCTATAAAAATAATAAATACTTAATAAACTCTTTTATGTGTATAATTATTTCATAATTTGGTGTTAATTTAATTGAAAAGAAAAACAACACAAAATTAGAAAATATATTAATAGTAGGGGGTGAATAGTTTAACATAAGTTGATTAAAAAATATATATTATTTTATTTGTTCTTAGGGGTTTTAATTAATTAAATTCCATTAGTATTATTATGTAAATTACTTGACGTATGAGTGATATTATATATAATTTCAAAACAATCATACGTAGTGTGGTACATACAATATGGAATGAAAATAAGTTTTTTTTGTATATGAAATAATTTGTATTCTTCAATATAACCTTTTTGATTGGAATGTACTTTTTCAATTGAGCTCGTCCTGGGTTTAAAGCTTGTTGTTGAAGTCCGAACGGGACAGATCTGGTGATCTGGGTAACCAGTGAGATGTCAAACATCCCACGTCCAGTTAATTTCTGTTGCAGAAACTTTATTGTTACATTGGAAGTGTGGCCTGGTCCTCCATCTTGTTGAAAAACGTAATCATCATTATCAGGCAGGCATAATAGGGCAACATCCAGCGATATCGATACCCATTTGCAGTTCCACCTTCTCTTAAGAAAAATGGCCAAACGGTCACTTTTTGATCATGCAGTGGTATTTCCTAGATCTCTTATATATCCTCCATTCCCATATTTTCTTTCAGAAATCAAATTCAGTGTCAACCATTCGAGCGGCTTTTTCGCAATATTTCCGGGGTGCCAGTAAAATTCTGTGAGCCAATTCTACTTTATACAGAAAACAAATGCAAATCATCCTTCAAAATCATCTTGGGTCAGCAACAGTCTCTCTTACCGTTTCAACGTTTATGAACGACATGTGGACGATATTCCACTGCCCTTCCTCAACACACTTCGATACTAAACAACAAATAGTGTTTTCAGACGATGCTTCTTGCTCACGATATTTTCGACGATAAGTACGTTGAGTTAACACAACTGAACGACTATATTCAATGTTCAACAATTTTTAAAAACATATACAGTTAAGTCACTCGGTTGACAAATGTCTAAGTTTTTAATTGTTGCCATACACAGAGAAAACAGATTCATTGTGACAACCGAATTCTTTGCCAACTGAATAATTTGGTTGCAGCAACTGAATTATTTGCTTGTGGTAATCAAATATATCCTGACACAATTCAAATATTTTGCTTTAAGGGAAATAATGTTGTATTAACTGAATTTATGTTGCATTAATCGACTTTCTGTTGCCACAAACAAATATATCGAAGCATTAGGTACGCAAACAATTTTGCACACATATTACTATGATTTGGCTTGTAATGCAATAATTAATTTAGATATATTTTATATCGTTGGAAAGGTATATTTAGTACCTCTGTAATGATTTATAATTTGTAAAAAAACCAAAAAAATATTATTATATATAAAAGGCTATAACTTGCTGCTCAATAATAATGAGCCACCAATATAGAAAAGTTCATTGTCGGGCTCTTCATTAAAAGTATTTTTAAAATTAAAAAAAAAATTCAAATATAAAGAAAAAATTTAAAAATCTAACGCCATAAATAGCCCAAAATAATTTTAATAATTAGATCAAACAATTTCCGGTTGCAATTTCATCAGATGGATCCCATGTGCTCAGGTTATATATAATATTTTTTATATTTGTGAATAAGATATGATGTAATATGGATACTTTTTTATTTATAATGGTATCAAAATTTTGTTCATTTGCCCAAATTAGTTTTTATATTCTCCAAAAGTGTCTTATTATTTATGACGAATTTTACATATATTTACGAGGGATTTTTTGTATATTTGTGAGGAATTTTCCTTTTTATTTATGAGCAAATTTCATAATTTTTATGAAGAAATTTTATCAAACCTAACAAATAGTTATCGTAATCCCCATACTTCAAGCTGAAACTATGACTTTCAAATGTTTGATTACATTGACATTACTTCCAGAATTAGGAGTATGATCCCCATAATATTTTCGAATTCTATACTATTTTTACCGACTTCCTTAGAAAATAATGGTTTTGTGCATAAATGGCATGCGGCCGGAATTGGAAAACATATTGATATAAGGGGTTATCCAGGGCAACCTTGTGTTAGGGAAGACTAAGCTAAGCATCCAAAACTGCTTTTGTATATCAAACAAATTTAATTTTCTTTTTCCTCCTGAACAAGTAAAGATTTTCGAGATAAGTCCTCAGAAAAAAAGGTAAGTAGAAAAATTTGTAAACGGTTTTCAATTCCACTTTACTATATTGTACTGATTTTTAGTAAAAAAATTATTATTTAGCAAATCTTTTTGCTATTGACATTTAACAAATTACAGTGTTTTTACAGAACATTTACAAATTTTTATTGCTTATTTTAGAAATCATTTTACAAATTTTTGAAAACCGATTTGCTAAAATTAGCATAAAAAATTACTAATTTTAAAAAAGTGTACATTGAAAGAAAATGTTATTTCTAATTAAAACTTACACATACAAGCTTAAATTGCCTTAAAAATTATATAAAATAATAAAAGGTTTCGGAAGTGAATATAACGACTCATGTCTGAAAATATAACATCCAATTAAAATAGCACTAACAAATTTTTTAATTCTAAAAATAAGCCCTAAAAACAATTAAAATTTGACCTTAAAAATAAAAAAAAAAAATTGACTTAAATATTTTTCAAAACAGAAATTACCAAATTAAAACAAAATGATTAAGTCGTTAAATCGATTTTTTTTTAAATTTTGTATAAAATATTTTTGAAAAAAATAAATAAATTAAAAGAATTTTGATGCTCGATAACAACAAAATTGTAAATTTTGTACTAATATTAATGATATTTAGTAATTATTTTTTGCTGATTTTAGCAAACAGATTTAAAATTCCACTTTGCAAAAAGTATACTAAAATTTAGCAGCGGCCACTAATTTTTCTACTAATTTCATTGTACTACACGTCAGTAGATATGAGTTTCTAAATTAAGCAAAAAATACTGCTGGGCTCAAATTAGCAAAATTCGCCGTAATAACAGCAAAATTTTCACCTGCCATTACAAACTCTTTTTGGTGAGTGTAAATAAAATTCTCAACTCAATTCATATTTTTGTTATATATTTTGACTACTATGCATGAGAACCAATACAAGACATTTCCATCAAATGTTTTTTTTTTATTTTTCTCTATAATACTTACTATATTAAAATACATGCAGTGAAAGAAAAATTGCGTTCTAACAGCTAAAAATTCGTTCCACATATTAAAGTTAATTGTAACAAAACAAAATAAATTTTCATCCTATATTTAAATTAAGAAAATAAGGAGTTTGTTAAGGGAATCGATCGAAACACATAGAAGTATAGAAGACCATACACTTAAAGTAGTTCGAAAGTTAAATAACAGAAAATGTCATTTACAAGAAATGATATTTCATTTAAAAATCGGTCTACTTAATTTTCATTTAAATTAAATGGCTTTTGTTATTTATTATTAAATATTGTTTAAACAACTGGCACACCCCTAAGAAACAAATAACACTCGTAAATCAGTAAAAATAAATGTTAAAATTTTACCTAGCAATTCCTTAAAAATAAATGATTTTATCATTTATTTGAAATAGTTTCTGTTGTTTTTTTTTAATTACAAAATGTATGCTATAGACACTTTTTGTGTGAATTTGTTTTTGTATGTATGTGTGTTTATGAAGTTCTTGTAATTTTTTTTTTATTTAATTTAATTTAAGTCTATGGATACAATATTATCCTTACAGACTAGCATCTTAAAACTATTACAATAATTAAAGTAAATTATTTAAAAGAGTTTTAAAATTCAAAGAAGGAAGACTTAGATATAAGACTTAAATATAATAATGATTACACTAATTATTAAATAATCTCATAGATTTGGTAAGAGGTTCATTTAAAGAATAATCAGTTCTATATACAAGAACTTATCATTAGTTCTAAAAACTCTCGGAGGTACATAAATAGGAATTAATTTTAATAATTCAGGAGAATCTATTTCACCACAAATAATGCCGTGTAAGAATAAATATTTCTTCGACCTTCTAAAGTTTTCAGTTATCTTCATATGTTGGACGAGAAAATGTCAGAAAAATTAATAGTATATGAGACATTTAAAAAAGGAAGAGCGAACTTAATAAATTTCTTTTGTATTCTCTCAACGCGACTAATATGAATATTAATATTGGGGCTCCAGATAAAGGAGACATATTCCAATCTTGATTTAACAAAGGAGGAAAATAAAACTTTTTTAATGAAATGGTCGAAATGTTTGCCGGAATTCCGACGTATGAAAGCAGATAGCAAAAAAGTCTTAGGAATAATACAATTCAAATGACTACAAAAAGAAAGTTTAGGATCGAAAACCACAACATTGGTTTTCATTCTGTACTCAGAAAATAAAATGTGACTTGAAATAATTTTGTATGTAAGCAGACAATTTATACAAAAAAGCAAATTCGAATTTTTTCATTATTTTCTTTTTTTTAAACAGTCATCAAACAAAAATTTATATTTAAAACAGCTGTAACGGACACAAATAAATCACAAATTTCCTTTTATGGGTAAATTTTTATTAAATTCCAAACAAATTAAAAAATAAATGAAAATGTAAAAAATGATTGTAAATCATTTCGAATAAATGTAGAAAAAAGTTAAAACAGATATTTCTTTGAAAAATGATGGAACGGAAAACTTTTTTATTAAACTACAAACAGTAAACTACATAATATTCTAAGTGTATAAAAAATATATATGCATATAAGATCCTTATGCCTCTAAACCGATCTAAAACTGTCCGTCTGCCTGTTCGTTGAACTAGCGAAAATTTTTCAGGCATTTCAACGGACGTAAATAATATTGAATATTCATCTGGGAAATGATCTTTCAATTCAAAGTTTTTTTATTACAAAGATTTCATATAAAAGACTAAAATACATAAAAAAACTTGTTTGCTTTCGGTGCTAAAAAAGTCTATAAACTACTGTTATTTGTTCCATTGAACTTATATGTACTGAGACAACTTAAATAAATTTAACTGCAATTTTTTTTATGTGTAGTATATCTAGCCATCAAATCGCAATATTTAAATGAGTATTTGTGTAGCATTTAATATACAAGAAAAGAGAAAATAAAATATAGCTGGTCCATCTAAAAATGTATTCAAATATAAAATGTATGAAAATGCAGTTGAGTGCATTGAAAATGACTAACAAACTGATTGGCATTTAAATGCCACTTATATATACGAGTATTGAAAAAAGTTTTATTTATTTCATTTATTTGTAAATATTTTACATGTTAAAATATAAATAAAAATATTGTAGCATATATTTTGTTAGATAGTACTTAAGTATATTTTTCAATTTATGTGTCCAACTCAGTTTCATATTTAAAGTATATTTTTATATCCTCACCATATATGGTATATATCAGTTTGTCATTCCGTTTATAACATGTCGAACTATAAAGATTTAAGACACCATAAAGTATATATATATATTCGTGATTCTTATGCAATTTTAAGCGATGTCCGCCTGTCTGTTGAAATGGTGATCATGGCGCGAGGACGCAAGCAGGGAACTAATTTTTACTCAGATTATTGAGCATCCTCCTATGTGCAAAATCGGTCCAGCGTTAAAAAGTTATGAGTGAAAATGTGGAGATACCTCTAAATTTTCCATACAAATTGGTGTATTTTAGTACAACAGGTACAAAATATATTCTCACAAATTTTTTCACCAACTGCTTAAATAAAATAATATTTTGTACTCACCTCAAAAATTTTTTTCTCCTTAAAAAATTTTTTTCACCTCAAAATTTTTTTTAAAAAAGTTTACCACCTCAAAAAATTTTTTTCACCACCATAATTTTACTTCAATAGTTGTTACATTATTGGTATCAAAACCAGTAGAGAACATTTTTTAAGATTGAAAGGAATTAAATAATATAAAATCTTTAAATACAATTTTTTCGACAATGAATTGATTAGTGTAAATTATAATATTATACGTATAAGGAATTGTCGGAAATAATACCTTAAGCGAAGATCATCCTATATTATCATTTTTACATCGGTTACTAAACTGATAAATTTTTTATGGAAACAAGATATTATTATGACTGTAAATGTTAAAGTCATGTTTCATTTGATTCCATAATTATCATAATTTTTTCATAGTCAGAATATTTGTTACCACACCCAGGAAACAGTATTAGTTGTGGCCACCGAATTTGTTGCCAATCGAATTCCGGCGGTTACGACAACTGATTTCATGTTAAATTTTACTATTAGTTGTAAAAGCCAAAATTCAGTTGTACAATTTAATATTTATATTCCACAGAAATATTATTACGTTCCACGAAATTTTATTTTTTAAAAAATTTTATTTTTAGATTTTTCACACTGCACCACAAGTAATTTTAATTTTCTTTGATATATTTGCCATTTAAACATTTGCATATTTTATTTTAATTAAAAAATTCATTTTTTAAATGATTGCCTTTTCGGAAATTCGGAGTACTGAACTACCTCTCTACTCACTACGCCACAAACACTTATAAATTTTGATGGCTAATTTTGAATTCAAACAATTTGTTAAAAAAACAAATATTGGTATAAAATTTTGTTATCAATACCAATCATTAGTTACGTCTATTATCAATACAATCCACAATTCGGTTGTTTCTACTTAAACCCTAATTTAATCATATATTTAATCAAAATAACCGTACTTGTAGTTAACACTTTTGAACATCGACAATTTTTTAATAAATTTAATAGATTGTCCCAAATTACTAATATATTCATAATTGATTTTTAGTTTCTTTCCTTTTTTTTAATTCCCAATATAACATTTTTGCTTTATTAATGGATTTTAGGTTATAAAATTAAATCCTCACAAATAAATGTTAATGGTTTTGATCGAACTTCAACCAATTATTTCTCTGGGTGCACAGTATGGTAACAAACGTGAAATTATAAAATGTTTACTATAATATTGATGGTTAGAAACTATTTATAAACCACTAAATTCATTGTATAATATAGTAGCAGTGATTATGTTGCAACCATGTTTTTTCTTTAAAAAAAGAAAAAAACAACGTTTTGTCTAGTCGCTTCATATTTTTTTCTTAACCGATTTCCGATTGTCACCAAATTTCTCATATATATAATTTTTATGCAGAAAATTTTGCTCAAATTTCATTGACTTCAGAATTTTAGTTCCCCATAAACGGTAAATATTGGAGAATATTATGGATAACAATTTAAAGCACCACACATAAATTAACAAAACAATTTTTTTCATATAAAAATTGAACCATAAGTCTCCCATAATATTAGAAAGCATTAATGAATTTTTACCCAAGAAACTGGCCACTTTGGACTATAAATTTTAATACAAATAACGTTTTCGTAAATATTTTTTATTATTGTTTATAGTGTGAGCGCCCCGGTAGGCTAGTTGGTAGCGTGATAGCTTATCAGTGGCGTGGTCCTGGGTTCGATTCCCACCAGAGGCTCTGGTCTGTTTTCGCCACAACAAGCTGATGGCCTTTGTGCTCGGTTAGGGTATTAAGATATAATTTGTAATTATGTGATTAAAATAAATAACTAAATAGTATAGAGTGAGCTTTAAACCTCCGTATATTTAAAAAACAAAACAAATTAATGATTTATAGCTAGGTTGATACATGTATTCCAATTCGGCAAAAGATCTCTTCAGAACCCAAAGTTTAAGGCAAGCTAGAGCCTCTTAAAGAAGGCAGAGCCTGAACAAAAAACCTATTAAAAATGAATATTTTGCTATATTTCTGCCTTCTTAGCAATCTCACATGTGGTTAAGTTGTTTTTCTAACGGGCACAATGTTGATGTTTGTTTGTTATATAGTAATATATACTTCGAGGTGTTTCGTTTATTATATCTAGTTTATAGTGAGTTTTAAACCTCCGTATGTTTACAAAAACAAAGCAAATTAACGTTTTTTAGATACGTTAATATATTTCAAACCTGCAAATATAAATATTTTTTCCCATAGCTTATATGATTTCTGAATATGGACCAAATTGATAAATAAAAAGTACCATAAACAACATTTTCTTATCATCATCGCCAATGCCTCCTACTGGCGCAATTCCTTGTTGATTTTTATTTTTTTTTTAACAATAATACAATACACATTCTCTATATGGGTCAAATCAACCATTAACAATACTCGTATTATTAAGATAAAAATATTTCATTGCCACTACGTTGAAACTGTGTAAAAAGTTGCTGCTGATCTTTGTAATTTTCAAAAATAATTGACCTCGACCGGGTGATTCCAAGGACGACGTTGATAATTATCATCTCAACCACTTTCAATCAGCATGAAATTTAATACATGCATTTGGGCGCCCCGGTATGCTAGTTGGTAGGGTGCTAGCTTATCCGTGCGGTGGTCGTGGGTTCGATTCCTACCAGAGGCTCTGGTCTGTTTTCGCTACAACGAGCTAAAAGCCTTTGTTGCTAGTGCTCGGTTAGGGTATTAGGATATAATTTGTAATTGAATTCTACTAATTTTTCAAAATTTTAAATTTTTAAAAAATTTAATTTTTTAAAAAAATTTTTGTCGTTTGTATGAACCTATATGATCAATGCGCAATTATAGGTGAATCTATGATATTGTATGTCGATATATTTTGATTTTCGTATGGATAATAGAGTATAGAGATAAAACTTTAAGATATAAGCTAAGATTATCGGACAAAAAAATAATTTTTGTCGGTATTTAAAATGATTTTTTAAATAAAAATACAAAATTTATATTTTTTAAATGGTAAAATTTTAATAACAGATTTGGAATCAAGAGATCATAATCTGGAAGAGCTATGGCCACTAATATTATTTTAAAAACTTTTGGTTGAAAAAATGTCAGAATTTTTATAATAATGAACGTAATAAATTTTTCTATATTTGGTTAGAAAATGTGTGAATACGAGTATTTTTTCAATGGGTTTTAATTTTTTTTTTAGATTCCTATGGATTGTTTTAAAAGTTTTTTAAAGTAGTTGATGTGCTTAAGTCCCATTTCTTAAATAACACAATCCCTATTCGGAGTTCACTGTTGCCGTAGGAAATCAACGGGGACGACTTAGTATAAGTTAAGCCGCCATATTAATTCGAACGACTCTTGTAGAAGTAAATTCAATTGGGAGATTAACCATTTTTCTGGGAGTATATTCTCAAAAATAAATCGGGACCTCCACCCTCCCCCACTCCCTTGTAAAATAAATTGCTGGCTATATCTTAGGCAATAACAATACAAGCCATCCATTAAAATTTCAGCGATCATTAACGTTTTCATAAAATTTTCTTGGGCTGCTGAAATAAGGGCTCCTATTCTTAACTAATTATTTTTATTTTTAATTTTATGTGTAGTAAAGATAAATACTTCCAATTTACTGCCATAATTACTACACTTACAATAGTTTGTAAGTTAAAAAGACAGAAAATACCATTTAAAAGAAATGATATTTCATTTAATAATCGGTTTACTTATTTTTTATTTAAATCAAATGGGTTTGGTTAGTTATTTTTAAATGTTGTTTGAACAACAGATACTTTAGTAAAAAACAAGTGATTAATCATTTAAAATTAAATGTTCAAATTTTACCTACTAATTGATTATTCATTTATTTGAAACTGTTTCCATTTTTTGTTTTTTATTTTGGTTTTGTATTTACAAAATGTCTGTGTTTATTAAGTTCTGGTAATTTTAATAAAAATAATTTGGTATATAAGCCACCAATTAAAAGTTTTATTTATTTATTTATTTATTTATTTATTTATTTATTTATTTATTTATTTATTTATTTATGTATTTATTTATTTATTTATTTATTTATTTATTTATTTATTTATTTATTTATTTATTTATTTATTTATTTATTTTTTTTTGAGACAGCAAACAAAACAAAAAATTGTAATAACGGACACAAATAAAACACAACTTTCCGTTTTGTGGATAAAATTTTATTAAATTTTAAACAAATGATATACATAAATGAAACTGAATAAAATCGACAAATGACAGTAAATCATTTAGAATAAGTTTATAATAAAATGTTAAAATAAACATTACTTTGACAAATAAATGTATGTTCAGAACTGGAAACTATTTTATTAAACTACAAAGAATAAACTATATAATATTCTGAGTGTATTAATTATAAATAAATTACTATATTTGGAACTATAAAACTACAAACTGGAAGCAATTGTTCATTCAAGGATACTCAAAGAATGCAATTTCCTGGTATGAATGCAAAGAGAATAATGCGATCCAAGTTAAATTGTGGAAGGAAATTTTAAACTAAAATTCTTACACTTTATTTCCACTTCAACATCATAAGGTGTAACTAACTCTATCTTACAAGGAAAGTATCCAGAAGGGTACTCAGTGCTTGTATTAAAATTTCAATATGTGGTAGAGTAGAGAAAAATATGCAAAAAATTACTTGTCTCTCACATATTCAAATTTCATTAAGTTTCTAGGAAATCCATTGGGATACTCTCCTTGTTAGCGCTTTCGTTCTATGTTTGAAGTATAATATAGACAAATTTTTCATTATTATGTATACACTTTATTACCATAGTAATGGAATTTTATGATGTTGCATTGCCATGATTAAATACAGCTACTTAGAAAGCAATCCTGTGGTGGAAAAAAGCAACCTCAACATTATATAAAGAAAATGAATTTAAGATTGATGTAAAGATACAAGTCAACACAAATGATTTTTAAATTTGTTATTAAATGAAATTTTTACAAAAAATAATAAATCTCTACAGATGCAATTTTATGCTAAGTGCATATTATTATACATATTTTACTGCAATACGTTTGTCTTAAAACAGACATATGTTAGCTTATTTGATGAAGTGAAAATATATACATAAATATTTTTTTTATTAAATTTGTTGGAAATTTGAAATTTTTTTTATATAAATAAAATTGTTTGTCACATTTTCTTAGAGACGTAGAGAAATTTAAACAATAAATAAAATTCGTTATAAAATATAAATTTATTATTTAGAAATTTTATTTATTTTTCACAGACTTTAGGTTCGATAAATTAAAATTGATTGATTTATTGATATTTAATCAAAAGTTTTTTATTAGTATTTTAGAAACATTAAAAAAATTAAATTTATTAAGAGCTATGGTTATTAAGGTGTCCCGACGAAGGATGTTGTTTCAAATTGGCTCAAATAGTAGCTGAATACGGAAAAAATATAACAATAATTTTTTTGAAGGATACTTATATTTTTCAAATGCCATCAAATATGGCAAAAAATGTGAAAAACATCTTGTAATTGTAACTAGCATTTCACTTTCCCTCCATTTTCTAACAATCAAAAATCCAAAAAATTATTCGGAACACATTTTGCCTTTTTTTATAAATGTTTATACCGAACAAAACAAATGTATTCCAGCACACCAATTTGGTTTCAGGAGAAAACACAGCACCATTGAGCAAGCCGAGGAGAAAAAATACTGCTCTGCCCTTTTTATCAATGTTTCACAGGCTTTCGATAAGGTTTGGCATAAAGGTCTACTGTTTAAAATAAAACTTTTGTTACCAACAAATTCTCAAAAGCTACTCGAAAGCTACCCAGCAAAAATGAAGCTGCCATAGAAGCAATAAAAGCATCACTACTATGGCAAAGGCATCACTTCTTTTCTAATGGTTTCATCGATGAATTTAACATAAGCGTGTCATAGGATGGAAGTATTCAAATGTCTAGTAGCTACATTTGAGTACTTCTATCCTATTACTCATACTTTACTCTAAGGAAGCAATGACAATACAATGATTAGATATTCTGATGCATGAGTGGAAAATGTTCATATACTTTGTAATATTTAAGCTTTGATGAAAATTTAATTCATAAGAATGAAGAAAAATAAGTTTAAAGAAGCAAAATGTATGCATTGATTTACAAATACTCTTTATTAAAACATATAAATTATTCTGAAAAAGAATTTTTAAAACATTTTTTAAAAATTTTAATAAATATTTTTAGACAAATTTGAAATTATTTTTGGATAATTTAAAAACTGGTTATACAATTTGGAAACATTTTTAGACAATTTTAAAATATTTTTAAACAATTTTAAATATTTTTTTCACAATTTTAAAACATTTTTGGGCAATTTGAAATAATTTTTACACAATCTTAAAATTATTTTTTTGGTAAACTCTGAATTAAAACTGGAAATGATGTAGTGTTAAATAAAATGCATAATGCGAAAATGCACAGATTGCGTCTTCATAAATATTTGAGGCTGAAAAATGCAAATAACAGGCCAGCTAGTTTCAATTAAAGGTTAAAAAAAAACTGTTTTTCTTGATTTTTCAAAACTTTTATAAAAAGTGCAAAACTGCATAAATTCTAAGCCTCATGATATTTTAAACTAAAATATAAAAAAAAGATTTAATAAAAAAATTAAACAATTTCATCAGAAATATTTTTTCAATTTGAATAAATGCTTTAAATTAAAAAAATATACGATATACTATAACTTATGCTTTAGAAGTAATGAAGAGTGATTTTTTAAGATATGCAT
This sequence comes from Eustalomyia histrio, assembly GCA_949748255.1. NCBI lineage: Eukaryota > Metazoa > Arthropoda > Insecta > Diptera > Anthomyiidae > Eustalomyia > Eustalomyia histrio. The sequence goes on from OX456526.1 coordinate 124,358,356, forward strand.
CGGGTTTATATCCAAATCACTGCATTTGAAATATGAACACATGAATTCTTTTGGAAGTGCCTTAGAATAACACTAAAAAATCATAAAAGAATGTCAACTGAAGTTAAGGAAGCAATGAAAGAAGTTATAGTCACAGAATGACTACCATCTTTTTTGCTGGGTATATAACAAATTAAAAATTCACTCTTGCTGAAAAAAGTTTTGTCAGCTCTCCTCAAGGTTGCATTTTTTGTCCTCTGTTATATATCCTTTATACTTCATACATGCCATGAAATATTAATACCACCACATCGACTTTCGCTGACGATACTGCAATTTTAAGCGTCCATGATGACTCAAAAATAGCGTCTAGAATGTTACAGACTCACTTTTCACAATTGGAAGCTTGGTTGGATTAGTAGAAAATTAAGGTGAATGAACAGAAATATATCCAAATTACTTACACACTGAGGAAAGAGACGTGTCCACCCATTAAAATTAATAATCTGAATATTCCCCAATACACATGTGTGAAATATCTCGGTTTTCACCTTGACCGTCGACTCACGTGGAAATATTATATTTTTTTTTAACATCCCATTTTATTTACACCTGTCTTTATATGACAATTAGTAATTAGTTTTGAGGTTTGGGTATTAATTAACTTAAATCAACACTTAAGATAACTTATATTTAGTGTAAGTAAACATTTATATTAAATTATATAAAATATATTTTGCCAAATTATCAATTATAAGAATCGGACAAATAGCTCCGATGGAGTGCATCGCTTAAGTCTTCTTGAATCTGAGAGCTCGTTATAGGGTAGTTGTCTAATTTCATTGTTAGAATGAGTTGTAAGTTTAAATGTATGTTTTAAGCTGGAATTCCTTATGACTTCTTGGGCTGTGCTGACGTTAAGATCACGATGTATATTTTCATTGGATATGTACCATTCGGCGTTTATAATTGTTCTCAGTATTTTTGATTGAACTCGTTGGATGATTTTTATATTAGAGTTGCTTGCAGTACCCCAGAGCCCTGCGCCATATTTCCAAATAGGAGCTATTATTGTTTTGTATATAAGCAATTTGTTTTGTAAGGATAAAGTTGAATCCTTTCCTAAGACCCAGTAAAGTTGTCCAAATTTGTACTTTACTTCGTTTTTTTTACGGATGATATGATCTTTCCAGATTAATTTAGAGTCGATTATCATGCCAAGATATTTAGCTTTATTATCATTTTGAATCGGAGTGTTGTTTATCATAATTGCTTGATGATCACTTATCTTCCTATTTGTGAAAGTCACTTGTACTGTTTTTTCACTATTTACTAAAATACCCCAGGTTTTAAACCAGTTTAGAGTATTGTCCAGCAATTGTTGAAGGTTTGATATGGCCAAAATTATATCTTTATTTGATGACAAAAGGATAGTGTCGTCTGCAAATGTTGCAATCATATCTGTGTTTCTTGTTGGAGTAGGAATGTCTGCTGTGTACAGAAGGTACCAAGAACACTGCCTTGCGGAACTCCCGCTTCCATTTTAATTATGCTTGAGCATTCATTTTTATATTTAACATAAAAGTGCCTGTCAGTTAAATAACTTTGTAGAATAAGAAAAAAGTCCTTTGGTAGATTTTTTTTCAATTTATAAAGTAGGCCAGCATGCCACACACTGTCAGACGCTTTCGCTACATCAAGATATGTGGCCACGCAAAATTTTTTCTTGTCAACTTCAAATGAGATTTTGTTAGTTACTCTGTATTTGTTGGATCGTAGAGTGCATGAGTCTAAAACAGTGCTGTTCAAAAATAAATATGTCGTTGTGTTAGTGAGAAAATGAGAATTGCACTGCAAGAAATGTTCAATGGGTTAATAGCAGTGTTAGTATCTGTATGAATTTATTTTTTATTGAAAATATGAAACTGTTATGTTTTAAAGAAATATGAATTAAACAAAAAGTAAATTTTTGAAAGGAAAATAATAAATACATTGGTGTGCCTTTTTTTCATTTTATAAAAAACAAAAAGTTGAAATTTTTTTCCATTAATATTAATGATTTCATTATATTTACATATTAATAAAATATATGTAATATGTATGGATTTAATATGATATTCTATTAAAAAAATGCTATTTTTGGAAGGAAAAAAAATACAATACATTCGATCGGAATAAATGAATGAACGATCGGACTCCAATTTTTAAAAACATTTCAACTTTTATATAAAAAAAATGCGTTTTTTTATTAGGTTTATTAAAGATTTTTACAGATCTTGTATTTTTCTTATTTTGCTATTAATTTTTCTCAGTGCATTAAAGAAAAATCAGCATACATCCGCCACGCGTGTTCATTCGTCGCTGTTTCAGTGACGACTAAAGGCAAGAGCGTAAGAATACATGTGAGTTAAGCAGGGGACAATTGTCCCATGCAATTAACATCACTGGTCTAAAATAAAACTGATGCGCTGGTATAAGATTTCTTTCTATAAGTATTGGTTCTGGTCGATCAAAAATTATATAGATGCGAAAATAACTCAAATGAAGCTAAAAACTGCTCAACTCACTTGGCTAACTGGCAGAAACTCTAAACTAGGCCTGTACTGCAAATTACTCATTTACAATTCGATCATGAAACCCATATGGTGTTACGGAATTCAGGTACTGCCTCTGCGTCCAATATAGGAAAAATACAGAGAATGCAAAAAAAATTCTTATAGACGATAACGAACGCACCCTCGTATGTTAGGAATTACAACATAAATAAAGATCTGAATGTACCCCTGGTTAAAGATGAAATTATTAGACACTGTCAACGCTATTTAACAATACAAGAAACACATCCCAACATACTAGCCCGAAACTTAACAAATAATCACGGCCACCAGCATCTTAGAAGGAGGAACACCGCGGATCTAGTCCGCTAATAATAAGGAGCAATAATCATCTATATTAAACCACATAACATCAGTCTGGCATTGGCTGGACTTAATAATTAATATTAAGATTTAAGATTTTGATAATTATTGTTAGTTCACAATTTTTAAAAGTGAAAATCCAATAAATAATATGAGATATGAAAAAAATGTTACCTTTTTGCACCAATCCAATTGCAGTTATTGTTGTAGTGCATATTAATTCAAACAGACAAACAGATTGCCGCTTAACATAATTCATCTCTTAAGACTTTTACTAGATATCAAATTAAATAGTTTTTAACTTTTACCCTTTAAATAAATACCCAAATTTTAAAATGAAAATATTATATTTAGATTTAACAAAAAAAAACCTCTATTAATTTTTGTATTTATATTTTCCTACCACTCACTTTTAAATTATTTTTCCTTCACACAAAAAGGACATAATACTTAATTTTTATAACAACTTTTTTTTATTTATTTTGAATGGCATCAACAAAAATTTAACAGCAGCCACCAACTGTTTATCGTTAATGGTCTGTTTGATAAGGTAAAATGGAATAAAAGTGCGGGAGTTAAGCAGGTACTCACAAAGAAACATGACATCAAAGCCAATGGCAAAACATATTATTCAATGTTATACCATGACTTTGAAAACTTTATGCTAAAATCTGAAAATGGGTATTAATATGGTAAATGAAAAGAAAATTATGATTAAAAATGAAATAAAATGAGAAAAATCATATAGTATTTTTACCTTTTTATTCTACCACTTTAGAATAAATAACATAAAATTTAAAATAAAAATAAATTCCTTCAATAAAATAAAATTTGTGTGGAGTATTGTTTGGATTTTTGGTCCAACGACAAAATTTTAATTATTTCTAATTACTACATAGTACTAAATATCCTTCTGTGTGACTGGCTTTAATGTCATTGTGTCTGCACTTTGAATCATTTTAATTAAATTTCAATTATACACTTCATTATCAACTAACAATCCACACAATGAGCATTTAACATTTCTCTGTTTCTTTTGGACTGTTTAAATATCCCAGTGTTATCAAAATAATACACACAATTATGAATAGTTATAATGTGCTACAATGCGAGCAGAGGGTATAATAGGTTTTTGTTGGCGTTTGTAACTAACAAAAATATTGATATTAGAATTACCCTATGCAAGGTAGGCCAATAAGCATAACGCTATTGTGGTGATCGACGACCGTTTTTGAGTTAAGTTTGCTGCGATTTTTCTTACCGAAAGTTGACTATCTAGATTTGGAGGATATGTGATTCCCACAGGATAGGGCCACTTGTCATACTGCTTGTGACACAATGAGAATTTTCACGGATGCCTTCCCAGTGTGTGTTTTGGCCGATTTTATTGTCTTGGATTTATTAATCTTGGCAATATTTAAAGTCGTAAAAAAAATTCGATTCGAAATTGATGACGCGACACCACACAGAGAAAACAGATTCGTGCTGACAATTGAAATTTTGGTTGCAACAACAGAAACTCAATTGAGACACAAGTAATTTGACTGTTAGAACAGTATTTAGGTTTCCTCGATAACAATTCGGTACACTCATCAAAAAAAGTTTGTAATGGCAACTGACAATTTTTCTGTTATTACGGGAAATTTTGCTAATTTAAGCCAAGCGGTATTTTTTGCTAATCTTAAAAACACATGTCTGCTAACGTGTATTACAATGAAATTAGTATCCGCTACTAAATTTTACTAAACTTTTTGTAAAGTGGAATTTAAAATTGGTTTGCTAAAATCAGCAAAAATAATTACTAAATATTATTAGTATTAGTACAATCATAATTTAATATAATATATAAAAAATTAGTAAGCGCTACTAATTTGCTGTAAACTAAATGAATTGTAAAATGTAGCAAAATTTTAATTTATAAAAAAATTACTAAAATGCACAAATTGACTCAATTATTTTTAGATACACTTGTTACACTTTAAAGCTGCTTATTTCTTTAGAAATTGCCCTAATATACAAATTTATATTTTTCTTATCAAGCAATATTTTTTATTTTATTTAATATTTAAAAAAAAAAAATTGACAAAATTAAAAAAAAAAACAAAGGTTTAAAAAATAGTAAAAATATGAACGAATTTATGATTTTGTTTTAATTTAGTAATTTTTGTTTTGAAAAATATTTTTAGTAAATATTTTTGGATTTTAAGGTCAAATTTTTATTATTTTAAGGGCTGATTTTTAGAACTAAAAAAGTTTTAGTGATATGTTAAGTAGATGTCCTATTTTTGGACATAACTCGGTTGTAAAAAGTATTTTCACTTTCGATCCCTTTCTTTAACCTATTTAACATTTTAAGGCAATTTAAATTTGTGTGTATAAGTCTTAATTATTAGAAATAACATTTCCTTCAACATCCACTTTATAAAAATTAGTAAAATTTTTTGCTAATTTTAGCAAATCCGTTTTCAAAAATTTGTAAAATATTTTCTGAAGTTGGCAACAAAAATTTGTAAATATTCTGTAATTTAAAAAAAATACTAAAAAATAATTGTTTTACTTAAAATCAGTACAAAAATAGTAAAGTGAGATTTAAAACTGTTTACAAATTTTTTTACTAACTTTTTTCTGAGTGTGGTCACAACCAAAAAATTTGCTGGCTGCAACTGAACCATTCGATTAGCAAAAAATTTGGTTGTCAGCACGAATCTTTTTTCTGGGTTAGTAAAATTTAACCAAAAAAGTCCAAATTTTTATCAACAGCGGCCATTCGTCGAACAGAATTTTCCACAATTAATCAACATACAAGTCCAAATAAACATAATCTGTTAAAAGCCAATTAATTTTTAATTTTAAACAAAAGTTATAGCGAAATAAAATCAAATGATGGTTTTTGCTCCATGTTGTATTGGGGACACCTAGGCGTATTATTAATACAATAATACGTATACGTTCAGGGGCACTAACTGTCCTTTAAAAATCTAATTTGTTGATTCATTTTTTTAAAGTTAATTCAATATTCAAAGAAACTATTGGAAAAATTATTTTTATTGATTAAAAAATTTGCTACACTTACCAAAAAAAATCTGTAATGGCAACTGAAAATTTTGCTGTTATTACGGGAAATTCTGCTAATTTGAGCCCAGCGGTATTTTTTGCTAATCTTAGCAACACATGTCTGCTGACGTGTAGTACAATGAAATTAGTAGAAAAATTATTAGCCGCTATTAAATTTTAGTAGAAAAAATAGAAAAAATTACTAAATACTATTAATATTAGTACAAAGTTTTAGATTTATTTTTTTATCGAGCATCAAAAATTTTGATTATTTTTTTAAAAGATGTTTTATAAAGGGTGTCCCAAGAAGAACGCAATTTTTAAATCTGGCAACATTCGAAGTGTCATTGTTTGACATTTGAACAATTGTTATTGTTTGCTAGTAGAAGGTACGAGGTTAGTAGAAGGTACGAGGAACCACGCATTCTTATTGTGAAATTGTTTTACCAAAATGGTGAAAGTTTTGCGGCTACAGTTCGCAAATTGCGATCAATTTGGGGTCACAATAATGCTCCAAAAGAGTCAACTGTAAAGAGATTAATGGATAAATTTGCCGAAACTGGGTCTGTTAGTGATGTAAAGACAACAACGCGCCATCGACCAGGTCGATCGACCGAAAATGTCGCAGCTGTACGTGATGATGTCGCTCAAACTCCATCCACCTCAATTCGACACCGAGCTCAGCAAATTGGTGTCTCCAAATCCACTTTGCAGCGAATTTTGACGAAAGATTTGCATCTTCATGCATACAAAGTTCAATTGACTCAGGAACTGAAGCCAGCTGACCATGGACAGCGAAGGGAGTTCGTTAATTGGGTATTGGAGAGACAACATGAAAATGCTGATTTTGCCGATAAAATCATCTTCAGTGACGAGGCCCATTTTCATCTTGATGGCTTCGTCAATAGGCAGAATTGTCGCATTTGGGGTGAGGAAAATCCTCGAGTGATTCACGAGAAGCAAATGCATCCTCAACGTGTCACTGTGTGGTGTGGTTTTTGGGCTGGAGGAATCATTGGACCTTTTTTTATGAAAATGAGGCAGGTCAAGCGCAAACAGTCAATGATGTTCGGTATCGTGAAATGATAACCAGTTTTTTCTTGCCTAGAATTGAAGAAATGAATGTGGAGGGCATGTGGTTCCAACAAGACGGCGCCACATGTCATACAGCCAGAGAAACAATTCAATTGCTGCATCAGTCATTTCCCGGTCGTGTTATTTCGCGTTTTGGAGATCAGAATTGGCCGCCTAGATCGTGCGATTTAACACCATTAGATTTTTTTCTTTAGGGTTTTTTGAAGTCGATGGTTTACGCAAATAAGCCGACGACGACTCAAGCCTTAAAAGAGGAAATTGGACGCTGCATTAATGAAATACCGCAGCATTCATGCAAAACGGTCATTGAAAATTTCATTAAAAGATCGCGTGCATGCCAGCAAAGCCGCGGCGGCCATCTGCACGATATATTGTTCCATACATAACCTCATTCTGTCTACTTTACGATATAATAAAGTTTCACGATTTTTTTTTAAATATCTGTGTTTTATTTAAAATTTAAAAATTGCGTTATTCTTGGGACACCCTTTACAAAATGACAAAAAAATCAAAGGCTTAAAAATCTTAAAAATTGTTAAAAGATAAACGAATTTATCATTTTGTTTTAATTTGGTAATTTCTGTTTTGAAAAATATTTTAATCAATTTTTTTTTTACTTTTAAGGTTAAATTTAATTGTTTTTAGGGCTGATTTTTAGAACTAAAAAACCCTTTTTAGCAGGGACAGAAAATAACTGTTATTTTTAAAAATTTACATCAAAAAAGCACACATAAAAAATGATCGTAGACAATTTTGGTTCTTATCATTATGATACATAGGTGATGTACATGCAAATTTTTGTATGACTTTTAAATTTGTGCCTTTTTTGATAAAAGTCAAAAAATAACTTTTAATTTTGACTTTTATTTTTTAAGGCGTTTATTTTTTAAAACTAGCGTATTACTATGCAATATTTAATTCAAGACTTTTATTTTTGCCTTAAAAAATTAAAAGTTAAAAAATAACTTTTATTTTTTGAGTAAAATAATAAAAGTCAAAAATAACTTTTAATTTTTGCCTTAAAAAATAAAAGTTAAAAAATAACTTTTATTTCTGCCTTAAAAAATAAAAGTTAAAAATAAATTTTTTTCTTGACTTTTTCGATAAAAATCATAACGGTTACGGTCCCTGCTTTTTAGTGCTATTTTGAGTGGATGTCCTCTTTTTAGACATGAGTCGGTATCTTCACTTCCGATCCCTTTTTTGATCCTATGTAACATTTTAGGGCAATTTAAGTTTGTATGTATAAGTTTAAATTATTAGAAATAACATTTCCTTCAATATCGACTTTTTTAAAATTAGTAATTTTTTTTTTGCTAATTTTAGCTAATCGGTTTTGTAGATATTCTGTAAAAATTCTGTAATTTGTAAAATGTAAATAGCAAAAAGATTTGCTAAATAATATTTTTTTTTACTAAAAATCAGTACAAAAATGGTAAAGTGGGATTGAAAACCGTTTACAAATTTTTCTACTAACTTTTTTTTCTGAGTGTATTGTATCCGATCAACATCTTATTCAAACGAATCAGTTCTATTTTAAGAAGTTATTCCAACCAAAAGTTATTTACTTGATTTAATTACATGAATTACGCTATCAAATTAAAGATCGCAAATATAAAGATATTTGGGTATAATTGGTTACAGATGATTATAATCTCGTCTAAGGACGAATCTTATTGAAATGGGTTCTATGGTGGGTAGCTCTCAATTTTACTCCCAGGGAGAGACTTCAGCTGAATTGGGCCTTAATAGTTTATGATGCTCCATATAAAAGCATAAATAAATAAATAATTTTAGACTTTACCCTCTCCAAATTTAATCAAATTTCTTGTACTGGTTTGTACTTCTTATACTTCCCAGCAAAAACATGGTATCAACTACTTACCAGCCTATTTACTATCTTAATTACTTTAGTTTGCGATGTCCAATAAGTAATGGGTACTCAATATTTTTAGCTGCTTGTAAGCGATAAAGTAATGACCATCCATTATATTATGTTTTTTTTTTTGTGTAAGTGAGGAGAAAATTACTACTCATTATTTTTAGGACATGACGAACAAAAGTAATTAAGCGCGTAAATAGGGTGGTAAGTAGTTGAAACCCTGTATTTGCTGGTTTAAGACATGCTCCAATTTTTATACATAGCGTTTCATAAAATATAGAATCTCTATTTGGCTTTAATCCCCCAACTTAAGTGTATTTTATTGAATAAACTTTTCAGCATTTTTATTCAGATCTTTTTATGATAAGTGTTTATCGTACCGCTAATTCTTTCAGCCATATAATAAGGATCATATTCTTTCCATAATTCGCCTTTAGAAATTTGACCCAAATCGTACTGTAGGTTGTCTCACGGTTAAGTTTGACTGACTATAATTTATTGTACTTGTTTTTGTTTGGGTTTATAAATTTCAATGTGAATATAAATTTTGAATGGTGTTCCTCATTTCGTTATTCATCCGTTTGTCTGATGTTTTGATTATGTGTCTGCCATAATGACAGAATTAAAACAATAGACATTTAGGTGTCCCGTTAATATAATATTTGAAGTAATAGCACTAAAACCATGAATAATGAACTGATGATTAGGAAAAAAATAACAAAGATTTATGATTGATGATTTTGGATACCAACCACACAGTGGTGTAGAATGAAAATTATTTTAATAAAAAGTTTCAAATAAATATTTTTTTTAATAAATTATTCAGTTCAATTTCTTCGACCTTTTTAATACAAATTCCAGGTAATAAGTATTCAAGCTTAAGGTCTATTTTATACAAAATTATTTATTTGTTATCCAATATTTCGCTATCTCAATGGATAGCTTCTTCAGGGATTTTTTTTTTTTTTTAAATTAAAAAAACAAAAAAAAATAAAAAAATTAAAAAAAACAAAAAAAAATAAAAAAATTAAAAAAAAAAAAAAAAATCCCTGAAGAAGCTATCCATTGAGATAGCGAAATATTGGATAACAAATAAATAATTTTGTATAAAATAGACCTTAAGCTTGAATACTTATTATTTTTTTTTTAAATTAAAAAAACAAAAAAAAAATAAAAAAATTAAAAAAAAAAAAAAAATCCCTGAAGAAGCTATCCATTGAGATAGCGAAATATTGGATAACAAATAAATAATTTTGTATAAAATAGACCTTAAGCTTGAATACTTATTACCTGGTATTTTTTTTAATTTTTTATAAAAATACATTTCTGTACACATTATTTTTTCCATATTGGTAACCACACAAACATTTACTTTATTACCTTTACGGCTAGGGGGTCTATACATTATCCTGATGGCTTATCGCCTGTAAAATCTATAATTGAAGTTAGGTGTAAAGTAATGTGTGTTAATATGTGGTTTTGCTGAGGTTTACGGTTTCTTTTTCCAAAACTAAAAAGACATCGTTTAAATGCTTTAAAAATAAATTGTGCAGCTAAAAAATAAACATGACCTCTTCGCAACGGCTAAAGGTCATTATGATCTGGGGGTCCTCTTAAGAAGACCTCTGTTGTTAAACGAATTATTTATTTAGAAAATTTTCTAACATAAAAAAGCCCTTATATTTTACCACTGTTCCAAACTATTATTAATATTAATGTATAAAATATCGTATAGAAATATTAACCACATTTCGGAAAAGGTTTATATTTTTTATTGTATAAAAAAACGTTTAACTTAATTCTATCGAAGCCTTGAGATGCTTATATACGAGTATGAACTATTACAGATCCATAATTTTGTCTTAAATCAAAACCCCAGGTATCAAAATACGATCAGCACAGTGCGTCGATTTCGGTCGATTATGCGTTGACATAATGTAGAAGTTTTTCTTTCTTTTCTGTCTTTTAGAAATCTAAAATTAATTTTATTTAATTACCGACTCCATTCAAGTTATGACTTGCTATTGTAAATTAACTTTATTCTATAAACAAAAATAAAACTATTTGCTTAATATAAGTCTACAATAAAAATTCCACTTTTGTTCTAAAGCATGGGTGATTACATACTGCCACTTTTTTTTCTTTATAAAATTTACACATTTTTGTTTTGTACTGTATACATATTTTTAAATTTTTCATTATTTCTTCTGTTGTTTTTAATCACAAACTCCTGCTGTTAATTTATGGATTTTCGATTTTTACTTATATTTTATTTCAACTCCTTGCTCTTTTTCGAAGATTTTGTTTTTATATTTCTTTACTGTAGCTATGGTAACATATTTTTAATTTTCATGTTGTTATTTTATATTTTTATATTTTTGGCATTCGATATTTGACGCCTTGTTATATTTTTATATACAAAAATGCTTGAGTCTATTTATATACAAAGACTGTTCCAAAATAGATTTTACAGTTACGATTTTATTGAAAGTTTAATGATAAAGAAGGCAAAATTTGTATACCTTAGTTGGTGCAATTTTAAATTAGGAAGAACGCAAAAATCCCATTCTTATTTGAATAAGGATTTGGCCAATAATTCCCTTGAATTTTCAATCTCTTGTGGGTTCATAGCCAAGAAACTTTTTTACGGACTCTCTGATACGTACGGCTTGATTAATCCGGCTTCTACTGTACGTTTGCGGTCCGAAAATACGTATCCGTCGAAGCTTGTACATAAATGGAACATTAACGTACCGTATAATTGAATTTTCGAAAACAATACGTTTTGACTCCGTTTTGGTGTATCCGTTTCTGTACCGTCAAATACGGTCCACTGTTTTTCATCAGTTTTTCTTCCGTTGTTTTTTGAATTGTTTAGTTATAAAAATCGAAAACTTAAATATCCTTTAGGTAAATATTTATGAAATTTAAAACAAGTTTTACAATGATGAGTGCAAAATTATTTAGATTTGCAAATGAAAATATTGCCCGACAGCTTAAAATAGATTTTGTGAAAAAATTTTGAAAATTTGCATTGTCTGCTTCATCATACCGTATGTATTACCATTTAAACCGAAATTAAATTTTTCTTTTATTTTTTTCATGATTTTTAATGGTGCTGGAGATAAATATCGTATTTGTTTGTAATTTTGTTTGCTATTTGTTGTATTTAATTTTTTAAGTTTTGTTATTTTAATTAAAATATCTTTGTAAATAAATTTAAAGAAACAAAATAAAAATTTGCTATTAAAAATTAAAATAATATGTCTTTACCCAAATCCGTTTATTGTTGAAAAAACGGTACGAATGCGGACCGAATACGTATCAGTAAACGGTCCGTCACTAACGGACTTTTAACGGATTCGAATCAGTTTTGATGTTCCTTAAAATCCGTTTTCTGATCCGTTTACGAATAAAGAAAACGGCACTTAAACGGAGTTGGATTCCGCTTATGACGGACCGAAACTGGTACGTAAACTGTACGCATTGTTTGCTGGGTATTCTACAATAGTGGCGATCTTTCATTTTAAACTATTTTTGTTTAAATAACCAGATTATTTGTTGGGTTCTTTTATTCATCATCATCATCAACGATCTCAGAATATAAATTAAGTGTGGCATGTCTGAAACAAAAATATTTTTTTCTCTTTTGCTTTATTCAAACAATTTTAAGCAGAGTCTTTATAAATATGTTCATAGTAGTATGACTACTATATGTTAACGTGTTTTGGTTATTTGCTTGTTGACAGTTTAATATTTGGTTGTAAATACATATGTCTAGTGTTGTACGTATATTTAATGTTTATTCGTTTGGTGTTTGTATTAAAAATTGTATTACTTTTTTTTATATTTGTTTGATTTTTGTATATTTGCGAATATGTTTTTCAATACCCTTTGGCATAAAAATATCACAGAGCCCTAAGAATTCTATATATTCTATATACATGTGGTGTTCAGGAAAATGAAAAATAAAATTAGGAAATTTCATATCAAACTGTTTTAACTTTGATATATAATATTATTAGAAGTAAGCAACAACAAAAAAAAAAGGAAAAACACAAATCAAATAACAAAAAATATAGATCAAACACCTATGAATTTGTGAATTTTTCTTTAATACGATTTTTGTACAAAAGAACAGCAGGAACTGAAAACAAAATAAATTGTTTCTCTTTAAATTTATATAAAGCTACAATATTATTTTCTAACGCACATTAGGAATATAACGTTTGATGTTTATTTTGCAAATATTAAATTGTATTTATTATAACCGTAAAGTCCATTAAAATATATTAGGAAACATCATATTACTTTCTTGTGATGAATATATTTTTCTGTTTAATCGATATCGATTTTACTCTAAAATTGTAAAGGAATTGGACTTATTAGCAAATGAAAGAGCTTACTGTTTTCCCTTACAAAGATGCGGGTTGTCAGCAGCTTACCTATTCCCTTTGCAAGGATGCAGGTTGTAATGCAGAAAATGTGATATTATTGATTTCAAATTATCTATACGAGATTAACCGAGTAAATGCCAATTTCTTTTGGTGTTCTTGATTGAGTAATAAAAACTGATTAGTAATTTAACTATTTTTAAAGACTAAGCACTTGTTGCGCTAGCAAATAAGAAATAGGTACTTTTTGAAATTTTTGCCAGGAACACGGTTAAAATGGAGGTTTAAAAGGGGAATGCTTTCCCCTATCGACGTATACAAACCGCTATTGCTAGGAAGTTAAAATCTGATATGAAGGTTCCTAAGCTGAGAAAAGATTTTTGTAAAATCCTACGTGGAGGGGCAAAAGGGGGTAAATTCTCTCCCTCTACAGCCTGACAAAACCGCTGAGTCCAGGAAATTTATTTTTAGTATATATACGTAGGCATCCACTTTGACGGAACTTCTGGAAGTTCATACGGGAAAAGATAGGAAAAAATTGCAGTTCCTTGGCGGCCGTGGAAAAATTACCAAACTCCTTTGAGCAGAAAACTGAAATTATGTTACTTTAAAGACATTTTTCCTTGAATTTTTTTGTAAATGGTTATTTATTAACCCGGTATTTCGCAGAACTTTTTTTGCCTTATATTTGGTTAAAAAGTTGTATACTTTACAATTTTGACCTCATGAGCACGAAAATGAAGTCCATTTTTAAAAACACTGTTGCGTTTTTCCGGAAAACGCGAAAAACTAGGGTTACCATATGGCAACCCTGGGTCGCCTAGGGTACAGGTTTTTTGTAAAAGTAAAATGATTTTTGAACATTTTTTTTCAATAAATTTTATAAAAGCAGATGTTTTAAAACATTTTTATTGAAATTATAAGTAAGGAAACAAAAATAAAAAGTGAATTCATATATTTGTTGAACTAAAATAAATTACAGTTTGGTATAGTTCTTGGCAAAACACTTTACGCAAAGGCCTATGTTGCATTTTATACATGCTGTTCGCCCGTTTACAAAGAGACCAAACTTTATAGCTAAATCGTAACGGTTTGCCTTTTAAAAATTGTTTACATCCGTGTCTACTAAAGTATGGTATCATACTTTCATCGAAAGAAAGATTTTGTCCTGCATGAAAATTTTCAATAATTTTTGCTTTTAACTTATCTGCTCCGGTTTTTGAAGAAGCCTTGGATGCTCTTCGAAGTGAAGACTTTGCAATATCTCCTGGATCCGACGCATGGTGCCACTTAAAAGATTGTTGCGAATGTCTTCATCCTGACTCCACAAATTTCTGTAATTGCCATGATAATTGTAGCCCGTAATGATCAATATGCCGATAAATTCTCTAAGTTCGCCGACTGTTATATTTGGGTTTGGTCTATTTTGTGCGATCGTATATAAGTTCATTATATGCATCAAATGTGTTCGCAAATGTGTCACAATAAATTTTAAATTGTTGGTTTGGTAGTGAATTCCGACAATCTTCGTAATTTTCAACTGGAAAAATGGGGATACCAGCTGACGTGTCATTCTTTACCCATTGAAATACTGTTTCCTATCTAGTGATGCTGTGTAATTGGATGTTGTTGGTTGATCCTCCAATCCTTGATATGTGTCTGCAGCCACAATAACGGTCAAATCTTTTTCATTAGTTGCTGAAGAATTTTGGATTACAAAAATAAAATAATTCACAAACTAATATTGTTTTCAAACATACATTCAAATTCTTCTTCCTCATCGAAATTTTGTAAATGCCGTCCACTAGCCATTACAACTTCTCAGCAGCCTTTTATCTGAGCCGGGTAAACATTATCTGGGATGACCCCACGTTCATCTTCAGCATCTTCTTCGCCAGATATCTTTTCATCTACAAGAGGCTCGATGTAAATGGCAGTTGGTATATCAGTTAGCTGATTTCCATCGTTTGCTTCATCGAGCTCTTGAATCTAATCAAACATTTGTTGCAAAGATAAACCTCTGAAGACTGTAAAATTTATAAAATGCCAATGGAATATGAATAAATATGTTAAATTCATTTCCAAAAATGTACAGAAATTCACATGAAATACAAAAAAAAAAAAAACATGTACCCTAGCCGACCCACGGTTACCATATGGCAACGCCTTGAGTATAATGTAAAAAACAGTACAAAAACATATTTTTTTTTTTTAAACAAATTTGCATTTTATAATTTATTTCATTAGCTACCAATAAGTGTAATTATATTTCAAATTTATATGAAAAGTAATACTAAAAACATATACTTACCGACGCGCCATATCGGAAAATGGGAATTATTAACATTTTTTTTTGTCACCTCAATTTCACAAGCGATATCTTCGTTAATTAAATTTAGAATAACAAAACCTTTATTTGTTGGCAAGTCACAATTATTTTGCATTAAATAACGTTTTTCATTTGTAATTTTACTGTGCTTTTTTGGATTTATTTGAGTAAATGTAACGACATATTTTGCATTACAATATGGTATTCGTGGGTTATTGGCTAGAAACCTGATATTTTGAATGTGCTCCTGTAAGTAACCGTTTATTCATTGTTAACATTATTTTTAGAATTTTAAACAGGAATGTCATAAGTTTTAAAAAAGAAAACTAATCCATCTAATATCATGACCAACTAATGCAGTTTGATTGGAGACCTTAAATTTAAAATATTTATTTTGGAATTTTTGCTAGGAACGTGGTAAAAGTGGTGACTAAAATGAGAAAATTGTGCCCTTAATCAACCAGCCCAAGCCGCGAAAGTCAGAAACTTTAAATTTGGCTTTAACATGAAATTTGTGGGAAATACAATTCCCCCGCTTGACAGTCTTTCCAAAAACTTTTAAGTTAGAAATTTGAAATTTAAAATAAGTTTTCTTTGGGGTATGAGCTATTTGATACTTTTTGGAATTTTGGATTAGAACATGGTACATATGAAATATCAAACAAACGCATGTCTTTTAAATATCAGCTGATCGCTCAGATTTGACATATTGTTAGAGGAATTCGACTCATCGATTCCCAATTATCCGCAGAAAACAAAAATACCCATATGGCAGCCTTGTAGATAACAACCATAACCTCACACAAAGATGGCGACATCATAACCTGAAGATTTAACGTACTTTCCACAGAAGAACGCTATTACATACAGGGTATAGGAAAAGTCATGGTACCCTAGCTATAATAAAAAATCCTTTGTAATTCCTAAAAAAATTGGTAAAAAAAATATGAGAAAAATGTCTTAATAATATTTCACTTATTTATCTAAGCAATAAATAAAAAATTAAAGATCATGGTAACTTTATATTCTTGCACAGCAAAAGTCATGGTACCCCTGAAAAAAATAACAAAACTGCCCAGCAAAAATTTGGTAATGGGTGCGATATTATCATGCGTTACCTTGTAATGATAGCTCGTTACCTTTTTCATTATTTGCAAGCATAAAGTAATAAGTTACTCATTATTGATTACGTAATATATGATTTATAAATGTAAAGTAATAATTGAAATATTTTTGAAAATCTATTTTTAGATACATTACTTTGTAATTTTTTGTAAGCAAAAGGGTAATGTATGTTTGTTTTGACAACACTAGCGAAAAAACGAGGCGCAACAATTCATTTAAGTTTAAAGCAATCAAATACTATATGCGTCGATTGCTCAGTGGGTAGAGTTCTTGGCTGGCAACCAGATTTCCCTGGTTCGATTGACCACATTTTTTTAATTACAAATATTTTAAACAAAATGTTTGTAGTAATTTTTTTTTTATAAAAATTCCTCTTTTTTAAAAATCTATTTTTAGACACATTACTTTTTACATTCTCGTTATCATATAAGTAACCCCTAACATTATCATCTCTAATGTAATGGGTATATTGCTTTGAGGCTCATTCACCTTAATTCATAAATGAAGTAAGGTGTAAAGTAATCCATCGGCCCCTATGGCTATAAATTACTTTACCCATTATTTGGTAATGTGTGGTTTTGCTGGGTTTATTATAATTTAGTGATTTTTAAAATGTATTGCTTTACCTAATACTTAGTAGGATATGCCATAAGTCGTAGAATTTCAATCCACCATTTCGTCTCGGAGGGCACAAGTTTTTTGTGCAGTTTTCGCATATTTGAACCTATTCGGTCAAAAGTATTTTATTTAGCTGGGCTTTATTAGAAATTGTGTCATTTTTTAAATTATCTCACAAGTGATCAAGATGTGTTATTTTTGATCCACATAATTAATTAAATCAGAATGTTCATGTAAACTGTTTTGTTCATTGTGTCCTCAATGAACACTTAATTGCCAACCCCAGCCGCTGACATGCAATCCCATACTATTACTCCACCCTCTTCTCAGAAAAAAAAAAAGTTAGTAGAAAATTTTGTAAACGGTTTTCAATCCCACTTTACTATGTTTGTTCTGATTTTTAGTAAAAAGATTAAAAAGATTGAATTCCTTTGCTATTTAAATTTTACAAAATTTTTATAGAATATTTACATATTTTTGTTGCTAACTTCATAAATAATTTTACAAAATTTTTAAATACCGATTTGCTAAAATTAGCAGCCAAATTTACTAATTTTAAAAAAGTGGATATTGAAGGAAATATTATTTCTAATTATTAAAACTTATACAAACAAACTTAAATTGCCTTAAAATGTTACATAGGTTGAAAAAAGAGATTGGAAATGAAGATACTTTTCACAGCCGACTCATGTCCATAAATAGAGCATCCACTTAAAATAGAACTAAAAACCTTTTTAGTTTTTAAAATCAAACCAAAAATTTGCAAATTAAAACAAAATCATAAATTCGTTTACGTTAATTTTTCTAAAATATTTTTTTAAAAGACAATTTTAAAAGAAATTAGCAGCTTTAATTAGTAAAAAGTGTATCAAAAAATAATTGAGTTAATTTGTGCATTTTACTATTTTTTTATAAATTAAAATTTTGCTATATTTTAGAATTCATTGAGTTTACATACTCATTTGATTGTTCTAATATTCGCAATATTTAGTAAAATTTTTTGCTTATTTTAGTAAACCGATTTTAAATTCCACTTCACAAAAAGTTTACTAAAATTTAGTAGCGGCTACTAGTTTTTTGTACTGATTTCATTGTATTGCTAATATTAGCAAAAAAATACCGCTAGGCTCAAATTAGCAAAATTTCCCGAAATAACAGCAACATTTTCATTTGCCATTACCGACATTTTTTAGTGAGTGTACTTCGAAACGTTGTATAATATTCGTTGGATTTAGCTCGTCGCTTTTTTTGCGCCACACCAATTCACAACCGTCTGATCCAAAAATGTTAAACTTATGATTTGTCCCTGAAAATTACTTTTTCCTAAAACGAGTTTGTTTTATTTTATATTCCGAATCCATAAGCTTTTTTCTGTTAGTTTCGCTAAAATGCAACTTCATGCGAGCAGTTCGAGCGTAATAACTGGCCTACATAATGCACTCACGTACCGTGTCTGCAGAAACAGCTTCCTCAATGATTCCATCAACTCCAAAAATATTCTAGATCTACATCTGAATGGGTCGTATTTAATAATGGCTTCAATTTTTCGTTCATTTTTATTTTTGAGCTTTGGTGGACTGCATGTTTATGGTTTATTTTCAATTCTTTGTCATCTTTAGAAAAGATTTATAACTTTTTGCACGGTTCATTTGCTTCTATTTAAAATTTTAGCAGTTTCGATGTAGGACTTACCCATTCCGTAGCTTTTAATTATTATTTTTCGTTATTTCATAGCTAACTTTTTTATCGGCATTTTAAAAAATTACTTGACTTCACTTCTTGTCATATACAAATGCTTCATGGAAATTTGGAAAGTACTGTCACGTTTTTTAAAATGGAATCAACAAAAGTCTAAGGGATATCAACAGTTTTGCAATAAAATTTTATAGGGTAAATCAAATATAAGACCGTTTATGATTAGGGGTACTATGACTTATGCTGTGCTTAAATATGAAGATATATTGGTCTACAATTTTTATAAGTTTTATATCATTCAATAAGTGAAATATTTTTGGGACTTCTGCTAGAATATAAGTGTATAAAAACAATAAAAATAAGTTTCATATTATGTGTTAAGTAATTTTTGTGAAATTTGGGGTACCATGACTTTTACTGTTCACTGTATATAAATTATCCCACAGAAATTTAGAGAATTATAGTGATCGTTAATATGGCAACGAATCGGAAAAATAAAATTTTCGATTAATTTAATTAACTGTTTAACTGTGTTAAAGTGTAGTAAATTAAGTTTCGATTGTTTATTTTTTGCAATATAGAAAAAACTCGATTTGTTTAACAACGAAATAAATCAAAAATTTAAAAGATAAAATCGCAACAATATGTAAAGGGTGGCTGATTATAAAAACACAGACAGTTTATAAGAAAATTTCATCATTTGATAAATAAAATAAAGAGCTATTTAGAATAAACAAAGAGCTATTTCAAATAAAAATACTCTGAGACGTGAAGAATGTTGATGAAGGTTGTAGCTGACCAGAAATTGTACTCCATTAGGCTAGTGTTTAAATATTTTTTCTTTGTATTCCCCATTATTGCACAAAGTAAAAATTTTTTTTATTCATTTGGGAAAAAAATTTTCTTGATGTCAAACAAAAAAGAGAGAACACTTAAAATAGTTTGTAGTTAAAATTAACTGAATATGTAATTTTAAACAAATGAAAAATCGCTTAATAATCGGTCCATAAGAAGAATTTTCTTTAGTTTTTTAGCTTTTATTTTCAGTGACAAATTCTCTTGTTAATTGTTTTTATTGAGGGATTCCCTTCGGGCTAATTTGGTCAAATTTTTCTATTTAAATAAAAAAAAACACAATTTATTTCATATATAACTCGACGTTTTTTTTGGCTTTTTCCATTTTCTTCAGGAGTTTATTTATTAAATTCTGGAAAAAATTTTATTACACATTAATTAAATATTATGGTATTTATAAAAGTTATGTTTAATATATTTCATTTATTTTTAAATGATGATAAATTAAATTACAATATCCGTAAATTAACTAATTTTAACTATTAATAAACTAACAACAAATCCGTAAAATCAAATGATATTCCCTTTATTTATTTAATTTAACTGTCAAGTAATTAATTAACTGTAAAATCCGTAAAAGGTAACAATTTTCCACTTATTTCACTTTTTTAAGTATCATAAAAATTCTGTTGAAAACAAAACAACATTTCATTTATTTTGTTTATTTTGATTATGAGACACTTAACTACAAAAACAATAATTTTTTAACAAATTATTTTAAATAAAAATCTTAACTTTTATTTATTGTTTATTTAAAGTTTAAATGCGTTGAAAAATATATTTCTTAGTATATCAACTACTTAATCATTTTAAAACAAAGATAAGGATAAGGGATTAAAATATGTGTACAAAAATTAATTTTATATATTAACAAACTTACAATAAATCCGTTAAGTCAAATAATATTCCATTTATTTATTTCATTTAACTGTCTAGTAATTAACTATAAGATCGGTAAAAGGTAATGCTTTTTCACTTATTCGGTTTTTTTTTAATGTCATAAGAATTATGTAAATATAAACAACATTTCATTCATCTTGTTTATTTTAATTATGAAACACTTAACTACAGAAAAAAAATAACACAATTTGTTAACAAATTATTTTAAATGAAAATATTAATTGTAACATAAAATCCGTATTTATATGTAATTGAGCGCCCCGGTAGGCTAGTTGGTAGCGTGCTAGCTTATCAGTGCGGGGGTCGTGGGTTCGATTCCCACCAGAGGCTATGGTCTGTTTTCGCTACAACGAGCCAAAAGCATTTGTTGCTAGTGCTCGGTTAGGGTATTAAGATATAGTTTGTAATTATATGTTTAATAAAAAAAAATAAATAAATATTTCTTAGTATTCAATAAAATTCAATAAAATATAAAATAAAATAAAATAAATAAATTAATAAATTAAATAAATTACCATCAATTACTGTAAAAATAATTTGAGTGTATTTTAAACAAATTTACGTAAAACTGATGAAAGTTAAATAAATTGAAAAATATTAGTGTTTTAAAAATTTTTGTGGTATAATCAAACATAAGTGAGGAAAATTTAATGGTGATAAGATTTCATTGGAGTTCTTAAAATTAACCTCTAGTTAGAAGTGCATTTGGCAAACAAACTTAATTTAAGTATTTATTTTTTTGTATTGCAACATATTTTTTTTACGTTTTTCTTTTTTAAACAGCAACATTTAGATTTTAATTCCTTTTAATGTTAGCTATTTAAAGCTTAATTTCATTCTTTACAACACTCTCTGATAACGGAGTACCATCATCATCATTATCATCAACATAATTATTGAAGGCAAATTAAAACGCCCCAAACATTTTTGTTCCGCTTTTAAAAACATTCATTTCCTTTTCGTGTGCTTTGATGTTAAACAGATAATAAAAAAAAAGAAATACAAGTGGTTGTTATTGTTGCACTTGCTGTAACTGCAATTGTTGTATGTAACAAACACACACACAAATAAAGACAGACACACAATTATACAAGTGGTAATATTACATTTGAGTACATAATTGTTAAAAGTTACAAAATGCAATTTGAAAAGTACATAGAAATTTTAGTAGTCGTGAAAGTAGACGGTTGTTTAAAAAGCAAGGAAATATATGCAGTCATTTGCTATAAAACAATAGCGTGTTCATTTAAAATTACTATAATAAAACAAATTATAAAAAAAAACATATTGCTTAACAATTTGTTTTTTTTTTTCTAAACGAGTTTAAGTATTTTAAATATGTTTTAATCTAGATTTAAAGATATTATTTTATTTTGTATTTACAATATTTTATTTTAATAATAACAAGATATTTTTTAATAAATGTTAATGAAAATTAAATAATATTGAGGATAGAATAGAACTTTTGGAATACCAGGCGTATGATTGATATTAATTAATACGCATACATTTTATATGAATCATACGCCACATAGAGCAGCACTACTTTTGCTTCGAATTTTAGATTATGAAAGCGTTTTTCTTTAAAATGCCTAGAGAAAATTTATACGTTGTGGCAACTGAAATATTCAGTTGCATCAACCAAATTATTAGACTGTAAAATTTATATTGTTTTAATTTTTAAAAATTAGTAAAAGTTGAAAATTTTTAATTAAAAATATATATAGGGTCCGCCAAATAACTTTTTTTTTGAAAATGCTATAAAAAAAAAACTACTGAATATTTTCTCAAAATAATTTTTTTATTTGAAAGTAAAATCCTTCCGGTTAATAATGGAAAATAATTTCATTCAAATGGCTGTCTCGGCTGGCCATGCAGTAGCCTACACGATCGGTCCAATTTTTAAGCTTATTATCGATTGTGTGCTTATTATCAATTGCTTCACGAATTGTAGCATATAACGTGGAAAATCCATTGGGAAATTTGGCAGATGTAGAGGGAGGGTTTGCTAATGAGGGCACGCGTTATATCCGGCCTTATTGCTCGTCGTGGGAAAGATTCGATATATATTAGCTGCCTCTTGCCAACAAGCCACACACTAAATTTTAATTTATCGCGTGCAAGGGTTAAAAAGAAGGACAGATTGGGAAAAAAGGACCTGATATCAAAAAGTTTACTAAAAGCTACTAAGTTGAGTTGAAACCAGATGGCATTGTTTCAACCCATTCTGCCCACCCAACCTTGATCACTAAACGAAAACCTGGAGATGAAATTTTAAAGTGATCCCACACTTTGCCACAACGATCTATCAAAAGTTTAAATCAAAACAGTAAAAAATTTAAATTTACTCAAAAATCTTCATAATTCCGTTTTATTTTGAAAATTCAGCTTATAAAAGAAATAAATTTTGAATTAAAAATTAAAATCAACTTAAACAAAATTGAATTTAGGATGTTCATTTAAAAATACTATACTTTATAAAAATAACACATTTAATTTATAAATTATATTGGTGAAGTTACAATCAAATGAAAAACATTGTTTTTTTAAAAAAAAATAAATAAAATTAATGATTTAAATCGCGAAACTAAAAGAAATTAAATACATAAAGTATAAAATTATTTAACTTAAAATGGAAAAAAAAAACAAAGAAATAAAAGGGTCAAAAATAACACGAGAGTGCTACATGGGTTAACTAGCACGATTCTCTCTATATATATCGGTCATTGACCTTAGCAGAAATTATTGAAAATTTGTAATGACAAAATTCATTAACCCAACATAAAATTTTAATTAAAAAAAAATGGTAATGTATTTAAAGTAAGCTAATTTTTAAATTGTAATTAAAATCATAGTTAGTTACCGGAATTAACTTGAAATCACTAAAATTAAAATTTTATATCGGTCTCAAAAGGGGTTAATGATCTTCGAATTAAATGAGATTGAGAAAAAAAAATTATATATAATATATGCAAATAAAAAAACTGAAAGAGAGGTTTAATAAGATAAATTCGAAATAAACTCACTTACATTGATAATTATGCTCCCACGCCGAAAGTACTTTCGATGAGTTTTGGAACCAGAGTAAGATATCGATCGTTTGCATTGTTGATGTATTTAAGAGAAATTTTTTTTTCTCTTTAATCCAATTTTAGCTAAGAGTTTAAATTAGTTTCATATTTGCAAATTAATTACACCTTGAATATTTTTGCGTTATAATTAGTATTTTAAAAAAAAGTATTTTAATGAAATAAATATTTATTAGGATTAAATTATATTTGGTTTAATTATTTTTCATTGCATTTAGAAATTTTGTTTTAAATGAGTTAAGTTTTATTAAATGAGAGTTTACGGTTTTTTTATTGGCATTGCCATATTCAAATACTTTTATGTATGTAAAATATTACATTTGCTAATCCAAATGCATTGAAAAGTAATAAAACTAAACCAGCAAAAATTCCAACTCAAAAAAGAAACACTTTCCTACACTTTTTGTGAATTTAAGTTCAAAAAAAAAATAGTTAAGGAATTTGTTTTAAACCGAAAAACTAATTTTAACCACAATCATGCACTTATTACTTATATTACGTAGCAAAATAAAAAAAATGGATTTTAAATTAGGATTAGTTAGAACAAATATTAAATTTAAATAGAGTAATAATTTTAGTTTTTAGAAAATTATTTTAGTTCTGGAAAATAATTCTAGTTTTAGTTAATCATTTTATGCCACTTTCAATAGTTTTTATTTAGGTATTTTTTTGTTATGTTTTCGAATTAGTGTTTTAAATTTTCATTATTTTAGCAGTTTTGTCGATCTGTGTACATTATTTTGTTCCTGGTTTATGGTTTTTTTTTTATGTTAATAACAATTTTTTTTCATAATTTTTAGACACATTCTTTAAAAATCCAAAATTATTTATAAAATGTCCACAAATATAATTAAATAATATTTGGACTTTGAGGATTTTTTAATTTTTTTATAATTAATTTCACACATTTTTCCAAAACGCCGAATTTACGGTAGCCAAACTGTCGCCGAATGAGTTAGAGATGAACTGATGTTAAGGAGCCGATCTTCAAATTCGCCAAATAGAGAAAACCAAAGGGTATTTTTTTGTTGTTTATTTAGAGCGCTACAAGTGCCAAATCTATGATGAAAAATTCCAATTGGAGTTTTATAGCCTTTAAATATTATTTTTTTGGGACCAAAATCCTAAGCTAGTCTTTAGACAGTATGCTTCAATTGTATTAATTTGGGGTGCAATTAACCAGATTTTGTATTGGGAAACGCTCCAAAAAATAATTAAATCTAAAAAATGGTTGTTTGCGTGTAACAAAACTACAGAAAAAATATATATTTTATATTAGAAAAAATTAAATTACTTACGTTTTCAAAGAAAAAGCTTTATTCAAAACTAATTTTTTACACTTTAATTTAATTTAAAACACTTTGGTGTTGATTTTTTTTTATTAAAACACTTTATTTTAATACTGACTACTGCTTTGATGACAGAAAAATGGCAGAGAAAATTTACTGGCTCTTAAAAGAAAGCTCGGTTTTTGGTGGATGATTGCGCGTATTTGATGTTCTAACGCTTTTATTCCAATTAGCATGTATTCGTAAGAAGCAAATACAGATAAAAGTGAATTAAAATGTATTCAGAATATACATTGTAAGGTGAAAGTGGTGGCTTAGTTTGACTACTAGATGGCGTTGTATGTGCGTGTAAACCAAGGGTAAAAAATGCAAAAAAAAAATGTAGAAACGATAATAAAATTATTAAAAAAGATCATTTGCGAAAGAATAATAAATAAAAAAGCATAATGCTGAGGCAGAACCTTACAGAATATTGTCCTTTAAAGCGTCAATTGCCTCTGGCTTGTCGGCGTAACACTTATCTTTGACACCACCCCACAAATAATAGTCCAACAGTGTCAAATCGCAGCTCCGAGGTGGCCAAATGACATCAGCTCTGCAGTTGATAATGCGATCTTCAAAAACAGGGCGCAAAACATCGAGTGTAGCTTCGGCTGTGTGGCACGTAGCGCCATCCTGTCGAAAACAAATGTTGCCAATATCCTCCTCTTCAATTTTTGTGAACAAAAATTTGTTCAACATGGCCCAATAACGATCGCCATTGACTGTAACGGCCACTCCTTGCTCATTTTCGAAGAAAAATGGCCCAATTATGCCTCTGGACCAAAATCTGCACCAAACACTGACTAGTTTTGGGTGCATCGGCTTTTCAATGTATGCGTGCGGGTTTTCTGTGCCCCAAATGCGACAATTTTGCTTGTTTACATACCCGCCAAGATCAAAATGAGCTTCATCTGAAAAGATGACATTGAAAAGATGACACTCTGCAACATTACCATGATTTTCAAAGTTATGTCACAATATTTCCCAGCGTTGTTCAAGCGTATACACAACCATATTCGTTTAGCGGAAGGATAAAACTAATCATCTTTCAAATCAGACATGAGCTAAGTGTTACCATTCACGAAATAAGCACTAGTTGAAAAAAAACGTTAGATGGCGGACCCTATAATATATTACTTTCATTGAATACATTCCCCAATTTTTTTTTTAATAACTTTTAATTATTTGTCCAATTTAAAAATCTTCTTCTTATTAACCTGCATGGTATTTAAATTTTAATATACCTCAAAAATCACACTGGAGTCCCAATTTACAAATTCTAATTTCAGCACAAAATTATTACAATAATTTATTACATCCTTTAATCTAAAATTTAAACATTGCATTTTCTTTTCCTGTTCTTGATTTAACAAAAATTCTCATTAAAATTTCTTGGTATCCCAGGATAATAAAATAGAAAATTTTTCTTAAACAAAATAAAATTCCTATAAATATTTTGTTCTTCCTTTATAAAACTTTCCTATTTTCCATGCAATATATAAGTGTAAAAATATAACACTATTTAAATAATGTCACTTTAAAGTATTACAAAATAAAAGAAAAGAGTCCAATAGAAATTCTTGTTAAGCAGGGCTCTACTTTCTTTAAAAGTGATTTTTTTTAGCGCTGCCATTTGTTATAGCATGTAATTGTTAGGACGTGCAAATATGCGTGAAATTGCAGTGCCAAAAATTAAATAAAAATAGATAAAAAAATATACAACAAGCTAATTTTTTTATAACAATCTCTTAAAGACAGAAAATTGTTATTTTTTTGTAAAAGTTATTAAAATTTCGTAAAAAAATACATAAATTTGTAAAAGTGTTATTTTTTGCCACCTTGCATAAGTTTTTATAACAAAAAAAAATATTACACTTAAATCAAAAGTAATTGTAGACCTTAAACACGCGATTTCTTTGTTGTTGTATTGCAAGAACAAAAAAATAAAAGAAAAGAAGGGAAGGTATTTCATTAGGCAAATTTCATTCATAATAAATCCAAACATAAGGATTTTTTTTTTTTTTTAATAGATTGATTGCAGGCTTTCGAAATTTTATATAAAACAACAACTGATAGCTGCCTTTGAAATTTTTGTTTTAACCAGAATTAATACCCTTCATTTATTAGATCATGATTTAAGCAAATATTGTAAACTTTTCTTAACCAACCCTCTGGCTTGGAAAAGTAATTTTTGCAGCCTGGCTCCAATTGTAATTTAAAAAAAAAGATCTTAATAAAACTACCATTACCTAAGGCTTCACAACTTTTTTAAATAAAATTAGAATTTACAACAGGCTTCAGATCTTTCTAAATAAAACTTCGATTAAACCAAGCTTCAGAACTTTCTTAATAAAATTACGATTGATACCAGGCATCAGATTTTCTCAATAAACTACGATTGAACCAGGCGTCAGAACTTTGTTAATAAAATTTGAATTGACTAAGTTTCAAAGCTTTCTTTACAAAATTAGGATTGAAACCAGGCTTTAGATCTTTCTAAATAAAACTTCGATTGAACCCAGCCTCAAAACTTTCTTAATAAAATTAGAATTGACAACACGCTTCAGATCTTTTTAAATACAACTATGATTGAACAAGGTTTCAGAATTTTCTTAATAAAATTAAGATTGACACCAGGCTTTAGATCTTTCTAAATGAAACTACGATTGAACCAGGCTTCAGAACTTGCTTATTAAAATTAGGATTGACACCAGAAATTTATTTACAAAACTACAATTATATCCAGGCTTAAGAACATTCTTTAGAAGCCACAATTAAAACCAGTCTTAAAGTTTTTTTTTGTGGATATTTCTTTATAAAACTGCTGATTTAACCAGACTTAATAGAAATCTTTCCAAAACCACGATTGCAACTAGGCTTAATAAAATCACAATTAATATCAGGCTTAAGAAATTTTCTTTATAAAATTATGATTAAATCCAGGCTTGTAAACTTTTTTAAAATTATTTTTTTTTTAATTATAATTTTATAAAGAATTTCCTTATGAAGAAAATTTTCTAAACATGCTTTTTATTAAGTTTTAATTTCTAATTATAATCGTGTTGTATAAAGTAAGACCTTAAGCCTGGTTTCAATCGTGGTTTATAATGAAAATTTTTTAAATCTGGTTTCAGTTATGGTTTTCTCTCTTAAGACTAGTTCCAAGCATTACATATAATTAAAATATTTTAAGCCTTGTTCTAATTCAGGTTTTATACAAAAAATTCTAAGGACTGGTTGCCAGTGTGGTTTTAGAAAAGAAGTTATTAATGCTGATTCGAATCATGGCTTTAAACTAAAGCTCTTAAAATTTCTTTAGCTCTATGGTAACCAGGCTTTTAAAATGTCTTTATAAAACCCCAATTGAGACGAAGCTTTAAATCGTTTCGTTTTAAAATCGTGACTTAAACAAGGTTTACTAACCCTTCTTTATAAAATCAAAATTTTACCCAGGCTTAGAGCTTTCAGTGGGGGTGTGAACATTGAACATTCCCAAAACAAACTATGAATTTAACCTGGTTTATGAACCTCTAATTATACAGAAAGCTCTTAATCTTTTTAAAACCACTATTGTAACCAGGCCTAAGAACTGCTTGTATGAAAAAACATAAATAAAAGCCAAACCTAAGAAGTAATCTTTATAAAACTCTGAATTAAGTCTGGCTAATAGACTTTTCTTAATAAATCCATGCCAAAAGAAAATTTGTGTAAAGCCTTGACCTGAGCTTGGTTTAACAGTATTTATCTTTCAAAACCATCTTAATCTTTCAAAATTACAATTTGATCCAGGTTTAAGAGCTTTACCTATAAAACGACTATTGAAAACAGACTTTAAAAGTTTTTTTTAAATTCCATTTTTTATAAAATGGTTTAAGTTTAATTAAACCTCGGTTAATAATAGACCTAGATAGTTTTCTTTTAGGACATTACAATTCTAACTTGGGATAGAAAAAAAAACAACGTTTGGCTTAAGGCATAAACACAGCTAATATCAATTAATTGCAATAGCATTAAAATTAAGTGTCTTTACTTGAGATATGTATATGTATGGTAAACAAATAACCCTCCACCTATATGAGAGGCTAAATATCAGTTTGTCGTTTTGTTTGTAGCACTTCGAAATATAGGTCTAAAATCTTACAAAGCAAATATATTCCTGAAACTTATATAATTCTAAGCGATCGAATCATGACCGACCAGATGTCTGTATGTTTGTTGAAATGACGATAATGGCACGATGACTAAAGCTGGGTTGCTCGTTTTTACCCAGATTGTTGGTTATCCTGACGAGCAATATTGATCAAAATCGGTTTTGAGATACAAAAGTTATCTCTAAATTTTCAATAAAAATGTATGTATTTTTTGTATGTAGAGAGATATAAAATGTTGCACCACAAAGAGGTTTTCCAGCACAAAAAAAAAATATATTTCCCCACAAAAATGATGTTCACCTCATAAATTATTTTTAACCTTAATAATTGTTTTTCACCACAATTGTATATTTTTTCACCACAAAAATTATATTTTATCACTAAAATTTTTTTTTTTCACAAAAATTGCTTTTAACACAAAATTTTTTTATTTTTAACTCGACAATGTTTTCTTAATTTTTTTTTTTTATTTTATCTGTAACCAAAGTACTAATTAGGTTACAAAAAACTTTTTACTTTGTTTTAAAAGCATTTGGTTGGTATAATATAATCCCAGCTTTCAAATTAAATTCCTAGGAATAACTTCCCTATTAAAAAGTCTACTCATGTGTATTCATTCCTAATTTACGAGTATTTTCTTTCACTGCTTTTTTTAGATTTTTATTGTATGACTAAGCACGATTATTTGAAACCCAATTTTTTTGTATGTTATTTCAAACTTTGCTGCTCAACAGCAATTGTTATTTTAGTTTGATTTCTAAATTTGGTAGGCGTTTTTAGGTTTTTATAGCGCTATTGTATATATTGTATTGTAATATAAACTTTTTTTCTGTGGTTTTTATGTTTTTTTATATTTTTTTTTTTTTTTGTTATCGAATATTTACAGGAAAATTAACACCAAAAGGTGGTCTACTTACATGTTTATGAGCACTACATTTTTTTAATGCGAAAATATTTTTACATGGTTTAGAGGTTTCAAGTAAATGGGTAAGAAACAAACTTTGGCACAGAACATTTTAGTTAATTAAAGGTTTCTCATGGTATAAAAGTTCTATAGTACCCATTATATCTTGGAAATTTTCGGATTAAAATTCTATTTATTTTAATGTAAAACGAATTGTTCAAAGTTCAGAATTTAATTATGTGATTTAAAAATTAAAATTCGTAAATTTATTTAATATCTAACTTAAGGATTTTTTAATTAAATAAATTCTAAAAAATTCTTTCTTATTTTTATTTTTCAACTCAATAAATTTTAAGAATATTTCAATACAAAAAATAAAACTTGAAATTTTTAATTAAATTTTATGAAAAATTTCATTTAGATCCTTCTAACTATAAGTTTCAGAAAAATTAATAAAATTCATATAAATGGAAGAGAAGGGCTTTAAAATAAAAAACGTTTCAAATATTAAAATAAGGAAAAAAATCGCCAGCCATTATTTCGAGTGGAGTTAGAACCTGGCGACGTTAAGCTTAAAAAAATGAAACGTATCCTATTTATAATTTAAAATATATTCTCTACAGAAGAATAACTATTGAGGAGCCGCACAAAAGAAATGGTCCCGTTCAATGTCTTAACTGCCAAGAATTTGGCCATACTAAGGCATACTGCTATTTACCCCCTGTTTGCGTAGTATGTGGTGAATTACATGGCACAGTTCTTTGCGATAAGTCTAAAACCGACCCCAACGTAAAAAAATGTAGCAACTGTGGCGGTAATCACACTGCCAATTATAGAGGATGCCCTGTATATAATATCGTCAAGCAGTCGGTTGGACCGAAAACTAATCCCACTCAAATGCTGGTATCAAATCAATTATCTACTAATGACATTCAGGCTCCGCAGCCTAATAATTGCAGAACCTCTTACGCTAATGTCCTAAAATCAAACCAAATGCCAATACAAGGTCCTTTACCAAATAATGATGAAACTCCCGTTACTAATTTTAGTCGATTAGAAAAAACAATGGAAACTTTAGAGCAAACAGTAAACAATTTTACGAATACAATGGGTAATATGATGCAAGAAATGCTAAGAATGCAATCGATGTTATTGCAAGCTATACTTAACAAGACATGAACTGTTTAAAAATTTGTTTCTGGAACGCAAACGGCATCCGCCAACATAAAAATAAATTAGAATACTTTCTTAAAAATAAACAAATTGATATCATGATGGTTTCTGAAACTCATTTGACCTCAAGAAACACGTTTAAAATCAATGGTTACATACTATATGATACCAAGGACCCTCGAGATAGAGCTTGTGGAGGTTCTGTCATTTTAATAAAAAACCGAATCAAACACTACCTAATGTGTGATCATTGTGAAGACTATCTGCAAGCAACGAATATTTGCATTGAAGAGCTTAATCGCAACCTAGTTATTTCATCTTTATACTTCCCACCTAGATTTTCTATATCTGAAGACCAATATTATAAATATTATAAATCATTAGGACCCTGTTTCCTGGCCGCTGGTGATTATAACGCTAAACACACTTTCTGGGGGTCACGACTAATAACACCAAAGCGTCGTACTTTATTTAATACAATCTCCAAAATGGATTTGAATGTGGTTAAAAACATCCGCACAGAAACGATTCATGTTGAAGCTTCTTTAGAACTATCTTCCGATCACACACCTACAATAGTTACTATAATGAACCCTAATAGAATTGTATCTCCGCCTGGTTACTCAGCGACGTCAGCCACACAAATAAATTGGTTAAAATATAAAAAATATCTCAGTACCCATTGCACTGAAAACATTCCGCTTAGTACACCAGAGAATGTGGATCGCTCTATTGTAAATTTTGACAGTTATATTAAACTAGCTGTTCAACATTCCAGCAAAACCCTCAAAAAATCCAATAATAACAAGCTGTTAGAAAGCTACTTGGTCGGTCGAAAATTTATTATTAAAGAAGGTGATTTTTTAAGTTCTCCTCAGCCAATTGAAGTCCCTCAGGGAAGCATCCTGGGCCCACTTTTTTACCTTATATATACCTCGGACATGCCAACAAACAATTACACCCTTACCTCAACTTTTGCTGATGATACTGCTTTTCTAAGCGTACACGAGAACAGTGGTGAAGCATCTCGATACCTGCAGGATCATATATTTCAACTAGAACTGTGGTTAAAACAATGGAGAATAAAGGTCAATGAGCAAAAATGCGTACATATTACATTCACCTTGCGTCGGGAAATATGCCCCCCTAATATCTTGGTATTCATCTAGATCGGCGTTTAACTTGGAAATGCCATATAGAAGCTAAATTATCTCAAATGAAACTAAAAGCAATCCAAATTAACTGGCTTATTGGAAGAAATTCTGTTCTTAGTCTCGATTGCAAACTACTACTTTACAACTCTATTTTAAAGCCAATATGGTGCTACGGTATTTAACTATGGGGCACTGCCTCGGCCTCAAATATCGAAAAAATTCAAAGGCGCCAACATGCCCCTTGGTATGTCAAAAACTCAAATATCCACAAGGATCTCAATGTGCCACTGGTAAGGACTATTATTACGAAGTATGTGGTAAAATATTTAAAAAGGCTAGAGTTGCACCCAAATCCACTAGCTCGAAATATTTTAAATGATAGCGGCCACACTCGCTTAAGGAGAAGAGACACTGCAGCACTTACCCATTAAGATGAGCGATAAACACTTATTTATTGACAGAACCCGTGATGAAGAAAATTTTTGCCTGGCACTGGCAGGGCATAAACTAAAGTATTAGGATAAGATTTGATTAATTATTGTTAGTTCATATTCAATATATGAAGATTCAATAAATAAATAATGAAAAAAAAAAATATAAATGTCAAAATATTTTTTGTTTATTTGGCAAAGAAATTTTCTTTGACAAAAATTCTACTTTCTATCAAAACAATTTCATTTTACATTAATCAGGTTGTAGATAGAGCCGAAAAAGACCTACCTTTGGCCCCCAAACTGTTTATTGGTAGGACTCAGGGGGACAAAGAATGTCGTTTGCTGATATTTTTTAATCCTTATATTGTAGAGTTAGGCCGTTGAACTAATCACCTCTGATTCAAAACAAAAACTACGAATGCCAAATTTTGGGATTTTCTGATGCTGCCCAATTACTTAATAAGCTAATGAATTCAATGCTGCAGCCAGAACACATATTCTGGCTGACAATCGAATTTGTTACCAATCGAATAGCTCAGCTGCAGCAGCCGAATTTTCGGTTGTAACTATCGACTATTTTCACAATCAAATTACTCATGCCTCAATTGGTTTTCTGCTGTCACAAACTAAAAATTCGGTTATCACAACCCAACCATTCGATTTATTTTTTTTAACTGTTAATTCATTTATTTTAAATATTAATAAACTTTCCAGAAGTCCGTAAAAACAAATGATATTTCCCTTATTTTTTCTTTAAACTGGCAATTAATTAACTACCAAATTCGTATATTTATAACTGTCCGATAAAATAAATGACATTCTGTTTTTTAAATGCCATAAAAATTAATTACAAAGTCTGTATATATAAGCGATTTTACATTTATTTTGTATATTTTATTTACCAGGCAATTAACTATAAAAAAATAAAAACTATTTATTTAACAAATTATTTTAAATGAAAATATTACCTCTAACAGAAAATCCGCATTTATATGTAATATATTTAATAAATATAAAAAAGGGATGAAAAGTACATTTATTTGTATTTTAACTATTTAATCATTAAAAACAAATGTACGGATAACTTTTTATATACTCGTAAACTACAGTCAGTTACTGTAAAAATATTTTGAGTGAAACTTTTTCCCCACTTAATTTTAGAAACAAAAACACCAAAGACTCGAAATTTTTACCCTATTGAACAATAAATAAATGTTGACAGCCAAAGGTTGGAATTTTGTGGCATTATTCAAACCAAAATACTAGTTCCGAATTTGGGACTTTATTTAAAGTGTTGACTAATATAGGCTTCACTACGCATTGTAGGGTTAAAATCTATAAAATGAAATATTCTTTCTCTAAATGAACATTTTGAAATCAAATTAATTTGATACCATTATTAAAAAAAAAATACAAATAATTTTAATACAAGTTAACATTCAATATCTATCATTTGTTTTAATTTCATTTCCCAAAAGTTTTTTGAATTTTACAGGTTCCTCATAATATACAAACAATTCGTAAATTTTCACTTCAATTTCTTTCTTGTTGTTTTTTTTTCCATTTCCGCAACCTGTTATTTAATATTTTCTTTAAATCTTAAGTTACCAATCATGTTAGTAGGTGGGTATTAAGGTGATACTTAGTTTACAAAGCATCGACTTGTTAAGATCTTTTTGCAGCTTGAATTAAATAAAAACTTTAAGAGATATATGTTTTGTAAAAATTGGTTTAATTCCGCTGCAAAGCAGAAGCCATTAAGCTTACTGGAAAATGCAAAATGTGAGGACATTTTTGTACCAGTTCGATAATTTTTAACAGTGGAAATAGCGAGTGGTAGAAATAAATTAAATCAAGTAAGATAAATTTTTTTTTATATAATATATTTGTATAAATTAGAAGCCTATATATATCTCACTCACTCTCTCTCTCTCTCTCTCTTGTTTCTATTGCTTTCTTTCTACCTATGTAGTATATAAATAAATATATATATTTTTAATTAAGGGTTATACAATTCTCGAAATTACGCGAATTTATTTGAAAATTTGCCAAAAAAAAAGTGTGCCACTTGACAGGCTGACCAAACTCCCTTGGGTCGAAATTAAAAATCTGAGTTTCTTATAGTATGGTCCAACTCAATGATAAAGTAGGGATTTTGAAAATTCCTTCGGGTAAGGTCAAAAAGGTCTTGATGGTCTGATAAAAACTCCTTTGGCTAGAAACATAAAATTTAAAATATTTATTCCTCTGTGTATGGAGTATGGCTTACTCAGCGATAAAACGAGATTTTTTGGGAATTCATAAAGGGAGCAGCAAAATGATGAAAAAAAGATAATTCTCTTCCTTGAATGCCTACCGAAACCTCTTTGATAAAAAACCTGTTATCTTCATTAAGCGATACTTGGAGTGTGGGTTATCTCACTGATAACTTGGAACTTTGGAAGTTTTTACGGAAGAGTCCAATTGGCCAAGGCCTCCCCACTCAAAATCTGAAATTTAAAATATGTTTTTTGGAATTTTCAACAGGAACGGATTGCTTAAAGGACTTTATTTACCATGATAATGGAACGGGTAATGTGTGGAATTAAAGCAATGAACAAGGGAAATGAAATGTAATGGAACCGGGAATGGAGTGATATTGAAATACTAAGGAGAACGGAATGTAATAAAACGAGGAACAAGTCAAATTGAAACACTAGGCAGTCAACGAAATTAAATATGAAAAGGGGGAAAGAGTGGAAAGAGTGGAAAGAAACACTACACAGAGAAACGAAATGGAAAGGAACAGGGAATTAGTTAAATTTATGGATTAAACGAAAGAAAGGAACCGGGGCAACAAGTCAAATTGAAACACTAGTCTAGGAAAGCGAAATATACGTGAACGGGTGAAATTAATAAAACACATACGGAAAGTAGTAAAGCTAGCTTGGATTTAAGTGATTTTTATGGATCTAAACATTATGGCGATGTTTCTCCATTTATACGTTTTACGAATATCTTATCAATGTTAATTATTTACTCAGAAAAAAGTTAGTAGAAAAATTTGTAAACGGTTTTCAGTCCCACCTTACTATTTTTGTACTGATTTTTAGTAAAAAAAAATATTATTTAGCAAATCTTTTTGCTATTTACATTTTACAAATTACAGAATTTTCACAGAATGTTTACAAATTTTTGTTGCTAATGATTTTACTAAATTTTTAAAAGCTGATTTGCTAAAATTGGCAAAAAAAAATTACTAATGTTATTTCTAATAAAAACTTACACCTACACCTTTATATGTTACATAGATTAAAAAAAAATTGATTGGAAGTAAATATTCCCACTCATGTCTAAAAATAAGACATCCACTTAAAATAGCACTAAAAAGTTTTTTTTTAGTTTTAAAAATCAGCCCTAAAAGCCATTAAAATTTTACCCTACTAAAATATTTTTCAAAACAGATATTAACAAATTTAACAAAATGATAAATTTGTTTGTTTTTAAGCCTTTGATTTTTTTAATTTTTCTAAAAAATTTATAAAAAAAAAATAAATAAAATAAAACAATTTTGATGCTCGATAAAAAAAATTAGTTCGGAATTTTATATTAATATTAATAATATTTAGTTAATTTTTTTGCTGATTTTAGCAAACAGATTTTAAATTCCACTTAACAAAAATTTTACTAAAATGCAGTAGTGACAGCTAATTTTTTCTGCACATTTCATTGTACTACACGTCAACTACACGTCAACAGACAAAAGACCGCTGGGCTCAAATTAGAAAAATTTCCAGTAATAACAGTAAAATTTTCAGTTGCCATTACAGACTTTTTTGGTGAGTGTAAGAATAAAGCCTTTTAATTAAAAAAATAATTGACACAAAGTAATTATCTGACTGCCGCAGTTTCATTCAATACATGGTATCGTCAATGGCTCCAGTTGACCAAAGTACTTTTATTTTTAAATCGTCACTATATGAAAAACTTTTTTTTCTACAAAGTAAGGGGTAGTTAAATTTTAAGGGCCAATGTTGATTTTGAATAAAACACAAAGTATTTAGGAATTTATTGTCATTTTTTTTTTATTATGTTAATATGATATGGTTCAATTATGTTTGGAATAATATATCCGCCAAACGGCCGCCGCCACCTCGGCGGCACACCTCCATCTAATGGTCCAAATTTTCGATGACGCTGAAGCATAATTGAGGTTCTATGCCGTTAATGTGTCGAGTTATATCATACTTTAGGTCTTGAATTGTTGCTGGCTTATCGACGTACACCTTTTCTTTCAAATAGCCCCAAAGAAAGAAGTTCGACGGTGTCAAATCACATGATCTTGGCGACCAATTGACATCGCCACCACGTGAGATAACACGGCGATTGAATTTGTCGCGCAAAAGAGCCATTGTTTCGTTAGCTGTGTGGCCACATATCGTCCAGGGTCATATCCTCAATTCCTGGCCACAATAAGTTCGTTATCATCTCGCGATAGCGAACACCTTTCACGATAAATGCTTGGCCGACCTCATGACACACTATCGCGATCAACAGCAATGTTTTCCGCAGAACGAACTGGGCGAGCATGCACAGGTGTTTTCACAGTCCCGTTTTGCTGAAATTCGCCCACAATTCTCCCGATTGTGGAAACATGTGGTCGATTATGCTGATAAAAAAAAACACGAAGTGCACGAAATGAATTTTGATTTGAACGTCCATTTTCATAATAAGCCTGAATAACTTTAACGCGTTGCTCGATTGTGTATCTTTCCATGGTTCAAATAAAGTTAGTCTGAAATTAAAAAATGTCAAATGAAATGCAGACAAAAACTTGACGTTTAGGTGTGGTTCACATTTAACATTGGCTCTTAAAATTTAACCACCATTTATATACCGTGAGCGGAAACCAAAACAGTAACCTTCTACAGGCTTTGACTCACCACATCTCAGCGTTTAGTGTGGCTAGCTCCTAAGGATTTTTCTAAAGTGCAAGAGGAAGAAGAAAACATTTTAATTGAAAAAAAAATTTACTTTGATTAATGAAATTTAAAATGATTATTATTAATTTTATAGAATTTCCAATAAAAACGTGCTAAAAATTAAGTCAAGCAGACTATCGGGCTTATACACTTTTTAGACATCAGTCGGTTTTTAACATAACCTGCCTAAATGAGGTTAAGAAGGAAAGCCAAACCGCATGATCTAGAGCCTTGAAATTTGGCATGTTAGTTCCTCCGCCTTGATATTTAGAAATTTTTATGTGAAGCTAAAAAGAGAGAAAGCGTTCGCTTGGCGTCATGCTCAAACCCCTTTTGCTGTAAATCTGAAATTTTAAATATATATAGCCTGGGGCATGGGATATTTTACTTCTAAGGTACTTTTCGGAAATTTCGTCAAAACTAAAATGTGAAAATTAGCCTACACCAGTCAAGATAAAATTCTCCAAAGTTTGGGACCAAAATTGGATTAAAATGATCTTCTATACAAAAATGTTCAATAACAACGAAGGTATTTCGATAGATTCTATCCGAACTGAATGAAACTCGGAGAGAAAAATAAAGGACACGTTATACAATTGGTTGTTAAGAAGTTAATCAGAAAGTTATCGGGTTTTAAATAGAATATGTCTTAAATAATGAAGTTATAAAGACAACAAAAATGTTGATAAATATATTGAGTATAATTGCGCTTAATATATTTGAAATTATTTTTATATGAGTGCAAATGTTCTTGGAAAAATCTGCCTTAAAGTCGAAGGGTCAATATATTGTCTTATAATAGATTAATCTATATGGATTAAATTTTCTGAATTTACTATCATGTCAATGTTGGAGGCTTCATTTTGCAAAATAAATACTACCCTAATATAATTATAATAATAACCATGCATATTCTTTTTGAGTTTTGCATATGTATGTGTGGTTATTCACTTAACAAGAATGTTTTTTTGGTATTTTTTCTTTTTTTTTAAGTCTTCTTTTGTTATAAACATACTTCTATGTAGTATATATGAGAAATGGATTTGAATGTATGTGTTTGCCATATCATGCATACTTTTATAACACATGCTTAACAATAGCATCCCGTATGCAATTTGATGTAGTTGTTGCTGTTTATATTGTTATTGCATTTGTTGTTGCTGTTTTATTGTGCACCCATTTGTCGAATAATGTTGTTTAGTGAATATATATATGTTGTATAAGTGTATATGTGTTTGTTATGTGAACCAAAAGTTTCATGCTTTTATGCATCACTACTTTTGAACAGATGACGTTCGTTCATTTTTTATATTTTTGGGTATGATGTGATGTTGTGGCAAATGTTACCGAAAAACCAAACAACTTTGAAAAAAAAAATATAAATGAAAAAGGAATAATGCCATACATTAACCCTATCAATGTAACTGAAAATTCTAAAATGTAACAAATTTATCTTCCGAAGTTATCAATTATGTCAAATTATAAATAAACTGGTTAAAATAAAAAAAAAATTTTTTTCCAGAATAAATAAAAAAAAATTAAACTAATACTTTATTTAAACTTAATATTTAGTGCTTTAGAAGGTTAATCATAACAGACCATATAAATAGTATGATCTACACCCAGAAAATAGATCCGCACTGGCAAACATCATTCGGCTGATACAAACGAATTTTTCATTTATTACCAGGACAGAGACTTTTATGTGAATACATGTTTGTAGTGTACACAGACAACCGAATCCTGACAGCCGAATTTCTCGCCAACTGAATAATTTGGTTGCAGCAACCAAATTATTTTTTTGTCCCAACCAAATGTTTTCCTGATGCAATTAAAATATTTGGAATCCAGCGAACTTCTGTTGCTTTAACAGAATTTCGGTAGCGAAAAACAAATATATCGGTGGCTCCAACCAAACCATTCGGTTACGATTTATCTACTTTCTCTGTGTAGGTCAAAAACCAATCCGATTCCTCAATTAATCACCTCTGTTTCGTTTAATGTCGAAACAATTAATTTAAGACTCAAATAATTATACGACCCGAAGAATTTGTTAAAAAACTTAAATAATTATTCTATGAACTACCCTACAAGAAATTGCTGATGGAAACTAACATATACAAACTTATTTTCCAAAGCACTTAAAGAAATTTTGTATTAAATTGTTGCTGTCGTCGTGACCATAGTGAAGTTTTTTGTACTAAATTTCGATAAAAATTTTGTTAATTAATTGATTGATTGATTGATTGATTTTAATATTGCCATTCCATATACAAGACTTAAGAGTCTTATATTGCAGTATAGACCTGATTATGTGAAAAATTATATAATTTAATTATATTCCAGAAGTGGTTCCTCGAAGACCTCTTTACTTTTGGATTTAAAACCGACAGAAAAACAGATTATATAAGACAACAAGTTATTCAATAAGTCTCTCTTAGAAACAAAAAAAATTTCTGTTAAATTATTGATCTAAGTTCTGAGAAATAATTCACTCATAAAAATTCTCATATTCTGAAGCTTATTTGCACCCT
Organism: Eustalomyia histrio; assembly: GCA_949748255.1. Lineage (NCBI taxonomy): Eukaryota > Metazoa > Arthropoda > Insecta > Diptera > Anthomyiidae > Eustalomyia > Eustalomyia histrio. The sequence continues at coordinate 124,398,931 of OX456526.1, forward strand.
TAGAATATATTTTAAATGCAAAAGCTTCCAAAACAAAAAACAAACTTTTAAATTGTATATTTTGTTCCAATTAATCAAGCATTATGACTTAACTAATATTATAACAATATTGCTTTCAATTGGAAATTTTTATTTTCAGTTTCGTTAAATTTTACGAAGAAAAATTTTTAAAAACTTAAAAAAGATGTTGTGTCAAAAAATTTTTAAAGAGTAGTATAACCCCAAAAAATAAATGGTTACAATTTACTAGGTAAAGACCTGATAGGAATTTGCAGGCATATTTTTATTTAATTTTGCTTATTTTGACCTTGTAAACAATGGCAGATCTATATAGTTTTTTTCAATAGAAAACCTAAATCCCAATTAAGATAGTGGTAGTGTTGTCAAACTTTGCAAATCTTGCAAAAACAACACAATATTTTTAAGAATGAATAGCTCTTGCTAATTTTGACAATTTTCTCGAGAGAAAACACGTCCATATCGACAAAATATCACACTGCGGTAAAACACTATCTACACTGAGTTTATCTGCTTTTAACCTAAGTTTGTGTTTCCACTGAACATGTGTGGCCATACTTTTTACTTAAAGAATCCTCAGACGCCTCTCAAAAACCCTAAGATTCTAAGGCTTGATTGTTTAAAAAGTTGCAGTCTACATTGGGTTTCCCTAAACAAACACCATCATACCACAAAAGGAGTAGATTTAAGTTAAAAAAGCAGCACTTTGTTCTTATTGATGAAAGATATATATTTATTTTGCATTACACGAATAATATCCAAAATTTTCCGATTAATCAACCCAAAAAAAACGATTAATCAATTTTCGTCATTTTTGGAATATTGCCTTAAACGGTTAGCAAGCAGTGTAGAATTATCTATCTAAGCACTATAATTTACCCATTTTCTAGGCGATTTTCCTGAATAAATTGTATCGACAGAGGATAGTAATAGCATTCGCGAATTAAAGAAATAATTAAATTTTTTACAATTTATGGTTTACATTTTTTCAAATAATGCAAAGGGGATCAAAATATTGATAGAGCATGTTCTATTGCTTTAAGTTTTTAGAAATATCATCGAAATATATGAACCTATTCATTCAATTTCTTACATAATACTGATACAATTTGTCGTCAGTGGTTAAAATTGAGGAGGTTTTTGTTTAGTTTTGAATATTTTTTGTACGCATTGAAATTAAGGTAATTTTTGTTTGCTTCAATTTTTCGAAAGGTATTATTATAGATTATTTTCTCCTCATTCTAAATCTGGTCTCCAAAATTTTCTATCTCTTCACAATTTTGCAAAATTAAATATAAATGATATTTAGATTTTTTCTCAAAAGTTATTTTTGTCATATTCGTATTTTGGATATCAAAATTTTTTTCTAAAATGCATCCTAACACATACAAATTAAAATAAATTAATTAGAATTACAAACGCTGCCGAATTATAAATATATTATTTATTTTTTATTTATTTTATTTAATTTTATTAAATCACATAATTACAGAGTATATCTTAATACCCTAACCGAGCACTAACAATAAAGGCTATCGGCTCGTTGTAGCGAAAACGGACCAGAGCCTCTGGAGAGAATTGAACTCACGACCCCCGCGCTGATAGGCTTACACTCTACCAACTCGCCTACCGCGGCGCTCGAGATTCCAGCAATTTTGTACCATGTATTAGTGCAAAACAGTTGCTGGCATGCTAATTACTATCAAATTTTTATTGAGGCTGTCCAAATTTTCTTTTTTACAGTCAAATAACTGTAGTCGCACAACCTAACAATTTTATTGGCTATAAATTTGTTTGTTATCACATTATCTGTTTGCTCTGTGTAGAGTAGATTTATAAAAGATTCATATAAAAATAAATATTTCTATAAATAAAAATATAAGGTAGTACAATAAAAATAATATTTATATTTTTCTCTCCTATTTTTTATAATTTTTTTTTTCTTTTTTTTGTTTATAATTTTTTGTATAAATTTTCTAAATGACATTGAATTTTTGTTTGCATTTTTTTTTTCTCATTTCTATGAATTTTTTTATTTATTCTATTTTCTATATGAATAAATTTTTTGCTTAACTTTCGTGTTATTTAGGTGTTTTTTTGTTGAGATGGAAAAAATATTTATTTAAAAAGTTTACTTTTTTTATGTACTTTGGTTAGATTTTGATTATAAACATGCCAATGTTTAAGTTCTTATGCTAAATCATGAAACTTGTTAAAAAAAAAAAACATATGAAAACTTATGTTTGGAGCGGTATTATAACTACAAATTTAATTAAACTAAATAAAACACGCTTAATTTGTGTATTTTTAAATATTTTGACATCAGGTGACGTATGAGTGATTTTTTTTTTATGTTAGTTTAAATTATTTATTGCTCATACGTTTGGCTTACTAATATTTAGTAGTAGAGTTATACTATTATATCCTACACAACTATGTGGTCAGGGTATTATTAGTATGTGCTGATGTTTGTAATTGACAAAAATATGGATTGAGACCCGTCTTATACTATACCGACCAAGAGGCAACTTTTGAGTTGTATTTACTCAATCCGTGTGTCCTAGTGTCAATATAAACCTTGTGAACAAACTACAGGTCGCAACTGCTAAGATATTTGGATGAAATTTGGTATATAAACTTATATTACCCTAAGGACGAACCCATAGAATAGTAAATGGTAAATACTTTCTGTTTTATAAACCTCCCAAAAATATGTGACTTTATTTGTCAGCGCCGGGCATAATTACATCTAGAATAAATTGTTTGTAGCATTTTTTCAAATATCTTTTCAATAAATAATTTTATAGAAATAAATCGAGGTTCGCTGTCTGCCCCTTAGTCATATGTATGACTTGTTTATATGTTTATTCAATAACACCTTCACATAATTATTTAATTATCCAGTTGGGTTTCTAATTGGCTGGCAAATAACTTAAAAATAACTTAAGGGGTTACATACAGTTACGATTTGTAAGGAAATAGCAGAGTTAAGTAAAGTGCTTTAAAGGTGTTTTTCCCAAAATCGTATTTTTTAATTACGGTAACTAAGATTTTTCGGAATCAGCTGAACCGATCAGTTTAAAATTTTAACACAATATTTTATAAGTATATTTTTTAGTAATTTATTGAAGGTATTTTCTCCTTGACAAATATTAAACTTACTCCTAAATTTTTGTCAAAAATATTCTTTTTTAGAAAAACAGTAATTTTATCAGAAATTATTATTTTAATTATTCCTTCGATCAATTACAAGATAAAACATTATATTAAAGAAATATCTGTTTATTTTCGTTTATTCAAACCAGAGACATTGTGCTCACAGCAAGGCGTTTTTTCTAGGGATGCACCGGGACATCAGCTATAGCTACTTTTAAAATAATAATTTTAACAAAGTAAAAATTAAAATATTATTACATAAAATATAGTTAAACTTTTCCATAATATGTGTAATTACAAATTTTTCCTTTTATAATAAGGAAAATTTTTTGAAAATAATAGTTTTTACCATAATATGTGTATTTACAAATTTTTAGTTTAATAAATTAAATATGGCAAAATTTTTGATTTATCAATTTTTGGAGACTCCTGATTGTAAAGGGTGTCCCAAGAAGAACGCAATTTTTAAATCTGGCAACATTCGAAGTGTCATTGTTTGACATTTGAACAATTGTTATTGTTTGCTAGTAGAAGGTACGAGGTTAGTAAAAATGGAGCGCTACACGAATGAACAACGCATTCTCATTGTGAAATTGTTTTACCAAAATGCTGAAAGTTTTGCGGCTACAGTTCGCAAATTGCGATCAATTTGGGGTCACAATAATGCTCCAAAAGAGTCAACTGTAAAGAGATTAATGGATAAATTTGCCGAAACTGGGTCTGTTAGTGATGTAAAGACAACAACGCGCCATCGACCAGGTCGATCGACCGAAAATGTACGTGATGATGTCGCTCAAACTCCATCCACCTCAATTCGACACCGAGCTCAGCAAATTGGTGTCTCCAAATCCACTTTGCAGCGAATTTTGACGAAAGATTTGCATCTTCATGCATACAAAGTTCAATTGACTCAGGAACTGAAGCCAGCTAACCATGGACAGCGAAGGGAGTTCGTTAATTGGGTATTGGAGAGACAACATGAAAATGCTGATTTGGCCGATACAATCATCTTCAGTGACGAGGCCCATTTTCATCTTGATGGCTTCGTCAATAGGCAGAATTGTCGCATTTGGGGTGAGGAAAATCTTCGAGTGATTCACGAGAAGCAAATGCATCCTCAACGTGTCACTGTGTGGTGTGGTTTTTGGGCTGGAGGAATCATTGGACCTTTTTTTTATGAAAATGAGGCAGGTCAAGCGCAAACAGTCAATGGTGTTCGGTATCGTGAAATGATAACCAATTTTTTCTTGCCTTGAATTGAATAAATGAATGTGGAGGGCATGTGGTTCCAACAAGACGGCGCCACATGTCATACAGCCAGAGAAACAATTCAATTGCTGCATCAGTTATTTCCCGGTCATGTTATTTCGCGTTTTGGAGATCAGAATTGGCCGCCTAGATCGTGCGATTTAACACCATTAGATTTTTTTCTTTGGGGTTTTTTGAAGTCGATGGTTTACGCGAATAAGCCGACGACGACTCAAGCCTTAAAAGAGGAAATTGGACGCTGCACTAATGAAATACCGCAGCATTCATGCAAAACGGTCATTGAAAATTTCATTAAAAAATCGCGTGCATGCCAGCAAAGCCGCGGCGGCCATCTGCACGATATATTGTTCCATACATAACCTCATTCTGTCTACTTTACGATATAATAAAGTTTCACGATTTTTTTTTAAATATCTGTGTTTTATTTGAAATTTAAAAATTGCGTTCTTCTTGAGACACCCTTTATATAATCCCTTAATATTAATACTTAAAAACTTTTAAAACAAAAAAAAAATTTGAATTTATTTTTAAAACAAAAAAAAATTTGAATTTATTTTGGCGGGAAAAGTAACCTTTAGAAGTTTAATCATTTTTATAGCTTTTATTTACTATGAGTTGACATTAACTTGGCTCTATTTGAAGTTTTTGTTATAAAAAAGTTTCGCGTTAGTTTAGCAATTTTTCTAATAAGGCTAGAAACAAAAATCAATTACAAAAATTAGAATCATTAAAAGTTTTCCTAGACCTTAAGAATGAAATAATGTAATGTAATGTGGGGGTAATTTGTATTTGCACAATTTTTTTTTAGTGAATAAAATGAATGAAATTTAATAAAATTTTTCAGTAGATTAATTACACTGGAAAAATTTAGTAATAGCAGCTCATTGCTTTTTGCATTACCAATAATGACCTACCTCTGCCCACAGCATTACTTCTAAAGTGATAATAACCCTTGTATACTACATTTCTTTCAATGCAAAAATAATGAATTACTAAAAATGTGTTTTAAATTCTTATTTTTGACAGTTAAAATCTATTTTTGGTTTTGTTATTTAAATTTTTCACAGTGTTATTGTTTGCGTAAGGGCAAAATATAAAAAAAAAAGAAAAAAAAATTTAAAATGTTTGAGAAAAGATCTCAGTGACGAAGAGCACAGTAGGTATTCAAAAAAAACGAATGAATCTCAAACAAGAAGACTACTTATCTAAAGTGATAAGCAAGAATGTTTAATACCCGTTAACGTTTCTACTCGCTAGAATATGTGTTAAAACTCCCAACAAAGTTGTACAAAAAGGGTAGTAATATTTAGATCCTAACAGAACATTAACCCACCAAAAGCAAAGGTGCCAAAAAATACTCGGACACAAAATTAATGATTTGTAATTAAACAGTTATCAAAAATCAATTCAAATTAAAAGCAAATAAAAAATTAAAACATAATAAAAAATTGGTTAATGATTTTAAATATTTCTGTTTTTAATGATGTTGATTTGAAAATTATTTTCTCAATACCATTTTGAATTGGAATATTGAATGAATTAATCTGAAAGTTAAATCTTTTTGTGAATTAAATAAAGTATATATACATATGTTGTATTAAAGTTTTTTTTTATCATTAAAGTTTTTTTTATCATTATAAGTATAAAATAAATTTTATAAAAAAATATATAATATATTATTTCTTTATACACCATTACATCATTTACAATTTAATATCAGAAATTTTTAATTGTTTGCAGAAATTATCAATTTAGTTTTAGAAAATAACAATTTAGGAAATCTTCAATTTAATTTCAGATTCATCAATTAATTTCACAAGTTATTAATTTCTTTTAAGATGCTATCAATTTATATATATTATTATTACATATATTAATTTAATTTCAGTTATTATATAGGGTCCGCCAAATAACTTTTTTTTTTGAAAATGCTATAAAAAAACTACTAAATATTTTCTCAAATTTCTTTTTTTATTTGAAAGTACAATCCTTACGGTTAATAATGGAAAATAATTTCATTTAAATGGCTGCCTCGGCTGGCCGTTACAGTCAATGGCCATGGACCATGTTGAACGAATTTTTGTTCACAAAAATTGAAGAGGAGGATATTGGCAACATTTTGGTTTTCAACAGGACGGCGCTACGTGCCACACAGCCGAAGCTAAACTCAATGTTTTGCACCCTGTTTTTGAAGATCGCATTATCAGCCGCAGAGCTGATGTCGTTTGGCCACCTCGGAGCAGCGATTTGACATCGTTGGACTATTATTTGTGGGGTGCCGTCAAAGATAAGTGTTATGCCGACAAGCCAGAGACAATTGACGCTTTAAAGGACAATATTCGTGAAGCCATTGGTGAAATACAGCTGCACACAATCGATAATATGCTTAAAAATTGGACAGATCGTGTAGGCTACTGCATGGCCAGCGGAGGCAGCCATTTGAATGAAATTATTTTCCATTATTAACTGGAAGGATTGTACTTTCAAATGAAAAAAGAAATTTAAGAAAATATTCAGTAGTTTTTTTTTATAGCATTTTCAAAAAAAAAAGTTATTTGCCGGACCCTATATATTATATTAATTTCTGAAGTAAAATTCTTAACAACTGAAGTAAAATAAATAGTTTCTGCTAATAGTTGATACTTTCTGAAATTAAATTGGAAATGGTGTATTTATTTAGCAACTTCCTTGTGATCAGTTCTGTAACGACTTATATTTAGTCAATATTTCAGTACCTGTTGATAATGTGTTGTTTGCACTCCTTAAGTAACGTATTATTATGCCACCAGTTTTTATTATATGAATTCCAACCAGTTATTTTTGAGTTACCTATAACTAGTTATTTTAACCTTACTATTAGCTAGTTGTTTTACTGTCTACTCGTAAGATTGCAGGTAACTAGCTACCTTCAATGGCATCCCTATGTTAAAATAATGAGCTTAGCAGGCAAACTTCAACCAGTTACTGCTCGTTCTAAAACCCATTATTTGGCAAGGTATTTTTTTGCTGGGTAGGGCATGTGGTCTACTATGGAAAGTGGGCAATGTACATTAAGGGGGCTGAAAAAAATTGAATTGAAATCAAATGTCCACAAATAGGTTAATTTCGTTGCTTTGCATACACGCAGAGAAAAAACATGGCTGCAATATGATCACTGCTACTATATTGTGCTTACTGCAATCGGGTATGGTTGTCACAACCAAGTTATTGGTTTTTTAACCAACAACATGGTCAGTACCATAATTTTTTTGTAAATATTTTACAATTTTATGATTGGCACCTTCAATTTTATATCACGATTGGCTGTAACCATACTGTGTTAACAAAAATTCTGACTATGAAAAAAATAATTATACAATCCAAGAATGAAAAGTCCTGATTTTTTTCTTAACAATAATTTTTTTTTTAGAAAAAACATTTCTAAAGCAAATATTCTTAAATTTAAAGAGCTTTTTTATAGTTTCTAAGAAATTTTCCCTCATATAATGATAATCCAGGAATAATAATATGATAACATTTTGAGCATACTATGATTACGTGCAATCATATTATGATGAATTCATTTTAAAATGTTTATTTAGGACCATATAATATAGTTGTTTTATTATCACAATATGATAACCATAATATAGTACGATTATGGTTGGCACAACCATAAAACTAAAAATATATGATGCTCTTCGAATATGATTGACCCAACTTTGTTTTTTCTTTGCGTGTATAAATACATTTAATATTAAGTTTGTATAAAAAACAAGTCAAGGCTTTTTTATTAAATATCCCCAATGAAAGAAGTCCAACAGTGTCAAATCACATGATCGTGGCGGCCAATTAATATCGCCATGACGTAAGGTAGCACGGCCATTGAATTTCTAGTGCAAAAGAGCCATTGTTTCGTTGACTGTATGGCAAATGTCACCATCATGTTGCAACCACATATCGTCCAGGCCCATATCCTCAATTTCTGGCCGTTATCATCTCGCGATCATAGCGAACACCATTCACGGTAACTGCTTGGCCGACCTGATTTTCGAACAACAGCAATGTTTTCTGCATAACGAACTGGGCGAGCATGCAGAGGTGTTTTTACATTTCCTACAGACCCGGTTTGCTGACTTTTGCGCACAATTCTCGCAGTTGTGAACACATTTGGTCGATTATGCTGACCAAAAAAAATCACGAAGTGCACGAAATGCATTTTGATTTGAACACGCTTTTCAATTGTGTACCTCTCCATGACTGAATTTATTCAAACACTGAAACATAGAAATTTTAAATTAAGTTGGGTGTGAATTACAATTAACATCGTGCATTATGGTTGGACCAACTTTACATAAATACTCAGCTATGAAGTTTTGTTTCTCTAAAATAGCATTGACATATTTTTAAATATGATTTGAAATGCTAAATTTTGTTTTAAAGCATAAATACAAAGAAGAGAAATAACAAGTTAATAAATACTCATATTTATATTTATTAATATTAAGACGAGAGAAAACTGCTAGAAATAGAGCAAAAGCAGGGGTGCTTACAATAAAACTATTTAGTATTTTGTTTTATCTCTAATAGTTTTTTCTCGGGTCTGTACATTAACAGAAAAAGGTTTATTAAGATTTCCTTAACGAAACGCCTATATATGAGTATTTTTATATAGAAAAAAGCTAAAAAGCTCTTTCTAAAGTTAAAAATCTTCAGGTTCTCCAATTGGCATCAAAGGCGTTTTTGAAAAAAAAAAAAAACTCCACGAATTTGGCGACTCTGCTGTAGGAACAGTTCACCAGAATCAAAAATCCTAGCTGTAGAAAAAATCACAAAATTATTTCTATAGACAAAAATCATCTGCATTTTAGGCAATTTTATAGAAAAATCTGCCTAAATTTGAGACATTTGCTGTAAGACCTCCAGAATCTGATGGCCTTGCTGTAGGAAATATCCTAAAATATTAGGATTTTGCTGCTGAAATAAGTTTTCAGAATAATCAGCTTTCCATTAAAACTTTGTTTAAATTTAGAAGCATTTTCTATATATTCCTAAGAATCTAAGATTTCCTTTAGAAAAAGCTCAGCTTCTTACAACTTTTTTCAGAAGAAAAAATTCAAATATTTTGATATAGTTTTTCTGTAGACAACATCTTAAATTCTGGGTTTTTTTTTTCTTCAGCAACATACGAAAGTAGTACTATTTCACAGGCGCATATCTTGTGCTGTCGCATAAAGTTGATTCAAAAGCCATTTCTACAGGAATCGAATGATTTTTTCTAAGCAAAGCTGCAGATTGTGAAGAATTTTTCTATTTTCTATTATTATTTTGTAAAAATTTAAATTAAGAATTATTATTTTTGAATAAGTTATATGCATGTTTTGCAATATTTACCTAAGTGGTAATCTCATCTCCATTGTTTAAGCATTTAATTGTCATAAACTAAATCACTTCGGTGGTCCTGAAATAATATTTTCTTTTTAGACGTTACCTTTTTTATTACATATGTATATCTTCACGTTATTTTCCTATGTTTCGATAGCGAATTTAATACAATGAATTTTGGACTTCAAATTTGGAATTTTATTTTGTAAGTTACCATTTCTATTTATTGAAAACATTTTGATATAATTCTGTTTTCCTATTTTTCTTAAGTATAACTCAAATTTACACATTTATGTGTACGTCTACCGAACAAATGTTTACAAAATTACAAATATGTTTATCAACATTAATATCACAAAATTTTGTCCGTACTTCTGCCTACAAATGTTTGTAAAAAAGTTTTCAAGTACTTTGTGCATTGATAATTAATATATTAAAATAAAAAATTAACTCCTTAACGTACTTGTGCACAAAACTGACCCAATAAATTTTGACCTAAAACACAGTTTCATTTAAATATTTAAAAAATATTGCAGATTTAATTCTTATGTACTTGGAGCATAAAATGGCCCAACATTTTTTAATGCTAGAATAAGCAGTTTGATTTAAATATATGAAAAATTTTCCTGTAAGGTATTCGAAATTGTACTCTGCTAAAGCATTTCGACATCTAGTAGTTTTTTCGATATATATAAAATATTTTAAGGTAAATTTTTCATATATTGTCTTCAAAACACAATTTCCAACTGTGTAGTTTTTACTAAAACATTTTCATCAAGAAAAACAATTAAAAAACAAAATATTTCATAACTCACTATCACTAATTCAATTAAAACTTGGCTGAATTTCAATTAAACTTTATGCAAAATTTCATAAGTATCATCACAAATTACTACTTTATAGGTTGGTTGAAAAGTTCCTGCGCTCGAAATGAAAGAATACTGTTTTTGTTACGAAATATATTTTTTTATTCAATATAATCTCCTAGAAGCTCAATACACTTGTTCCAATGATCTTCCAATAATTTTATCCCATCCTTATAATGGTTTTCCGGAAGCTCTGCAAAATCTGGTGAATACGGTGGATGTTTAAGCAATTTGTACTTTTATTCTTTGAATTTAGCCATCGTCAAAACACTTTTGTGAGCAGGTGCATTGTCTTGATGAAAAATGATTTTTTTCTTCTTTAAACCAGGTCTTTTCTCGCGAATTTTTTCATTCAGCTAATCCAAAAGGCTGCAATAATATTCAGAGTTGATTGTTTTACCTTTCTGAAGATAATCAATCAACAAAATTCCTTTTGCATCCCAAAAACTGATACCATAACCTTCTTTGCTGATCGTTGTGACTTCACCTGCTTTGGAGCTGAACAAGCAGCTTCAGTGCACTGTAAACGTTCTTATTTCAATTTAGGATCATGGTGGTAGATCCAAGTCTCATCCATAGTTATAAAACTACGCAAGAAGTCGGTTTTATTCGGCTTAAAACGCTCCAAATTACGCTGAGAAATTTGTTTTCGATCCAGTTTTTGTTGAATTGTTAATGTGTGCGGCACTAACTTCCCAAACAGTTTTTTCATACGTAATTCTTCATGTAAAATATGGAGTACTCGTTCGTCTGAGATGCCTATGGTATTAGCAATTTCACGCTTAGTCAAACTTGCATCTTCACTAACCATATTATGTACCTGCTCAATGATTTCTGCTGTGGTTGCAGTTTTTGGTCGTCCTTCGCGTGGATCGTCTTTAAGGCTGGTACGACCACGTTTAAATTCACCAGCCCAAAATTCAACGGTGCGTTTTGAAGGTGAGGACTCCTTATAGACTTCTAACAATTGTTCACAAATTTCCTTTGATTTTAAACCCTTCAAAACAAAGAATCTAATGACTGCACGATATTAAATTTTTTTCCATATTAAAAAAAAAATCAATGACACGTCAACTTCAAAGGGCTTGTAAAAAAAGAAAGAATTGACAGAATGATTTGCAACTTTGCATGTGTTCTCTGGACAGTTATACCAACTTGAGAAAAAAATTTGGAGCTAGCAGTGCCATCTCTTGGTGAGCGCAGGAACTTTTCAACCAACCTGTAGTTTATATACATATATATAAATCAGACTACTTAACTATTTCTTTAATTTGTTAATTCTTTAGTATCATTGTTTTCTATGCCTTTCTGTTTAAATATAGATATTATTATTATTGCGTGCCAAATGTAATTTTCTATGATAATATTTATAGACCAACAAAGAATACTTGAAGTTATTTAATGGTTAAGGAAAACAACCATGATATGTAGAAAGTATAAATGATTTTTTTTATTTAGTCAAATTTATCTTTTGTTTTCTTAGGCAGGCAGGTAGATATTAACTATAGTGTTTGTATGGTTGAAGTGCAATAATAGTAAACATGGAAAGAGATTGTATTAAGAGTTCTTTGTAATCAATATTGTTGATGTAAATGTGATGAGAATTGAACTAAGAATTAGATTTTTGGACACTATTTCAGTGTTCTTAAATTATCCTTAAACATACATTGATGTTATTGCATTCAAACGTGAGCTTAATTTTTATGGATTTTAATACTTCAAAATGTTACTTGTTAGGGACGAGGGGCAAACATATGATTTTGAAGAATCTGAAAAAAAAAATTAAAATCGCAAAACTGAAAGTTATATTTTGCTAGATTTTGTTTTACGTGGTCAGGGTAAAATAAGTTTATGCTGCAAAAAAATTCGGTCTTAGATCCACTTAATATACAGTAAAAACCAAAATCAGCTTTCAATTGAGATATTTGTAAATAATAAAAAATTTAATTCAATTTGGACCAGCAAAATAAATTGTTAAATCAATTATTTTTTGAATAATATCAATTTAATTTTTAATCAAAAATCTACAACATTTTCAATTAAAGTTTTTGTTGATATAATTAAAGTTCTTAACAAAAATCAATTAAAATTTGAATCAAAATTTTAATTAAAATTCCAGCTTATTCCGATTTTCAAAATTAAAATTATCAAAAAACCTTAAAAAACTTAAACTTAAACTCGTACCAGAAGACTCAGAATCAATTCCAGTAATCAAACTATAGCTCGCAAATATAAAAGTATTTGCATGAAATTTGGTGCATAAGTTTCTATTAGCCCAAGTTGGAATCCTAATGAATTAGATTAAATTCATTCTATATTTGCACCTACCTCTCATAACTAGAATGGTTTCTATTTGGATTAGGCTAACCACACACAAGCGTAGACATCTAATTGAAAGTAGGGCTGTGAATGTTAATTTGGACAATAAATCATGCTTCCAATTTTGAAAAAAATTGGAACATATTTCGATGAAATTATCTTTTAAAACATTTTCCTGATATTTTCGTAAATCCACTTTTTCTGCCTTGTTAATAAGAAAAGGTTAATGACACTTCGCTGAGTTTGGAATGCTTCCCGACTTTAGACCCAAAATATTCTTTAAGTAGGTTATAATATAGTCGGTATAAACACGCAAAGAAAAAACATGGTTGGGAGAATCATATTCGAAGAGCATTATATATTTTGGGTTAAGGATTGTGCCAACTATAGTCGTACTATATTATGGTTATCATATTATGATAATAAAATATCCATAATTTTACCATAATACTGACCCTACAGTTATATTATGATCCAAAAATTACCATATTATGATTCTAAATAAACATATTATGATGTTGAATTTATCATAATATGACTGCATGTAATCATAGTATACTCAAAATGTTATTACAGTATGGTCCCCATAACTATATTATGATTTCTGGATTATCATAATATGATCCATATAAAATCTTATACATGTATGAGGAATTTTCGAAAAAAAAATCTTCTAAAGTTAAAAAAAAAAATAAACTGGATCTTAATAGGTCAATAGATGAAATGTTTTAATGCCACATGAAAGTTATTTTCTACCCATCTGATATTTGTCCAGTTTTAGAAAACAATATATGATTGTTTTTTTAAGACATTTTGGTTTTTATGATAACAAGACAATACTCGTATTATGACTGTAAATGTCAAAGTCATGTTATATTTGATGTATAATTATTCTTTGATTGTTGCCAGCATTTTATGGTTGCATAATTATCATATTTTTTCCATAGTCAGAATATTTGTTACCACAGTATGGTCACAGCCAATCATGTTATAAAACAGAAGGTGGCAATCATAAAATAGTGAAATATTTACTATAATAATAATGGTAGCGACCATTTTGATGGTTAGACAACCAATAATATGGTTGTGACAACCATACCCGATTGCAGCAAGCACAATATAGTAGCAGTGATCATGTTGCAACTATGTTTTTCTCTGCGTGAACGATTTTAATCTTTTTACTAGTTTTAATTTTAAATAAATTAAAAGAAATCTAAATACACTGTAAGATATTTTACAAGAAAGGAACCTTAAGCTAAGCACTCCAATTTTGATGAAACTTTGATATTAGGGCGAGAATTTTTTTGCATGAACAAAAACCTTTTTCTTCCTACTTCCAAATATTTTGCACATTATTGTAGTACTTGACCTGAAAGTTGTGTGGTTCAATGTGGAGATAAATGGAAAAGTTTAACTCTTACCAAACTGCGGCCAAAGTATCCGATTTTTGAAAATTGTATCCCTATAATAAAAAAATATATTGTAAAATGATAATTTGCTGACCGCGAATTTTTTCAAGTTTTGGATTTAGTGATATTGCGACTTGATTTTTAATAAAAATTAAGTTTTCTCTTTTTTAGAAATTTATAAAAAGTCAGCCACAATTAGTTAAAAATTGTGCATCAGCCGAAACAATTTTTTACATGCTTTTTTCATAAAGTAGAGCATTAGGCATAAATATCATCAATAAACTTCACAATTAAACCGCACGCATGGTACGGTGCAGATTATTTAATATATTCTAATCGGCAGAATCAATTGTGCAAACAACAAAGAAGAAAAATATAAATTTTAATAAGTTTTTTCTGGAGGAACTAGCTTTTCTAAAACTTTAGGTCTAAAGAGATATTTTTCCGGATAGAAATACATATGTCAGACTAGCTAAAAATCGATAATTTGCTTTGTTTTTATAAATATTCATACGGAGGTTGGAGCTCCTTATAAATTAATGAAAAGCAAAAATTTGATAAAAACCAAAGAAAGCTGTAAAAAATATTTGAAAGTTGACGGAAGTCAGGCATATGTAAAAACACGGTTTCACTTTTTCACTTGCATTTAAAGGAAAGAAAAATATAAAAACAAAACACATATCTTTCAATATTATCTGATAGCTGATTTGCGATATCTAATGGAGGCTATTAAATACAGCAAGAGTTCATACGACTATTTCTTCTTTATTGATTTAAATAAATCAGCGTGGATTATTTCTTATGCAGCTTTTCCCATTTGAGTCTTGAGTCAAATAAGACAGGTTTACAATTAATATAATGGAACGTGAAGAATGTTAATGAAGGTCGTAGCTGAATAAAAAATGCATTTTATTTGTCTAGTGTTTAAAATTTTGTATTAAGAAAAAACTGTTCAAAGAACGTCCCACATAAAGTTTATATAGACCAAGGAGAAACTTAATTTATTTTTTCACAAGTTTCCTAGCCTTTGCATGATTTGTAAAAGAAATTAAAAAAAAAATTAAATACACTAATATCGAAATAATTAATCGGTCTAAGGGATGTAAAAATCGGCTCAATTTTTTTTTTTTTTTTATTATTTTGCCTATTTTGATTATTATTTCATTATGAATATTATTCCCCTAGTTTGAGTGCTATTACTGCAATCAATTCACAAGAAAGCAAAATATATCGGAACACCCTAGTGCACATGAATAATAATTTGACTCTCACTATATCTAAAATTTTATAGAAATTGTTGAATGATACGCTGGAAGACTTCTTCTGTTAGTATCCATTAAAAAAAACTATTATTTTGTAAGCTAGTGTAATTAACTTTTGGCGTTCAAAAGTAACAAAACTTGTTACAATCTATAGAGTTTTACATATATAACACTCTTATTTGTGCTTGGAAATCCCCATGTAAATTCTCAATTTATATACTCTTTATAAAATTCATACTCGTGGGGTTGTTCTTACGGCATTTCTCTTAATTGTTAAAGAGAAACCTTTTAAAGCTTCGTTTTTTAGTTGCCGTGGTTGTTTAAATTCAGTACAAATAAATGTAACATAGGTCAAATATGTTCTTGTTAATGTAGGTTAGTTTTGATTTTAAAAAGAGTATTACTAACTTACGGGTTATTTAACAGTGAAAGAAAAGAACAAAAATTTTTCTTCAGAAATGAATAGCAAACTTTTTGGTTCCTCATTTTGTAATTTTTTGATGTAATAATTAATATAAAAATATTGACTGTAGGTAAAATCGCCCAAAGAAAAATAGCTTAAAAGTAACACAGTAAGTACGTGAAAATGACAAACGAAAAGTTTAACTTGATTTTGGGTCGTAGGATTCAGTGGCGAACCCAGTTTTGAAAGGTCAGGTCATTATAACAAGATATTTAGATTTTAAGTTTAAGTTGACTGAAACAATTTTTTGATTATATTTTACCGAAAAGACTGAAATTTTTCCAATGACTAATACAAATTGGCATGTACTGATTTGTTAGTTAATTCGAGGAAAAGTAAGCGATAACCTCTGACAAAGCAGTTTCTATACAGAAGGAGTAAGCCATTTTATTTATATTAAGTTTACCTGCCTTTCTACCTTTAGCTAGAAGTTATAATTATTTGTTGTTCAAGAAATAATAATACCCCAATATTAATTCTATACTGGGATGTGTTAAATTCGAGTTAAAATACACCAATACGTATACGTAATATTCTTGTAACAGATTTTAATAACTTTTATGTCATTTGGTTTTTTGAACAAAAATTGATTTTTTTATTGAAAACGCAAAAAAAAATTTTAATAAATAGTAAATAAATAAAAAAAAAATCAGTAAACAAAGTCATTGCAAAAGAATTTTCGAAATCTTTTCAGTAAAACTTAATCAAAAAATGTATTGAGTCAATACAAATTTAAAATCTATATATCTTGTTAAAATGACCTGACTTCAAAACGGTGTTCACCACTGAATTCTTCGACCCAAAATTAAGTGTCTCGGGGTTTTCATTGCAAAAGAATTTTCGAAATCTTTTCAGTACCTGCAGTGTAATCAAAAAAAAAATCGCCCAAAATGTTTTCATAGAAATTTAGGTGCAATTTCATATGAAAAATTACCCAAATTTTTTGTCGATAATAAACCATTTTCCATTTTATTTTGACCATTTTTATGTTTCTATTTTCGATAAATTTTCGTACTTAAGCTCTTGGGAATATTTAATTTTGTTTTTTTTTTATTGGAATTTTCCATTTGAGCGATACTTCTTTTTTTTTTTAGAGTCAAATCTGGTATGCGCTGGTGTTGTACAAAATTGTTACGATCGGATTTATTGTAGTTCCACGAAGCTATAAAGGAATATTAACCTTTGGATAGGTCGGTTTTAAAACTAATATTTTTAGTCATACTGGAACAGTCACAAGAAATATTAGTCCAAAATTTTTGCAAAAGTATACATTTTATAGGAAAAAATAATTTTCCTTGTAAAAAAATATCAGATCTGAACAGATCTCGTTTGGTCTAATTGATTTTATAGATGGGAAATATATAAAATAATATTTTTTTGTTAGTTAGTTGTACTTCGAGGAAAAGTAAACGATAACCTCTGACAGAAGAAGAAAGACATTTAATTTATATTAAGTTCCCTGCTTGCAGGGATTGCATAAATATTTTACTTTTCATTTAAATCAAATGATTTTGTTATATATTTTTAAATGTTGTTTAAACAACTGATGCATCAGTAAAGACAAATGATTAATCAGTTAAAAATAAATGTTAAAATTATACCTAACAATTTCGAAAAAATAACTGATTATTCATTTATTTAAAATTGTTTCAGTTTTTTGTATTGTTATATAGATCTACTAATCTGTTTTGGAATCAGTATCAGATTCTAGGAACCGATGGAGAGGTCTGGTATAACTATTTCTAAATTACAAGTTCCCAATACACACTAAAGATGTAGTTTAATGTAAATTATGACTCTCTTGCAAGGATTCCAGAAATATTTGCACCACCACTGAGAAGTAGTTCTAGAACCAGTAATTCCAATGGAATTTGTGCTGACAACAGAATCTGTGGCTAATCGAATAGTTCTGTTAAGACAATCAAATTTTTAGCCACGGCTACCGAATTATTACTGAGGCCATAAATTCTGTTATCATATTCAAATTTCTATTGTCTCAATTTGCATTCTTTTGGCACAACTATGCCATTTGATTGGCGACAAATTCAGTTGCCAGCATGAATCTGTTTTCTCTGGAACTAAATTTATAAATTTTTAAATATTCTTTGTAATTTTTTTTTTTAATTTTTCCTGAATTAAATTTTAGTTAAGAATGTTGAGCTATCTTCTTATAAGCCTTACACCATTTTCTATTAAACTTGCTACGATTTTTTTTTTAACTTAATAGCATTTTCTATAAACACCAATTCTCTAACGCTATTCTACTTGATAAAATTACTACCAACGCCAAAAAGTATATATTTTAGCAATAAATATAAACAACGAGCTTAAAATACAAAGAGTACGTACACATTTCACTCATATTTAACATTTGCAGAAGTTTTCATATGAGGTTAAGTTTTGTGGTTAAATTTTAATAAATATAAAAATTTCTACAAATAAAATCTTTAATTTTTATCATGATTTAACCATTTTCTTTTATTTTCAAGAATTTAAAAATAAAATACTTTATTTAATAGCAATTTTATTACACGATGTCTCTGCCAGAGCCACTGGCAGAGCGCTTAAGTGCAGTTGAGCGAATTGCATAGAGTCTGGTAAAAGTTACAAATAATTATAAAGAAACAAAAAGAGTAGCAACCCAACACCTCCATTTTGGCAAACAGACAAACAATTGGGAACAAAAAATGTATTGTACATTAAGTCATGCGTTATGAACCACAAAAATTTACTTACTGTTTATTACACAAAAGGCTCATACTCAGAACACAAACACCGTAAAGGCACTGCTTCATGCAGGCACTTTTATATTTCTAAAAACACATAATTACACATATTCACACGTTCAACACATTCTAAATATATTTTTTGTATACACTCAATTCCGTCTCTTCTGGCGTTCAAAACTTACTATGGCAAAAGTATTAAAATTTTAATTTATTACTTTATTTAGGCGAAATACAGCAATATTTTTTGAGGATAAATAAATCAATAATTAAATAATTTGGAAGTCTTGATTTACAAAAAATTTCTACCATTGCTTCAAAAGAACAGCTTTTTTAAGAGTAATTTTGAACAACATCTAAAGAATTACCTTAGAATTGATTTAAAAAGCCATCCTAATAACTTATTCGAGTCCTGTGAGATGTTTTTATTTTTTTTCTTGCATAAATATTTTAATTTTTTAATTCTGTAGAAATTCTACTTTTTTTAAATTTTAAAAATAAAAATAATGCGCAATTCTCTTTTGTGCACACTTTTTTGTAGTTTGTAAGCTAAAATAACAGAAAATACATTTTAAAATATATTATATTTCATTTAACAACCGGTCTACTTACTTTTCATTTAAATCAAATGGTTATTTTTTATTTATTTTTAACTTGTGTTTAAACTACTTGCACAACAGTAAAAAAACAAATGATTAATCAGTTAAAAATAAATGTTAAAATATTATCTATCAATTCCTTAAAAAATAACTGATTATTCATTTATTTTAAATTTGGTCTGTATTTTTTTTTTTTTTTTTTTGATATTTGTTTGTTTTTTAAACTACAAAAAGTAGACAATTTCGATACCTGTAATAAAAAAATATATCTTTCTCTATCTCTTATTTTTACTTTGAATTGATGAAAAAGAGTTCCCTTTAAAATCTTGCAACAAAAGTACATTTAGGTCATTCATTCACTCAAAATATTATGTAGTTTATAGTTAAGTAAAAAAAAATTTAACTTCAGTTAAAAATAAAGGAACATACATTTATTTTCAAAACAATGTTTATTGTAACTTTTTTACACATTTGTTCAAAATAATTTGCTGTCATTTACCGATTTTTTCAAGTTTCATTTATTTTTTTAATTTATTTGAAATTTGATAAAAATTTACCCACAAAACGGAAATTTTTAGGTTATTTGTTTCCATTACAGTTACGATACTAAAAAATTAAATTTTGTTTGCTGTCTGTTTCAAAGAAAAATATTCAAATATAAATACAATTAGTTTTTTTATTTAAATTGTTTGTTTATATACAAAATTATTTCAATTCAAATTACAAGAACTTCATAAACACACACACACATTTGGTCATTTACACAAAATGTGTCTATAGACTGTGTGAGTATACTCTTTGTAGATTAAAAAACAAACTAAAATACAAAAAAATGGAAAGAATTTTTAATAATGAATGATCAGTTATTTTTTACGAAATTGGTAGGTAATATTTTAACATTTATTTTAAACTTATAAATTATTTGTTTTTACTGATGTGTCAGTTGTTAAACAACATTTGAAAATAAATCATAAAAAACATGTATTTTATATGAAAAGTTAGAAGACCGTGTTTGAAATGAAATATCTTTTAAATGGTATTTTCTGTTATTAAAACTTACAAACTGTTTAAATTTTTGTAGTGCATTTTCTACACGCCAAAGTTTTCATAAAAATTCTTTTTCAATATATGCAATAATATATAGAAAAATCAAATAAATACTCGTAACGTAAAAAAATTTTAAATTGCATAGAGTACAAGGCAATTTTAACAACTGGCCATATTCTCTAATAGAACATCAACATAAATATTAATTACTGTCTCACCCAACAGCACCCTGCTAAATGAGAAAAATAATTCCTAGCGTTTTCAATGCAATATTTATTGGTTTAACCTCAGATTTTAACATTTTTTTACTTTTAACACATTCAGTGCAAAATTAATTACATTTTGTGTTTTTCAGTGATTCGCTCGAATAAGAGCATAAAATCCAACTGTTCAAAAAGTCGTGGCTAACATAGTAATTCAGCTTTAAATTTATTCTGCTATTACGAATTTTTTTTAAGATTTTGACATTAATAAGGATATTTCCATGATCAATAAGTCTTATTAAATGGAAACTTCATATTTTTTTAAACAAATAACGAAAATTTTTATCATTTAAACCAACAGAAAACAACCCCAGAAATCGATAGTATTTTTTTTTTTTTTTTGAAATAAGTAAAATATCTATTGTTCTATATAAAACCAAACAAAATAATTAAGATTTTGATTTCAGACTCTCCACACACAAATTTTTAGAATTTTAGCAAAAATCTTTTAGATTTTTGTGCGAAATTTTGTATAGACCGGATTTAAAGGAATTTCTGCAAAAAAAATATCAAAAATATTAATGTATTAAAGTTTCCTACATTTGATTGTCTCCTCTAAAATTCTCAAAATTAATTTAAAGCCCTTTTTCGAGCAACACAACCATTTGATATTTTATAATTTTATTTTTCTACACTTACAACCAGCATGTGTTGTTAAACTATTTATACTTAATATTTACTATGTGTATGTGAATTCTGGTAAAAATTACTTTAAAATTATAAGTTTTTCATTTATGTATTTTTAAAGTTTAAGTTTTTTAAAACTACAAATTCAAAACAACGCAGCGTATACGTAATATTATTAAATTAAGATGAAACTTTGTTTGCAGTTGTTTTCAATGGGAATAAAAAAATTAACTTAAGTATATGTTAATGTAATTATTTTATAGCATAATTAAGTTAACACTTTAAAGCAATTTTTTAACTTTACTTTATGCATGTTGATGGTCATACGTTGACGGTTCTTTTTTAAGATTTTGACCACAGTCAAATGACAACCTTGTCTTATGTTATAAAAAAAATTATGGTTGGCAACAGAAACACATTTGAAGCGATTTTTTAGTTTACCATAACCTTTCAGTATTACACTCAAAAACAAATGTTAGTAAAGTCAGCAAAAATGTCAGTAAAATTTAATTTAATTGGTGAAAATCAGCGAGCTGATTTTTAGGAAAACAAAAAAAGAAAAACATAGTAATTTCAGCAAAATATACCAACACTTTGTTGATTGTATATAAAAAATAAACCTTTCTAAAACTAATTAAATTTTTGCTGATTAGAGTGATAGTCTGAAAAAAATACAAAAAATTGTACAAAAACTATATTTTAGTTAGATATTTGCTGAAAATTTTAATCTTTTAATTGTTTTCCTGGAATTCTGAAAATAATTAACAGAACTTTTTCCACATTGTCGACATGCAAATTTCTCTTGTTTTCACTGCACTCTAGAGTATTCAAAAACCGAAACCGAAAACCGGTCAACCGGTTTCTTTATTTTTAAATACCGATCGGTTTCGAATATTTTGTAAATTCGAAGAAAACTGAAAACCGGTCTTTTTTGTTCGGTTAACCGGTTTTTTTAATTACATCACCAACTGGGTTACTTGGTCTCTTTTATTTTTTTCTGAACACTTTTATAATCGTTTGTTTGGTTATGAAGATTTAGATGTAAGTCTGATAGATTCCGATTAAGACTTAACTTTGGATAGTCCAAATAATTTGGATAATTCAAATAGTTTAATTTCTGATCTAAATAACACAATAAACAGTATTCAAAATCCTAAAGACTGTACAAAATCATTCATTATATGATGATTTCATATATCTTGATAAATGCGACAAAAGAACTAAAAAGTTGGAAAATTTATATAATTGTCTTTTGACTATTTGTCCAACATCTACTATTAGTGAAAGAGTATTTTCCACTTCTAGCTTTATCAAAAGCAAACAAAAAAAATCGTCTTAAAACGAAACATTTATATTGCATATTATTTCTAAAATATTATTTTAGAAGTGAAAAATAGATTTTCTTTTTACATATTTAAAATGTAATATTAAAAACCTTATTTAATGCCAAACGTTTTAAACGTTCAAATTACTAACGTACCTAATTTTACCAATTTACAAACTTAATGATCCATATTCATTTGATATGAATATAGTTTTATAATATTAATTTTTTAGATATTATATTAAAAAATATTGGTTTTAAGTTAATTTTTTGTTGAAATGAAATACAATAAAAAAATAAAATTTAAATGAATATATATGTATATATATATTTTTTTTTGAAAGAATGTATTTTTTTATTTTTATAACTTATATATTAAATTTGTTTTTTTTGTAATAAAAACAATTAACAAATTATATAAGCTTTTTATTCAAATTAAAAAAAAACGAGGACCGGTTGACCGGGTTTTTTCTGCAAAAACCGAAACTAAAGTCGGTTTTTTTAAATTCTATTTTTCGAAGAAAACCGAATACTCTACTGCATTTCCTAAAAGAGTACAATTACATATTTTACATATTTCGATTTTATCTTTATCCTTATTAAATATAAATATTTTAAACAAATCGGAATTAACAAAAAGTTTTATATTTTTCTATAGTCACATTTTCGAGATACACACAGTTTTGGTATCCTTTAGTTTTATGTACACTCAGAATATATATGTAGTAGTTTATTGTTTGTAGTTGAATAAAAAAATGTTCAGTTCAGTTCAAAATTAATGTACATACATTTATTTTTTCAAAGAAATATTTATTTAAACTTTTTTATAAATTTATTTAAAATGATTATCTATCATTAACCAATTTTTTGAATTTCATTTATTTTTTTTCACTTGTTTGGAATTTAATAAAAAAAATTCCCAAAAATCAGAAATTTGTAGTTTATTTGTTTCCATTACATTTACTACAAATTTAAATTTAGTATTCCGTCTGTTTCAAACAAAAATACATAAATTCAAAATACTCCAATTTTGCATTTTTATTTAAATTGTTTGTTTATATGCAATTATATTTCAATTAAATTTACAAGTACATCATAAATACACACACACATATGGTTAGTCACACAAAATCTGTCTATAGTCTGTGAGAGTATACATTTTGTAGTTTAAAAAACAAACAAATATACAAAAAAATTTAACAATTTTAAATAAATAAATAATCAGTTATATTTTACGGAATTGATAGGTAAAACATTTATTTTTAACTGACTAATCATTTGGATTTTACTGATGTGTCAATTGTTTAAATAACATTTAAAATAAATAACAAAAACCATTTGATTTAAATAAAAAGTAAATAGACCGGTTTTTGAATAAAATATTGGTTGTGACGATAGATAGTGGCTTTAATTAACCACATAAGATCCTAATGGCTCGGTTATGTAAATGAAGATTTAATAAAAAAAATATGTAAGAATATACAGCGTATAAATTATATTTATGGGTGACACGATATAACCCTAACGGACATTTTTTTAATTGCTGGTTTGGGGTATGAAACTTTGACATTTTTGGTTGTAATGCCCAGAAGAAAATGAATATAAAGGCCAGTTGGTGGGCGTTGTAGTGTAATGGTTGAAGCTTTTGACTGTTATATAGGGTGATTTTTTAGCAACTTTCTTTTTGGCAACTCAGCTATTTTTGTGTAACATGTTACTGTCAAACATGTTTAGTTTAGTTTATAATTTAAGCATGAATCGACTTACACACGAACAACGCATGAAATCATTGAATTTAATTATCAAATTCTTGCTGTGTGAGAAATGTGTTTCTACCGAAGAATCGTCTTCAGTGACGAAACTAATTTTTTACTCAATGGGGACGTCATTAAACAGAATAGCAGAATTTGGTGTAAAGAGCAGCCAGGAACTGCTAATGCGTTCCAAAAAATGCACTGCTTGGTTTGAATTATGGGCAGGTGGCATCATTGGACCGTACTTTTTCAAAGACGATGAAAGCAGGAATGTTACTGTGAATGGCGAGTGCTACCATGCGATGATTACAAACTTTTTTGCCCAAAATGGAAATACTGGACTTGACTGACATGTGGTTTCAATGAGACGGTGCCACACATCACGCGAAACAATGGCCCAATTGAGAGGCGATTTCGGCAAATAGTTTATTTCTTGTTTGGGGCCGGTTAATTGCCCGCCTAGATCGTGAAACGGTTGACGCACTGTAAGCTTATATTTGAGAATTTGTAAGAAACCGGCCGATGAACAGCCAGCTTATGAACAATTTGAGGGGCAGTCGCGGTCAACATTCACATGAAATTATCTTTAATCATTGAATTATATCAACCGTTATATCGACTTAAAGAAAAATTTCATACATTTCTCTAAATTTTATGGGTTTTTCTTAAATCAAATCCAAAGCTCTTAAAAAAGAAAACATTATAAAATATTGGGGGTTCTATCCCCAGCGAAGGCAATATGTATGAGTTTTCTGTCTCCTCTGCATGTCGCAACGTCCTTCTTCAGTGTTCTAAACAAATTAATTAGAAGAAAAAAAATACTTTTTCGGCCTTCGCCAAGGGGAGCTGCCCTTGGTAGAAATCTGAAATGCTATATATGTTTGCCCGGAACATTTTATTAATTTACGGAAGAGACTCTTTTTGGAATTTTCAAATAAAACGTGGTTACAATGGCGCTATAGAGAGAAAACTGGACCCAGGAAGTTACAATTAGTCATGTAGGTTTCTCCTTCAGCGTTGACTTCGACTAAAATGGAATTTTCAGAAATTTATATGGGAAAAGGTCTCCCCCTCAACATCCTTGCCAATAAGTCTGGGCTAAAAATCTGATTTTTAAAAAAGATTTTTCCTGATTTATGAGCTAAGTCACTAAAGATATACTATTGGGATTTTTGATAAAAACACATGATGAAAAAGGGGAAAAAGAGGAAAAGTATCCTCCTTAATAATCTGTGCAATCTCCTTAAGTTTGGAAACTTGAATCTTGAAAAAAGGGAAAATTCTTAAGCTTAAACCATCCAAAACACTGTGTGGACCGCAGTGCGATAGTTTGTCGATAAAGTAGGTTTTTTTTTCTATATTTTTCACTGCCGAGAAATTAGAATATATTCCAAATAAACAAGAACTGTCTACAAAAAAAATTATATAAAAACAAATTCTTAAAATTTATCAATAATTTACGCGAAATTTAAGACCAAATTTCCATGATAAAGTACATTCTTACAAAAATTTATTCAAATTATTTCTTTTAAATACAGTAAACCAGATTTCCCAACAAATAGTCCACATTTTGTCATCTTAAAAATAACAAAACACAAGTTTTATCTAATTTCCATAGTTTTTGTTTATTTATGCATTTTAACAAGTTGTTTAGATATCTATAAAGTTCTTTATAGACATGTGTCTTAACGTGGCTTATGAACTTAAATAGATAAAATAAAATATAACATAAAACTGCATTGGACACTATGTTGCTATTTTTCCAGCAAAGACATAAGTAACATTATAGCAAAAATTATAAGTAAACTTTGACGTCTTATTAAAAAATATATATTAAAACAAAAGTCACATGAATCTAAAATAGAATATGAAGACAAAAATTTGTAAAAGTGATAACATTTATCGAATATTTTAAGCGGTCGATAGGGCCTAAGATGTATTTTATGTTACGACTTTATTTCTTTTCGTATATAATTACCAATTTTCATAGAAAAGGATTATTTTTATTTTTGTTTACTTGTACTTTCTAATGACTAAACACCTGTTAAGAGGATTTTATGTATTTAAGGTTTAACCATTTAAATTTATTAAAACCTAACAATACAGATAAGTTTAGTTGCAAAATATTTATGTGTCAAAGAGAAAGAGTAAATTAAACAAATATAATTAACCGAAATATTATTTCTTTTAAATAAAGCGTCAAAGACGTAGCATACGTCTATCCTAATTATATCTGTATTTATTGTAAGCCTTCAAAGTGGCAAATTAAAATGTATAAATATAATGTCCTTGAAACACACTTACTGCTTCTTTTACTTATGTAAGTTCTTTCAATGTTCTTTTTGTATTTTAATATTATAACGTTTACAAGCAGAATAATTTCGTTATGGTTTTAATTGAGATTCTACTGCTGTAGTGTATTATTTTCTACACTCAAATATACGGAAAATGTAACATATTTACTTTGTAGGAGCTTTGCACTATGCCAACAAATGTATTGTCAAGCATAATAAATAAGGTTTTGTATAATGATATTATTAACCCATTTTTTACCACTCATTGAAGCAAATGAAATTTTTTTGTTGACATTTGGTGGAAAGATGTGGTTTCCTTCTAAGCAATTTCGTTGTTGCTTTTTTATTTTTATTGCGCCCTCTAGATGCATAATACATTATTAAATTTCATATTTTCACTCTTTTTGTGGACTTAATGAGTAGAGATTTTCGGAAAATTATTTTTTTATTGCTCATACTGTTAAACTGATGTAAAAAATATTATCTGTTTGCCTTTTTAAGAATTTTCAAAAACTTTGCTGTTTATGGAAAATTTTTTAAATTTAAATACGGCAACACTGGCTGTACTATATAAAAATATAAAAAATTGTTTTCTTTAACCTTATATAGCAACCCTGCATATGTTGAGTCAAGGTGGACAAGCACTGAGGCAAGTCTATGACGCTTAGAGTAAAACAAATTGTGTATTGGACCATATCCTAAAAAAATTAGAGATAAAAGAAGAAGAGAGGAGTCCCAGTTTAAAATTTCCTTGTATTCCTTATAAACTTTAGAAAATCTTGTAAGGGTAGTTTATGAACATAGTCCATAAAAATGCTCAGACAGTAACAGACAAAATATTCTGTCGTGTCCACAACTCGATTTTAGTTAAACATATTGTTGTTGCACACTTAAAAATTTTAAGCAGTATGCTTAAAATTATGCTAAACGTTTGCTCCTCACTGTGGTCTATAATTTACTCTTGAGGTTTTTGCATAAATTATTTCTTAGTTTTTTTTTTTTGTACTTATCGTCTTACATCCGACAAATTAGACCAATTATTAAGACATTATAATACAAAACCCCAATATCTAGATAAGAAAATTTGCAGTTTATTGTCAAAATGTTCATTTTATGTCTTGTGTTGAATGTTAATTGTTAATGAACAAAAGCAAATTTTTTCCAAAATTTATTATTTACCTACATTTGACATGGATTTACTACTGCATTTTCTTGTTGATATGTATTAAAGTGATTCTCTTGAGGTTTGAGTTTAAATAAAATTTTCGACAATGAAGGTTTGTTGCATCAATTACGAGTAAAAAGAAAATACAGTAAATAATTAAGGTCTGTTGTACCTGATGATGATGTGTATTCCATCAAAAAACAGGCATTACCAAGCAATTAAGCGAGTAAGAAGCACAGAAAGGGTTTCACTAGTTACCAGACTATTTTTTCGCTTAATTACTTTGTTTGCGACGCCTCACAATACATGTGAGTGACATTATCCTCTCGCTTATAAAAACAGTGAGAATCATGAGTGAACAGCATGATTGCTCATAGCGAATGAATAAGTGTAGCTTATCTCAGTAACACAATAAGCCGAAACTCACAACAATATAATAAGTACTTATCTATGAGTTAAAAAATAAATGGTTACTGCTGAAGTCTTCAATTTAATTATAATTTCTCACAGACACTATAAAGATTTATAATTTCGTTAACTTTTTGCAATGAATTTCATATTAAAGGCTTAATTTTAATTAAACCCATTACATCATAAAGTTCCCCAGCAACTTTTTTCAAATTCTCTTTTGGTATTTCGAAATCACATAAGTTGATAAAAAAAAAACACATTTTAGCAAACAAAAAATTTTTTTTTTGGTCCTGTCTGTAATAGTGGTCCTTACTTAAGTAAAACTTAGTTATGGAAATCCATAAGAATAATTAAGATTTGAAACCTACACTCAGAATATTATGTAGTTAACTGTTTGTAGTTTAATAAAAAAGTTTCCCGTTCCATTTAAAAATAAAGGAAGATACATTTATTTTTCAAAGAAACATCTATATTAACTTTTTTATACATTTATTTGAAATAATTTACTATCATTTACCGATTTTTATTACGAAAATTCACGTTCTGTGACGAATGTGTTTCGTGCACTTCGCTCAACTTATGGTCAACATAATCGGCCTACTGAGCGTACTATTCGCATCATCATCACCCATTTTTAGACCCAGCATTCATTATTGGATAATATTCGACCGAATATACCACGTCCAGCACGCTGTGAAGAAAATATAGCGGCCGTAGCTGAGAGTGTACACAAAAACCGTGGAGAGTCGATTCGGGGCCGTTCGCAGCAACTCCGCCTGACGTATGGAACGACTTGGCGCATTTTACGTCGAGATCTTAAATTGAAAGCGTACAAAATACTGCTTGCGCAAGAACTGAAGCCGCTCGACCTTCCCAAGCGACATCGCTTTGCACTATGGGCTCTTAAAAAGTTCCAATAAGATCCGACGTTTTCGAGGCAAATTTTGTTCAGCGATGAGGCCCATTTCTGGCTCAATGGGTATGTTAACAAACAAAATTGCCGCATTTGGGATGAAGAGCAACCTGAAGAGATTCAAGAACTGCCACTTTATCCAGAAAAAACAACGGTTTGGTGTGGTTTGTGGGCCGGTAGAATCATCGGTCCAGATTTCTTTAAAAATGATGCCGGTACGAACGTAACCGTCATTTGGGACCGTTATCTTGCCGTGATAACCGATGCCTGAAATTGAAGCTCGTGATTTCGGCGACATTTGGTTTCAACAAGACGGCGCCACTTCCCACACATCGCATCAATCAATGGATTTATTGAGAGAACACTTCAGTGAGCACATAATTTCACATTTTGGGCGGGTCGATTGGCCACCAAGATCGTGTGATATCACACCGTTAGACTTTTTCCTGTGGTATAGTCTAAATTTATGCGGACAAACCCGCTTCGATTCAGGCCTTGGAGGAAAGCATCACGCGTGTCATTCGCCAGTTACCAGTCGAAATGCTCGAACGAGTCGTCGAAAATTGGAGTCAACGGATGAACCATCTGCGATGTAGCAAGGCCAACATTTGATAGAATGCCAAAGAATGTTCTTTCAAATGATAATAAACATTCCCCATTAAATTTGAATTGTCTGTGTTCTTTTCTATAAAAAAGTAGGGATCCTCGAAATGGATCACGCTATATTATTAAAATGATAATAGCAGAAAAGTTAATAACCGCTACTAAACACTAATAAAATTACGAGTTTTGAGAACAACTTAAATGATAACTCAAAAGTTTGTTACTACGATTTACACACAAAGCCCGGTATTGAGGTGTTAATCTTCATATAAAAAAAATTACCTTTAATATACTCTGCATACTATCTAAATTCGTGTTTTAAAGCCTTAATAGAAAATAAACCATACGCTCTAATACATTTTTGTTTAAATCTACTCCATTTAAAAGAGGTAACTTGTTACCTACTATAAGTTTGGCACATTGTGTTCAGCAACCACATGAATTTTGTTTATATATTAATTTTATGTGTCTAAAAATGCTATACTAAATGTATAATCCTACATTTAAGACGTCCAGAAACACGCTTAACAATGCGTAATTATATTCAATAAAATATTTTTTATAGTCCCATAAAATAAAAACCAAATGCATATTGAAAATTTAAATGATTTTATTAAGAAAATATACTCATGAAAAATCAATTAAGATAACAATTAATATAAATACTTTCAAACACAATACACATATAATTAAAATTAGAATTTTTGCCAATAAGATAAGTCTTAATATTCTGAAGATTTCTTGACCGTTTTCCACAAAAAATTCCTCAGGATCTTAGAATATTTCTAATAAAAGTAGTTCTAGGACTTAAGATTTTCTTACAACAAGTTTCCAAAATCTGAGTGGTTTTCCAAAAAAATTATGAATCTAAAAATTTTAATACAGAAAAACTTCTTAGTATCTGTAAATTTTTCAACAGAAAAAATTCCATCTGAATCTGTGTGATTTTCATAAGAAAAACGTTATCATTGAATGACTATTTTTGTATGGAAAAAAATCCTCAGAATCTCAGAGTTTAACTATGGTAAAAAGACGCCTGAATTAAAGAGTTTTTCCAAAGAAAAATCCTCAGAATTGGATAATTTTGTATAGTCCCTATGGGAAAAGCATCAAAAAATCTTCATAAGTGAACAGTTATTATGTAGAAAAAATCTTTAGGATGTAGGGGTTTTTTATGCAAAAAATCATTAGATTTTTAAGGACTTTCTATCGGGAATATATCTTATAATCTTCCGGTTTTCTTTAGAAAACGTTCTTAGAACCTTACGAGGTTTTCAAAAAAAAAAATCCTCAGTATCTAAGGATTATCTCTACCAAAAGGTTCTTAGCACTTGAGGTCTTTTCTGAAGAAAAAAGTCCGCAGAGTCTATAGAATTTCTATGAGAAAAAAAATCTGAGATTTCCTTACAAAAATTCCTTAGTCTCTAATAATTTTGTGAAGGAAAAATACCAAAAATCTTTGGGATTTTATAGCAAAAAGTCCTCTATGTAAAAAAGATTTTAATACTTAATATAGTTCATTTCCAGCTTCAAAATTTTTTAATGGACGACTACATCTGCATTTACCACCACAACAAATTTTCACAAATTTCGTGAAAAATTTGCCTTCAGATGCATTTTCCTCAAAATATTGCTAGGTTTTTCATATTTTGATTATTGTTTGCCTTTTATACAATATAATATTCCTTATTGA
Organism: Eustalomyia histrio; assembly: GCA_949748255.1. Lineage (NCBI taxonomy): Eukaryota > Metazoa > Arthropoda > Insecta > Diptera > Anthomyiidae > Eustalomyia > Eustalomyia histrio. The sequence goes on from OX456526.1 coordinate 124,430,476, forward strand.
GCAAAAGATCCTTTATTTATAAAAAATTTAATTATAAATCTTTATTTATCCCAATATTTCGTCACCACATTGGGTGACTTCTTCAGGGGAAAAAAAAAAAAAAAAAAAAAATTGACTTTTGGCCACCTTCTAAAAATATGTGCCACTATGCGCCGCAGCTTAAAGGAAATTATTCAAAACGAAAAAAATTTAAATTGGTTACAATGTAGCAATATTAAAAACAACAAACTTCATTAACGTAATGAACATCACTTCTAAATTACAAACAAAATGTCAAAGTTAAATGAGTATCAACCGACAGCACTTTATAAATTAAAAACAATGTTTGAGCTAATATGTGTCAACTTCAGAATCAGTTGGTGTTGTTTGAAGTGGTTTTCAAAGTACTTTTGTGTTAACACTTTTTGTTTATAAACATCATTTATGGTTAAATGCATTGTATGTTTTTTACCATTTTTATTTGTTCCACAGTACATAACATTTATTTGTAAATGAAAGACAAATTAGAAGAAAAATGGTATTTAAAACTTTTAATTTTTAATGTTCTTTGAGTATTGTAATAATATAATAAATACAAGTTGTATTTTAAGCATAAAAAATATTTATTAATTGTTGTTTATTATTGAAATGTCTTATGAGTTTTTCATTTAGAAAATATAAATATAAAAGTTAAAAAAACAATTATAAATCCAAAGATACAGTATCCCAGCAAAAAATAAATGGTAGTCATTCTGTGACTATCACTTCTTTCATTGCTTCCTAAACTTCAGTTGACATTCTTTTATGATTTTTGGTGTTATTCTAAGGCACTTCCAAAAGAATTCATGTGTTCATATTTCAAATGCAGTGATCTGGATATAAACCCGATGCATATCTTAAAATATCACTCTTCATTACTTCTATAGCATAAGTTATAGTATATCGTATATATTTTGAATCTGAAGCATTTATTCAAATTGAAAAAATAGTTCTGATGAAGTTTTATAATTTTTTTTATTTAATCATTTTTTATAATTTAGTTTAAAATTTCATGAGGATTAGAATCTGTGCAGTTTTGCAATTTTTATAAAAGTTTTGAAATATCAAGAAAAACTGATTTTTTACCTTTAATTAAAACTAGCAGGCCTGTCATTTGCATTTTTTCAGCTTTAAATATTTATGACAGCGCAATCTGAGCATTTTTGAATTGTGTTTATTATTTAACACTACACCATTTCCAGTTTTAATTCAGAATTTATCAAAATAATTTTAAAATTGTGTAAAAATTACTTCAAATTGCCCCAAAAAGTTTTAAAATTGTTCAAAAATATTTTAAAATTGTCTAAAAATGTTTCCAAATTGTACAACCAGTTTTTAAATTATCCAAAAATATTTTAAAATTTGTCTAAAAATTCATTAAAATATTTGAAAAATGTTTCAAAAATTCTATTTTATTAATGCAGAATTATTTATGTGTTCTAATTAAGAGTATTTCTATATTAATGCATAAATTTTGCTTCTTTAAACTTATTTTTCTTCATTCTTATGAATTAAATTTTCATCAAAGCTTAAATACTACAAAGTATATAAACATTTTCCACTCATGCATCAGAATATCTAATCATTGTATTATCATTGCTTCCTTAGAGTAAATTATGAGTAATCCTAGTAGCTACATTTCAATACTTCTATCCTATGACACGCCAATGTTATATTCATCGATGAAACCATCAGAAAAGGAGTGATGCCTTTGCCATAGTAGTGATGTTTTTATTGCTTCTTTGGCAGCTTCATTTTTGCTGGGATGTTTTGTGCAATAATAATTTTTTTTTTAAATTTAAATAAACTTGACATAGCACTCATGGTTTCCTGGTTTTTTAATTTAATGAATTTGTAACAAAACCTTAACTTATGTCAAATATTTATATATCTGAAATAAATCTTTCCATCAAAAAATCACCTTTATGTAATTAAATTCGAAAATGCTTTCTTTTGTTCAACAATACATATGTTTACATGATTACACGTAAATATGTATCCATACAAGTATAAAAAAATCTACTTATTATTCAGCTCAAGTATTTTGTATCAATAGTAAGACTAAAAACAAATACTAGAGTAAATTAAATTTAACATTTATACGTTTATACAATTTGTAAATGTAGTTTGTGAATTGTGTATCCATTGCTTAATGAATATTCTACTTATTTATACACAATACTATCACTTTTGGAAATAAATTAATTCATGCATAAAGAAGAAATGTAAAGAAAACTAGTAAAAAAAAAGTTTAAAGTCCGACATTCGGACTATATGATACCCTACATTAAAAGTAATTTGGCTCAAATTTTAGGTATGGGTACAAATTCCAGGAAAAAGTTAATTTAAAAAATTTAAAATAATTCAAAAAGTAAAAATCGAAATACATATGAGCATACATGATCATATATTGGGTGGTATATGAACATACATGAACATTCACGATCTTATGCGTCCATGCATTATTCAATATATGACCATGCATGATCTCATCTCATATCATCTTGGATCTCAAACTTGTGGGTATATGACCGTATACGTTCATGTAAATGCATACATGAATCACATATGAGTATACACATAAATACAAAGAGTTATGAAAATATATGGCTATTCACCCTCAAATTCCGGACACTACAATATATGGTCATACATTTGATCAGGTATGGCCATTTATGATCATATACAAGAAAATGTATGATCATGCATACATATATTTAGATTTTAACATGGGTAGGTCCAACTATGGCTCAATTTTCTATAAATTTAAAACCATTGAGATCTCATATAATTTTCACCAACCGTATTGATGATTACTATATTATCCCAATTAAATAATAAACTTTTAATGGGAGGTAGTTATAGATTTGGAGCGACTATAATTACCCTACGGGAAATGAGGGATCGATTGATCCAAGGTGATAAATAAATGAGGGACATGTCACAAAGCTGGTATAAAATATAATTCAGTGTCTGAAAAAGTGGTAAATGCTGTAAAACTACCAGTGTCCCAAATATTGAAATGGTGGCAGAACGTTGACTGGTTCTTTCTGAATATATCATGTAACTAAAGAGAAATGAATATAACACCAATGTGGACTAAGGAAATTAGGACTGTTATAGTTGAATTACTGACAGAACACGGAACTGGTTTAACATATTTTGCATTGTATAAAAGAATGTCAATCGGTGGCGAAAACCCCAATACCGCGACTGTTATAAAGCTGACATAATACACGCAAAGAAAAAACATGGTTGGGAGAATCATATTCGAAGAGCATCATATATTTTTGGGTTTATGGTTGTGCCAACCATAGTCGTACTATTTTATAGTTATCATATTATGATAATAAAATATCCATAATTTTACCATAATATTGACCCTACAGTTATATTATGATCCAAAAATTACCATATTATGATTCTAAATAAATATATTATGATGTTGTATTCTATTATAATATGATAAATGGTAGTATACTCAAAATGTTATTACATTATTGTCCCCATAACTATATTATGATTTCTGGATTATCATAATATGATCCATATATAAACTTTATATAGAATCTTTTTAATAATGAATTGATTATTGTAAATAATATTACATGTATAAGGAATTTAAAAAAAAATAAACTGGATCTTAATATGTCAATTGATGAAATGTTTTAATGCCACATGAAAGGTATTTGTCCAGTTTTAGTAAACAATATATGATTGCTTTTTTAATACATTTTTGTTTTCATGAAAACAAGACAATATACGGACTGTAAATGACAAAGTCATGTTTTATTTGATGTATAATTATTCACTGATTGTTGCCAGCATTTTATGGTTGCATAATTATCATATTTTTTTCATAGCCAGAATTTTTGTTATCACAGTATGGTTACAGCCAATCATGTTATAAAGTAGAAGGTGTTAATCATAAAATAGTGAAATTTTTACTATAATAATGATGGTAGCAACCATGTTGATGGTTAGACAACCAATAATATGGTTGTGACAACCATACCCGATTGCAGCAAGTACAATATAGTAGCAGTGATCATGTTGCAACCATGTTTTTTCTCTGCGTGTACTGAACTGATTTAAACAGAACCGACTTTGTGACTTTAGAAATGATGACATCACTAATCTAGTTAAAAAATAAGTGATAATACAACTGTTTAGATAGTGACATATAACTGCATTAATTCAAAATGAATCCAATGTACATGATGAAGTGTCAATGACAGGCAAATCAAGCTGGCTGCCCGGGACACTTAGGGGGGAATGCTATCCCTAAAAATCCAAAATTTGTTATTTATTATTTCCATAGAATAATTTGCTTTATAAATTAATTCGAGAAATATATATCAATTACACCAATTTTTGTTGGAATGATTTGTTAAAAATTATTCATTGATTAATATTAATTCAAAACTTCTAACGATCACAAAAATTGCATAAGAGTCAAAAATTCGCGAAATTTTAAACTGCAAGTCGCTTAAACACCCACCCATAAATTAGAATTCAGCTTTTCTATGCGATAGTTGCGTGTGTGAAAAATTTTATATAAACCCGATGAACCACCACATAATTTTCAATATGCCACTTTGTAGTCAGCGCGGTTTTGATACTATTCTAATCAATATGTTAATGTTTGTTATTATAAAGATTAACATATCTATATAGGCCCGTAAAATTATAGCGTTTTTTATATATATTAGATTTTTTAAACATTCAAATAGCAATTTTCAAAGGGGCATCTAAATTTTATGTATTTTATCAAAATGTGTTTGCGGAAGGTTAAACTAACATTTTCTGACGAGAATCCTCAATACGCCTCGATTGCGTTTATGCAATGATATTCGAGTCAAATTTAATTCATTTTAAAAAAGTGAAAAACAAAACTAATTCTTTATCATACTTATAAATAATATAAATTTAGCAGCCACTTATGTTTTTAGCCGTAGTAAACCTAATACTGACTTGAAAATCTTTTAGGTCTAAACATTTTTCTGAATCAAATGAATTTTCTGCAGGATAAGAACAACTAAAATTTCTTGAACTTCTTTTGGACAATATGGTTGAAATCAAAAATAAATATTTTTAAACATAAACCAAAAACGTTCTTTTTAAATTCGATCTAACGTTTTTGATTTGCTAAATATTAATTATTAATTTGTTTAAAGTACTCGATTCTTATAAAAACATTGATTTATTAGGAGTAAAATTTTATTTGCATCTGCAATTTTTATTAAGTCAATAAATTAAATATGAGTTCATTTATTACATATAAAATACATTAACTCATAAACAATATATGTTAATTCGTGAATCAAAACTAATTAAATTTAATAATTTTTTAAAATTTAATTATTTGATTTTGATTAACTATTCTCTCTTGGAAATTTTCCAAAAATTGTCTTTTTGGAGGACCGGTTTCTGCCACGAAGTTCCGGTCACATGACTAACTCTGTGACTGGTTCATTTTCCGTAGGGTAACTTCAATAGGGATCGTTTTTGCAACTTGTATACCAAATTCAAATAGTCCCAGCAAAACCACACATTACCAAATAATGGGTAAAGTAATGTATAGCCATAGGGGCCGATGGATTACTTTACACCTCACTTCATTGATGAATTTTATAGGCGATGAGCCTCAAATTAATGTATATACCAATTACCTAAGAGGTGATAATGTAAGGGGTTACTTATATGGTTACTAGAATGAAAAAAGTAATGTGTCTAAAAATAGATTTTTTAAAAAAGGGAATTTTTATTAAAAAAAATTATTAGAAATATTTTATTTAAAATATTTGTAATTAAAAATAATGTGGTCAAGATAAGAATCGAACCAGGGAAAACTGGTTGCCAGCCAAGAACTCTACCCACTGAGCTATCGACGCATATAGTATTTGATTGCTTTCGTTTTTTCGCTAGTGTTATCAAAACAAACATACATTACCCTTTTGATTACAAAAAAACACAAAGTAATGTATATAAAAATAGATTTTCAAAAATATTTAAATTATTACTTTACATTTATAAATCATATATTACGTAATCAATAATGAGTAACTTATTACTTTATGCTTGCAAATAATGAAAAAGGTAACGAGCTATCATTACAAGGTAATGCATGAGAATATCGCACCCATTACCAAAGTTTTACTGTAATATTTATATTTGCGTAGTACGACTAAACTTCACTTAAAAAAGTACCTGGAAGGTGAGTTCAAAATGGAACTAGATTTAAATATGTTCTGTTTTCCTTTTAATTTGCAACCGTCACTTTATAACTAGAAAAATAATAGTGTCGTATATTAAGCTTGCGTGATCCATTACAGTATATTATATGGGTCGATAATCTGGTGGGAGAAGATAACACAGGTGACGACCCAGCTGAAGTCATCCAAACTCCAGTGGTTTGCTTGCCTTAATATAACCGGAGCAATAAGAACAACTCCAACGATAAGAGCTGAGGAAGAAGTAGTTAAACACTACATCTACTGAACACGAAGTTGTGAAAATTTCGGTGAATCATTAATGATTTTAACATTGGCGTGTCATTGGGAGGAAGTAGTTTCTTTCGGTGCTATGAAAAATCGATGAACAGATGTACTTTTTCATTAGTTTACGGAAGTTGTTAAATATAGGTACTACAAAATAAATATATAGGGAGTGGCTTTTTTTAAGTTAAAAATGTGATTTTAAACACGCCAAGAATTATTATTCCGACCAGGACAAAGTGAATATCACTGGTATGCAAAATATGTTTTCAATAGGGCATTTAATGACTGCAGGAATTAACCATTTATGGACCTACTAAATAATTGTTTTTTTTTTTTACTAGTAGGGGTTAATATCAACAATTTGGAAGTTGTTTAAAATGACTTCTTAAAAATCGAAAAATTTGCACTATTAACTTCTTTGGATGTTCTGAAAAAGAGATTCATAAAGAATAACATCCATTTTATTTTGCTGGGTAGGATTGGAGGTTTTTCTTAACTTTCACCCAGAAATCAGTATCAGTTGTGTTTTGCCTTTACCGGGATTTGAACTCACAAAAAAGGAGTACAAGGCTAGCTGTCTACCCACTAGACCATACATACTTATATTTTTTGTTGGCTAATTTTGAATTTAAATAATTTTTTAGGAAAATAAATATAGCAGAAAATTCAAATACAAATCTTTGCAATCCACAATTCGGTTGGTTCAACTGAAACCCTAATTTAATGATATATTTGTTCAGGATAACCGTATTTGTAGTTACCACTTTCAAATATCGACAATTTTTAATAAATTTGATAGATTGTACTAACTTTCTAGTACATTCACCAAATAAATGGTTTCTTCTATTGTACGAAATTTTTAAACAAATTTTATTCGTAAAATAGTTTGGAAATACCAATAATTGGATAATAATGGCGTTTTTTGGTTCCCTTTCCCATGTTGTAATTCCCAATGACATATTTTTGGTTTAATAATGGATTATAGGTTATTCCAAATAAAATAAAATCCTTACAAATAAATGATAATGCTTTTGGTCGAATTGCATCCAATATTTTCTCTGGGTGTTGAACTGTTAGATCTGTCAATACAAGGAAAGGTCATCTAACAAGCTATCGATCTACATAAAATCTACACAGATAAAACAAATTCATTCTAACAACCGAATTTCTTACCAACCGAATGGTTTGGTTAAAGCCACCGATATATTTGTTTTCGCAACCGAATTATTTAGTTGTCCCAACCAAATGCTTTCCTGATACAATTGAAATATTTCGATTCAATCGAAATTCAGTTATATTAACCGATTTTCGGTTGCGACACACAAATATATCGGTGCCCCCAACTAAACTATGCGGTTGGCAAGGAATTCGGTTGTTACAATGAATTTGTATTCTTTGTGAAGTGGTCAAATAGACCCCGTAATGGAACTCAAGGGAAACTATGTTCTTTATAAACCAACAAGAGCAGTCTGCACCCAGAAAACAGATTCACAGATGGCTACAAATTTGGTTGTCAGCACGAATCTGTTTTCTCTGTGTGGGAATCAAACGCAACATGTCTAAATTAGGATGCCCAGAAGTGGTACAATGATGTCTCCAAGACCTCAAATGGAGTGGGAACTGGAGCATACTCCATATTTCCCTAAGTGAAAAGGATACAATATTTTCAGCAGAATTATATGCAATCAACACAGTTGTATCAATACTGTTATGAAAAAATCTCACTCGCAGTACTCAAGACACTAAATGGGCAAATAAATCACAACGAATCGGTACCAGAGTGCCATAAAGCTCTTAACTCGCTAGCTGAACACAACAGGGTAACGCTTATATGGTTGCCAGGGCATTGTGATTATGAAAGAACGGATGAGCAAGTAAGACTGGGATCAAAAAGGCCTTGTACCTGCGCCGGTCCTTAATGTGGCTCAGAGCTGTAAATGAATCATTCCTTTTTGATATCAATTCATTACAATTTCAATTCAATTAAAATAAATTAAAAGTGAATTACAATTCAAATTTTTATTGAAAGTGAATTGAAATTCCGTTTCAATTCATTTGAATTTAATTTATCTAATTCCACTCAATTCGTTTTTTTTTTTTGGTGAAAAGAATTAATTACAAATTTGCCAATTCAGTGCATGAATGATTCACGAATTAAACCAAAAATAAATAATTTACTTACAGCTCTGGTGTGGCATTAAGAGGAAAGATATTAATCCAGAAAATCTTCAACTATATGATCAATTAGAAACTGAAATCAACAGGAGGGGATCAGACACTCAAGAAGATACTTATCTTGCGACACTAAGAGAAGTAGGGATGCACTTCAATTAAATAGACTAAAAAAGTGTTAAAATTTCTTATATAAATCGACATTTTTAATATCATCTCTGGAACCCATAGGACTATCAAGTTGATTTTTGGCCGTGGCTTAGATAAAACAAAATGAATTATTAAAAAATAAAAAAATATTAAATAGCAAAGATGTAGCTTTTCAAACTTAGGGTTACAAAAAAATTTCCGTTGGTCAATGATGACGACAAAATTTTATATATCAAGTGAAAAGCAATTATAGAAGCTTTAAAATGAGATATTAATTACCTTTCTTAAGAATTTCAAGGGTTAAAAACAATTATAAAGAGATACTATAATTTTTTTCAAATAATTTTTACATAAAAGTTTAAAGTTGAGATTTGAAGGCAACATAGAAAAAAGGTTCAGAAACAACATGAATTTTTTTTTTTTTAACTTAAAAAACCAGATTTATAGCGGCTTCCATAAAAATATTTTTCATTTTGAGAAAAATTTATACTCGTATATTAATACTTAAATTTTTAGCCGCGAAATCAAAAGCTTCAAAATAATAATATCAATGACTCTCGTAGCTTTAGTAGTTTAAAATATAAATTTTAATGATTTTTCCCAAATTTCCGAACTATATTTCATCGACAGTTAGGGGAAAAAAATTGTGGCGACTTATTCCAAATTTGTGTAGCTTTGAAAGGACTAAAGGAAATTATATATGTTTTCAGCCACATATCAATTCATTGACTTTAATTGTTTTACATATTTATTACATCACCGTTTATATATTAACTATATTTTACAAATATCATTGCAATTTGCTTTTATTTTCCAACAATTACTTCTTCTACAAAGTCAAAAGGTTTTAAAGTATATGTACGTATTAATATCATTACCACATAATTATATGTGTATTAATGAATTAATACCCATATAATCATGTACAGTTTTCAGCGACTAGTATTAATTTCAATTTTTCCATACACTACGGTACAAAAAAAAAAGATATAAATAATAAGTTAAATATGTAAATTATGGATAAATATTGAATGGTATTCATAAAAATATGTGTTTATTATTTTTTTAAAGTAAAAATAAATAAATATTATTTAAGGTAAATTTATTAATTTAAATGCGTCTGTTTTTGTTAAAGATCTTATAAAACAAGGTCTGCAAGGAAATGCAATCTAAATAATATTATCAAAATTAAAGTTAACATTAATATGAATGCAATGCAAAAATAACATCAAATACCCAATGAAATTAACTAAAACTGAATAAAATTGAATTTAAAACTTTTTTTAGACATGATCTAAAATACTTAAGCATACACTGTAGAATTTAAAATGTTTTCAATTTATTTTCACCAAAAAAAAAAAACAGATAAAAAAATTAAATATGACAAAAAACAAACGACAACATTAAATCTCTCCCTGGTATGTAATAAATCTATTGCAACATGTTGCATGTACTCTAACTACCACATACACACACACACACACCAACCATCTTACAATAGTCTCAACATGCATGCCACCACGCTGGGGATTGCCATGACTACAACATTTTATATCATATGGTAGTCACGCAAAAGCAGCAACGTCATCGCCCAACATCAGTAGCCAGCCAGCCAGCCAGCAGTAGTAAATTGAACATGAGAAGACATGTACCATTGCAAAAAAAATAAATAAAAAAAATAAAAATAAAATATGTTGGTAAAAAAAATTGTTACCGCAGTTATAAGTGGAATTACATTGTAGCACTATAGAGTATACACAAAATATATACAAACATTAAATTAAGTAAATGTTGCTGCAGAATGAACAAAAAATATAATACCCAGGAATGATCCAATAAAAATTCGACAATGTAACAATGACAGTACTAAAGAGGATAAAGACAACATATACTTTAAAAGGTAGATTAATAATTTTATTGGAAATATGTTGTATGAAATTCAAAAGCATTTTATGTTTTTTTGTATGATGGAAAATAAAATATAATAAAGAAAATATGTGAGATATATGAATGAGGAATAATATTTGTTTTCACTAGAAATTTCCTAATTTCACTTAGATTTACTAAAATTCCAAATAAAAAATTGTTTGATTTGTTATATGAAAAAATAGTTAAGTCATCCCCCAATATTAACTATTTTTGTTCTTTTTATTCTGAAATAATTTTTTTTTTTTGATAAAGAATAAATTTGAAGACGGAAAGATTTTTTCCCAGAACGTATGAGTATTATTTAATTCATATTCATAATAATGATCACTCATACGCCATAGTGTTCGCTTACACATTTAGAAATTGAATAAATATTTTCATTTTAACCCTTAAAAGCCTGATCTTCCAAATTTAATTTAAAAAAAAATATAAATGTGTTCATTTTATATTTACCAGATAAAGGGAAAAATAATAAAAAAAAATTATAATTCATTTATGTACATTAAATTGCAAAAATAAAGCCAGTATGAATTTTGATACTTTAGGCATTTGGGGAATAAATATGTAGTTGTAACTTTTAACAACGCTAGACACTAAAGAATGCGAAACCTTGTTTTTATATCCTCCACCTTATATGGTGAAGGTATATATCAGTTTGTCATTCCGTTTGTAACATGTCGAAATATAGGTTTGAGACCCCGTGATCCTTATGCAATTTTAAGTCGATTTAGCGATGTCCGTCTGTCTGTTGAAATGGCGATCACGACGCGAAGACGCTAGCAGGGGTGCCTATTTTTACCCAGATTATTATACATCCTTCCGAGCAGTTTGGTATTGAAAATGAGCGAAATCGGTCCAGCGGTTAAAAAGTTATGGGTGAAAATATGAAGATACCTCCAAATTTTCCATACAAATTGGTGTATTTTTATTTATTTATTTATTTATTTATTTATTTTAGTCTATGGACACAAAACTCCTTACGGACTATAATTAAAGTAAATGTAATATATAATAATTCAAAATTAGTATAAAAAATATTTATAAGAAAAATAAATTTTATTGTAATACGGCAAAAAGAAATAGTTTAAAATTAACGTACCATTGATAGCATAATTAGTCCGATGTATTGGATCATTAAAGGCATCAATAAACCTAAGACTTCCTAATGGAACATAAAATGGAATCAAAGATGGTAAGTCAGGACAATCAATATTATAATTGATTATATCAAATAAAAGTAAAGCCGATTGAAAAGTTCAGCGGAATTCTAAAGTTCGCAAACCAATAAAAAGGCATTTAGATTCATATTGAACTGATTCCAGGTAATAAAATGATCTTAACGCAAATTTTATAAATAAACGTTGAACTCTCTCAATACGGGAGATATAAGTAGAGACATGAGGACTCCAAACGAAAGAAGCATATTCTAACTTCGATCTCACGAAGGAAGTATAAATATATTTAACTGTGTAAGGATCAGAAAATTCATAACATTTTGTCTTTTAAAAAGCAAGCATTTTATAAGCTTTAGGAACAATGTAGTCAATATGAGGTAGAAACGACATAACGGTATCAAATACCACACCTAAGTCGAGTTTAGATTTAATTCTTTTTTAATCATAGTTATTAATATTAAAAACAAAAGAAATAGGATGCAAAGACCTATAAAACGAAATATGATGACACTTGCCAAGATTTAAATGTAGGTTATTTGATTTACACCACTCTCCAAGATTATCCAGATCGTTTTGTAAATCAAAAACATCCCTCAGTGAGTCCACTTGTAAAAATATTTTTAAATCATCTGCATATAAAAGAAATCTTGATTTCTTAAAGCAAAGAGAAATATCATTAATAAATAAATTAAAAAACAACGAGCCCAAAATGCTACCCTGAGGTACACCCGAAGTTTGCATATAGGGTCTGGATTCAAAGCCTTCAATTACAACTGTACATACCTCAACTTGGCTGCCATGTTCAAGAGCAGTTAAACAATATTCACTAAAAACAGTTAAGTTCGTTACCGTTGATCTACCAGAAAAAAAAACCATGTTGGTTAGGAGATATCCAAGATTTTGTTAAGAAAAACAACTTTTCATATACGACATGTTCAAAAATTTTTGAAACGCAGGATAACTTGAAAAAATAGGTCAATAGTACAATTTCATAGTATATTTTCTCATATTTTTTCCCCAATCGCTAAGAAATTAATATTATTTTGTACATGTCAAATATTTTTCACCTCATAAAATTTTTTTCACCACCAAAATTTATTTTTCACCACAAAAAAATTTTTTCAGTTAAAAAAATTTTTTCACCTCGAAATTTTTTTCACGTAAAAAATTTCGTTTTCGCATCCAAAAAAGTTTTTCACCTCAAAAAATTTTTTTCACCTCCATAATTTTACTTCAAAAGTTTTTTACATTGTTTGTATCAAAAACAATAGAGAACATTGGTGCCTTTTTTACTTGTTTTTTTTTTTTTTTTTTTTTTGTTATCGCATAACGATACATTACATTTTTGAAAGTCCACGAGGTAAGCTTGTTACTATTCAAATATTCGCATTTGTTTCGCGAGTCCATTAATGCTTTTTCATGTCCAACATGATCATAACGCACGTCAGATGGGCGAAGTATCTGCACTCCCGACCGGAATCTCTGGGATGGTTATGGCACCTCTTCTATTTCACTATTAGTGCTTTGTCTTCCCCTTTTATTATTTGATCTTCATTGATATCGTCATAAGTTGACAGCAAGCTCTGTTCTAAAGTCACCTAACTTCATTATGTCCTACTGATGTTTTCATACTGTCATGTCCAGCGAGTGGTAGAACAGTCTCGTTGTCCACTTTCTAGATTTTATGCGGATTCGATAACGGCCGATGAAGCTATCCATTAAATCCACGCCTCCCATGTGGGCATTATATTCTTTTATCACTCGAGGACATGGTACTTGAAGGTTTATTTTCAATTTTTTGTCATAGCGGCATATAGATTCTGCTGGCTCAGCGCATATTATCTTACCAACTTATTGACGAGAATTCAACACCTTTAAAGGAGCCAACATTTTCATGGTATGTTCCTCTGGGTACGTTAGACTTTAAAATTTCTTTTCTCTCTGGCAATTTGCAAGATTTTCCAAATCGGTTTCTCTGTACAGTGCCCAGTGCCAAGGCAATAAATGCCATGTTTGGTTAAATAATAAAGCAAGAAAATATTTGTGTAAAAATTATTAAAATAAAGGATATGATTTTCATGTTTTGGAACTGGTCGCAACAACTGTATTAGATACTACTTCTAGTTATTGTTCGCAAGATAATCGCTCAATATTTTTAGCTCCTAAGTACACCTCAAAATTATACGCATAAACCGAAAGAGATCATAAATCATATAAATCCCATCTTATGTGGTTTATTTGGTAGATATTGTTACATAAAATGTTTCGTCCAGTGACAACTGATGGTCAAATGGTACAGAAGAAAATTGTTTATTCAAGTGGTCTATTACTGGTGTTATTTTATGCAGTCTATCTTGCTGGGCATTATCAGGAGGCAAATGTTTGGTATTATCATTCATATCAAAAATTTATCTGATATTATCAAATCTATTTCGAGTTTATGCTATTGGATAAAATTTTACATTGTTTGACCAGTACGACCTAACAGAAGGGTAATGGATGCTTAGTTCCGTGACAGTAACAAGTTCTGAGAAGTTAGGGTGCTTTTGAAAAGCGTACTTGTTTGACTCATTCACTAGGAATTTTATAATTTCTTCATTCAAGAAGTAAGAAGAGCACAATTCTAGAATTTCATATGGACATTTTTTACTCTCCACACCATATCCCGGGGGTTGCAGTTGGAGCTTATTACCAAATAGTCCGAGCTTGAAAGTTGGTTGAAAAGTTCCTGCGCTCACCAAGAGATGGCACTGTTATCTCCAAACTTTTTTTCTTAAGTTGGAATAACTGTCCTGTGAGCACACGCAAAGTTGCAAGTCATTCTGTCAATTCTCTCTTTGTTTACAAGCCATTTGAAGTTGACGTGTCATTGATTTTTTTTAATATGGAAAAAATTGAATATCGTGCAGTCATTAGATTCTTTGTTTTGAAGGGTTTAAAAGCAAAGAAAATTTATGAACAATTGTTAGAAGTGTATAAGGAGTCCCCACCTTCAAAACGCACCGTTGAATTTTGGGCTGGTGAATTTAAACGTGGTCGTACCAACCTTAAAGACGATCCACGCGAAGGACGACCAAAAACTGCAAACATAGCAGAAATCATTGAGCAGGTACATAATATGGTTAGTGAAGATCCAAGTTTGACTAAGAGTGAAATTGCTAATGCCATAGGCATCTCAGACGAACGAGTACTCCATATTTTACATGAAGAATTACGTATGAAAAAACTGTTTGGAAAGTCATTAACAATTCAACAAAAACTGGATCGAAAACAAATTTCTCAGCGTAATTTGGAGCGTTTTAAGCCGAATAAAACCGACTTCTTGCGTCGTTTTATAACTATGGATGCGACTTGGATCTACCGCCATGATCCTAAATTGAAACAAGAACGTTTACAGTGTACTGAAGCTGGTTGTTTAGCTCCAAAGCAGGTGAAGTCCAACGATCGGCAAAGAAGGTTATGTCATCAGTTTTTTGGGATGCAAAAGGAATTTTGTTGATTGATTATCTTCAGAAAGGTAAAACAATCAACTCTGAATATTACTGCAGCCTTTTGGATCAGCTGGATGAAAAAATTCGTGAGAAAAGACCTGGTTTAAAGAAGAAAAAAAATAATTTTTCATCAAGACAATGCACCTGCTCACAAAAGTGTTTTGACGATGGCTAAATTCAAAGAATTAGAGTACGAATTGCTTGAACATCCACCGTATTCACCAGATTTGGCTCCCAGTGACTACTCTCTCTTCGGAAATCTCAAACAATTCCTTCGTGGAAAGCATTTTTCGTGGAATGAAGAGGCCATAGCAGCCGTAGACGGTTATTTTGCAGAGCTTCCGGAAAACCATTATAAGGATGGTATAAAATTATTGGAAGATCATTGGAACAAGTGTATTGAGCTTCTAGGAGATTATATTGAATAAAAAAATATATTTCGTAACAAAAACAGTATTCTTTCATTTCGAGCGCAGGAACTTTTCAACCAACCTGTAAGTCAATGTCAGCAGGAAGATTTTCTGCACTATCTTCTGCTTCAATTTGATGCCCTCTTTGGTTCGCAAAATATTCGATGTCATGCTCGTTGTCACTAGGCTCATCTTTTGAAATTTCAGCATTTTCCAGTAGTTTTAAAAATTCTTCGATTTCATGCGGCTTCATTTCTGACAACTTTGTAAAATGAATATATTTTTACAAATAGTATTTATCACGAAATTAATTCCAACGGTAAACTAAGCAGAAAAATAACCAAAACAAAATCAAAACAAAAAAAATAGATTTCACACAGCCTAGAATGCCTGAAGTATCAAAATTGATACTGATAAAAATAACGTTTTTTACACAAAACAGGCAATTGCTAATAACAATTGTATTATAGTAAAAACAAGATACCAACCTCAAATATATTTTTATTTTTAAAAAAAAATTAAATGTGATAAATATTGATAATGTAAGAATTTTTCTAAAAACACCCAATGCCTGATTTTCATTATGTCATATTAACTGACAACAAGAAACTGACTCAATTGAATTCTCGTAATTTTGTGTCAAATGCGTTTTCATTACATTTTAAAAACTGACAATAAATCGATAAAGACTTACGTCCAATTTTGATATGAGTTGACTGACACGCCGTTTTCATTACAAAGGTCAAATGTGATGTGTAAAGTTTTGGCGAGCGAACAGCTGATTTAAAAATATTATTTTGTGTTAAATAAAAAGTGGAAAAAATTTAAAAATGATAACAAAGAAACAAATGGCTATGGCTTTGTGTTTTACAGCACTAAGGGCTTGGAAAAATAAAAGGAAGCAGCTAAAAAAACTATTTTGGATTATTCCATTTCGTTGTCACTTCGGATCGTGGCATTTTTATTGTATCTGCCACTTCTTGCCAGAGAGTATCTTGTAGATTTCTGTCCCGATACTCTCTGGACAGGAAATTCCAAGTACCTTCCCTCGCTTCTACCCCTTGAATGAGCCTCTCCGTTTGCTCACTCGTCCACTTTTCTTTTATTTAAAAAATTACCATTTCTTTCTTTATTTAAAAAATTACCATTTTAATTTATTTTTCCAGCAAAAAAAAAAATAACAGCTTTGCGATCGCCAAACAAAAAAAATTTGACAACTTGTTGTCAATTTTATTTTAGATAAAAAATGCTGCCATATCTGTTCACACACTGAAGTTTGGTATTTTCACTTGTATTTCATTTTAGACAGTAGTTCGTGTGCATAACTGACTACAAACTCAGATGAAACCATATGACAACCCGTTTTCATACAACTGCCAGCAATTTTGACAAATTGACATTAAAAATGACAGTGAAAACCATGCATTACTTGTTAAAGACGGGGGGAAAAACTACATTACGTGTAATTAAAGTGAAGTTGCCAACTGAAAGTTATTTTATAACTTTAGATTATAAGATTATTATGCAATGGTATTACATCATACTTGGGAATTTTTCATTACCATGGAAATTTCATTACCATTAGTTGAGACTAATGCAAATGAATAAAAAATTAAAATGAATTAAAAAACTTATTATAATTGATTGAAAAATTATTTTTTACAAAAAATTGTATACGATTTGGAAATTATCAAAGTAATAAGACAAAATATAAAATATACAAATGTTAACCAACATAAATAAATATTAACATAAATATTAACACATAAAAAGACGGTTAATAATGGTAATGGTGATTAGTACATTAGAAATGGTAATGCAACTCAAAAACATTGTCATTGATCAATGAAATCAGATCCTTGAATAATTACCATTAACTCAAATAATTTCATGGTCATGTCCAATCAATGCGTTAGTCACAAGTATGTATTACATATACACTCTAATTAATTTCTGCTAAAATTTACCCAACTTATAGTAGGAAACTGTACTCCTACTATAAGTTGGTTAAATTTAATCTGTGTGAATAAATGAAAAAAAGTATATACATTATGCGTAAACTGATAAACACAAAATAGGTAAAATTACATTAAACTGCCTAAAATTTAAATCAAATTTTAAAATTAAAGAGTAAATTTACCAAAATTGTGCGTAAAGAAACACGATTTTCCTGTTAATGTACACATATAATTCGTAAAAATCCTAAAAAATGAGCATAGTTTCTACTACAATGTTTGTTTTGTAAAAAAAACAATAAATTTATTGTTTAGTAATTCACAATAAAAATAAAATCAATAAATTTATTGTTTAGAAATGCACAAAAACAATAATTTTTTTGATTATTAATTCCAAATTATTGATAAATTTAAAAAACTTACGAAGTTTTCTTTTTAAATTTTGAAAATGTTTTAGATTTTTTTTTCAATTTCAATATGTCATAATTTGTTTACCATTATAAGTTAGTATATTAACAAACTTTGAGCGTAAAATTTTTATTTAACAAAATAATACTAATTTTAGGCATAATATGTTTAATTGTAAACACATAGTGTCTAAAAAGACTTCGTGTGTGTTTTATTGTATATGAAAGTGTGCGCATAAAAGTTTTACGCATTTGATGTTTATATTTACCGAATTATCGTAATATTACATAAAACTTTACCCATTTTATAGTAGTAAATTCACAAGCATTTTTTAGAGTGTACTGTAAAACATTAAAAAATTTAATAATTCCAAGTGCACAATTCAATTTTAAGTCCGGTATCAAATTTAAACTGCAGGCATTTAAGGGTTAATTTAGTATCTTACACCAATTCTACCATTCTTCCTATCAACGCTTCCAATATTTTCGCTATTCTATATTCTCACCTAAATTCATTAAAATTCCAAATAAAAAATTCTTTATTTTTTTATTAAAAAATATTTAAAATTAGAGGATTATCAAAGTATGTATCGTGCAACTACAAAGATGGAAAGATTTTTTCTTGTATAACTACTGTGTTTCCTCAACGTACGACTATTATTAAATTCAAATTAAAAATAATAATCACTCATACGTCATGGTGTTCGCTTACACATTTACAAATTGTATAGATTAGACATAAATATTTTTTATTTTTCCACTTTAATTTTGGACCTTACACCAATTCTCCCATTCTTCTTACCAACGCTTTTAATTTTTCTAAAATAATACTTTTCTGGAAAAAAAAACACTCTCAATTAAAAACACTGAAACAATACGTATAAAAAACCAGCAAAAAAAAAACCTCTCAAAAAAACCAATGATTTTTTTCATCAAATAACTATAGAGTTACACAATTAATTTCCTTCTGTTGAACAACATGAAAAAATATGTTGTATTCAATACTTCAACATATCACTAGTGCACACATTAAGTGTGTATTGAATGTATTTGCTTAAAAATTTGGGGTTTCTCCTAATGGCCATACCCAGCAAAAACATTTCTAACAAAAAGCCTTTCCAATTGCGCATTTTCATAGATGAATTTAACATGCACTTGTCATAGGAAGGCAGCATTCCTTTATGAATCTTTGAATGTTCTTTTTCACAAAAAACGCTTTGAAATTATTTGGGTCAGCTTATTATCATCATTGGTATTTATACCTAGTGGACATAACCAGCAATAATATATTCAAAAGGTCCTTCAAATTGCGCATTTTCATCCATGAATTTAACACGGGCTTGTTATAGAAAGGCAACATTCCTTTAAGAATTGTCGGATGACCTTTTTCACAGGCAACGCTTTTGAAATTATCTAAAAGTACGTTCAATTTAATCCCATCCAGTGTAACTTTCATGCTTGTTTAAATTATGGTGGTTAACCTAATTCGATACATTAACCTAGAAAAAAATCTACATTAAAGTAACTACGGATAGAGTTAAATTGATCTTACATTTAGAAAAGTTAGATTATATAATATTTCTTGGTAGTTATTGTAAATGCTTAAAAATAATAATATAAGAATTATAATATGACGCTTAAAACCGATATCTAAGGAATTATATTTAAGACCACCCCGTGCATATAAATTAAAGGTGAACAAAATTGCATAAAGATAAATATATAATTGTTTATTTTCATAGATCTTAGCCTGATTGTGTGTTTTTTTGGGTACCCTAATTTGATGGCAAGACTCAATATCAAACAATCAGCAAACATTAACCCAAAGTGAGCATGGATACTGACCTAACATATTTGTATTCTATCCTGCTGGCTCATATCGATTTTTTTCAATTTTATTCACTATAATTTACTAATAAAATTTATCATATTGCTTTACATTTGATTTAAAAATAATTCACTCACAATATTATTTCGTTAAAAACAATCTAAAATACATTTTAAATTAATGGAATATACAATCAAAAAGAGGACTACTAATTTTTCATTATATTCAGCCCATTTCGTTGTTTATTTTCAATCATTGATTAATAACGATGCGAAAAAAAGGGATCAGTTGGGAATTGGGACCTGTCCCGTGATAGGTAAAAACAGGACCGATTCTGAAAATACTTATCACGAGATAAGTGAAAAGAGCACCGATTCCTAAAATACATAACACGTGAACGGTTTAAAATTCCACACCACGTGGTGGGTCTGAAATTACTAGTCCTGTGGCAGGTGACAACGGGTTCATTTTCAAAAGTACCTATCACGAGATCGGTATAAAAAGTCGTTATCACGTATTGGGTCTGAAAGTACAAGACCCGTGTTGCCACATGCTCGGTTTAAACGACTCTATCACGTGATGAGTTTGAAAGTACGAGTTCTGTTATATTTTTTTTGGCGTTAGTTGTGTGACATGTTCTTTTAGACCAGTCCTAAGACATGTCACAGGGGTCAATTGACCCCCACCTAGGACAAGCCCATTATAAAATGACCGGTCCTGCACATATAAAAAACCGGTGCCGTCACCGGTCCCTTTCAGAACGAACCGGTCATAGATAGATAACCATCAATTTTAAACTGACAAAACGCTAGAAAAAACTATTTCTGTGCTTTGTTTTTCATATTAAAATTTTTTTTATTTGTATGTAGTTACAAAACATACACACAGATATATATTTTTTCATTTTCTATGTGTGTATGTAATTTTCAATAATTTCTTGTAATTTTTGTTGAAATAATTTTGCATTTAAACAAACTATTTTGATTAAGAAAACAAACAGGAATTATTTGAATTTCGATTTTTAGAAACAGAAAACATAAAATTTTACATTTAACAGAAAATATTAACTCCTGCTGAAGGTCTGTACTTTTTTATAGTTTGTTTTTTGAATTACTGGTTGAAATAATTAAAAACATATATTGTAAATCTATGAATTTCATTTAAAAACCAACTCTACATATAACTTTTTAAATAAACTATAGTCGGTAAGGGAAAATATATTGTGAGTGTATGATTATAAGATCTCAAATCGAACTAAAATCAGAAAATTTTTTGTAAATTTTATTCGCGTTTTCCTGGAAACTTTTTTTTTTTTTTTGAAGCGGTGGTCATGATTTATCAGAAAATTAAAATTGCACATGTTTATAGAATAACAATATCTAATGCTGGAATGATGATTTTTTATTACAACTTATTTTAAGAGGCAGTACGTGGTGAAAATTTTACTTAAAAATATTACTTTTTGTTTACAACTCCGCCAAAAATTCTAATTTAAAAATGTTTTTATTTTTCCTGTGTTGAAGCACAAACTTTATACATCTACTAATAAAATAAAAAATTGTGTTTTTAATTTTTAATAAACCAGTCATGAGGTATCCTGACTACGCCGAGAGAACTGTTTTCGAGAGGTTAAGGGAAATGAGGTCACAACGACAGCTTTAAATAATTTAACAACAACCTCTTGACATACACGTAGGACTGCATAGGCATCCGCTGCTTCAGGAAGCAAGTGAGCAAATTCTTTAGTATTTTGAGTTTTTTACATACTGCGCACTGCAAGGCGAGCAAGCAGCTCCCAAAGCCATGAATCTGCCAAAGTCATACAACCATTCATTGTGTTACCTTTACGGAAAAAAATATTTAGGCTTGTTTATCTTCAGCTTGAATTTTAGTCTAAAGGAACATTTCTCTTAACCCTTTGCCTGTCCCCAAACAAAAAATTTTTTGTATATCGTACGTCCACTAGTTAGAGGAAATAATACTAATTGTGTATCACATATGATGCACAAGCGTATCAATCATGACGCCTGTGCATCATATGTGATACACTGGACAGGCAAAGGGTTAAATCAGCTGTAACCGCAGCGAAATTCCAATATGAAAATACATGATGTCATATATGTCAGAAACTTGAGAGTATATGGTCATATATGGACATATATGATCATATTGGGCATACATGAATAATATATGAGCATAATAATATATTATAGTATATTACCATACACGGTCACACATGAGATCATGTTTGATCATATATCAAACCATGTATGGACTTATCTGTCATTGTATTCCCATATATGATCATATATGTTTATATACTTCGATTTATACATGAGTGGCAAAGAATTTTGATAAAATATCCTGGATTTATTTATTGGCTGTGCATACAACTCATCTAATCTTGGTTTGAACGACGAGATGATTCTCCTGCTTCTTTAATGGCGGCTAGAATACCCAAGTGAACACTATCTAATCCAAGAAGCAGTGCAGTACTCGAGTTACGTTGCTGTAATTGTTGATTGAAAGCTCACTCACATGAGGATAGTCTTCTTTTCTGAAGAACTACATATACAATTTCAGTTTCTGAACAGTTTATAGATTCGTTAGGGCAAAACGTGTATTTTCTTTACAAACACCTCGACTTTCGAAAATTAACAAATCAATTGTCTTTTCAATTTACTTTTTAAATATTTTTGTTTTTTACATTGCCGGTTTCATTATTCTTTGAATTTTTCTATATATGTTTTTATACGCTCTACATATCAGTTTGTTATTCCATTTGCAACACATTGAAATAAACGTCTAAGAACCTATAAAGCAAATTTACTTGTAATCCTAATATTTCCAGCAAAAGTTTTTAGAACAGTTTATATTTGAATCGATTTTAGAACAGGTTATTTTATCAACGACTTCGTGGAACGGGTTCTAGAACAGATTCCCGGGAGTAAGGTTTCACTATCCCAGAGCCAGTTCTATAATGACGATCAGGGGGCGAGACGACAGCGGAGTTGCTGTTTTTTTCTCAGATTCTTTGTAATCCTCACGGGTAGTTTGGTATTGCAAACACCCAGAAAACAGATTCGTGCTGACAACCGAATTTGTTGCCAATCGAATGGTTCAGTTGCAGCAACCGAATTTTTTGGCTATGACTACCGAGTCATTATTGAGGCAACCATAATACTGTTGTCACAGTCAAATTACTCATGTTTCAATTGGTTATCAGTTGTCACAACCGAAAAATTCTTTTACCAGAACCGAACCATTCGATTGGCTACAAATTTGATTGTCAACATGAATCTGTTTCCTCTGTGAATAAGCAAAATCGTATCAGCGGTAAAAAAAAAGTTATAAATGAATATGTAAAGGTACCTCGAAATTTTTTATACAAATTTGTGTATTTAAGTAGAATTGCATATTAGAGTCTGGTGAATACAATATTATATATTCACCTCAAATATTTTTCACCTTAAAAATTGTGTTCACCTCAAAATATTTCTTTTTCACAACAAAATTTTTTACACATACAAAAAATTTTTTTTACCACAAGAAATTTTTTCCCTCTCAACAATGTTTTTCCAATACTGTGTAGGGTATAAAAAAATCGTTAAAGCTGAATGTATGTAATGATTTTACTTGTTTTTTATAGTAAATAAATTTTATTGTCCTTAATTGGAATTCACTATTGGCAACACATTTAAACTTGATTGCTTAAAGAGAACTGTGTGAATGAGTGAAAGAAATGTAAATATTAATGCCGAACATTGTTGCTTAGAACTGATGGAGTTTGCTTGATGATACTGGTATTTTACATACATATAAATTACATATGACGGCATTTAATTCAATCAAGTGCAAATTTTTAATGAACTTTAATTTTATGATTAAAGCAACATACTTTACATGCACGAAAAATAAAAAATATGAAATAAAGGAAATTTTTAAAACTCAGTAAAACCAGCATATTGCACATTCCAGACACATTTTATATGACTAATGCCTTAAATAAATTTAATTTATTTCTTATTAAAGTATTAAACCTCTTTCTATAATACATCTATTATGTTTGTTTAGGTTCATATGGCAGCTAAATACTTTCAATGGGCTTTATTTTATGGCACATTATATTTCTTTGTTAAATTTGTTGTCTTTACAAAAAATATCTGTCTTCATTTATTTGCAACTAATGAATTATGATCTCTTTTACAAATAAACGTTTACAATAAGTGATGTTTTATTATGCTCAAAGGTCTTATACACCCACTTACAACTACTCCAGCTATATTTCCACCTACTATTGCCAGAGATGAAAGAAACTGCAAAAAGAAAATATAATTCATAATAAACTAAACAAAAATTATAGACATAATTTACAACATCAACACCAAATAAAAAAAAAAATAACAAAAATGCTGGGTGTTTTTATGATAAGTCAGCTTAAATAATAAAGCAAAGAAAAAAAATAGTTTATAAAACTTTAAAAAAGAATAATAATAGAATAATGAGAGACATTCCCTATGTATCAGCAAACACATGAAATCTGCATATAGAAAAATATGATAAATGCTTCTTCTTCTACGCTTATGTCCATAATCTCAATCAATAGATATCTATCGTTTTTTATTCTCTTACACGGTAGGTATCCTTTTCTTCAAATTACGGCTCTTAAGAAATTATTTGCTAATAAAGTTAGTAAATTATTTGTCAATAAAATTTATTTTCATCACATTTTCTTATGTTCAAAAAATCATATATTTCCATATACTAAAAAAATAAATTTATTTAAATACTAAACAAAGATATTTTATGCATGAATATCTGATAAGCCTGATACTATGTTTAAGAAATCAAAATATATTTAGACGAAAACGTATTCCTTTTTCCTAAAAATTTTCCATTTCTATTAAATTATAGTTTAAAGAGATCGAGAAAACTGTTCATTTTAAGAAATTTTCTTCGGAAGGCCTCCTGGACATTGCTAGCGCTTTCAATAATATCTCTACGATTGCAATATAAGATACTGGCAAGAACGGTAGCTGCTGTGGAGGTTAAGGATTGAATATGAAGACTCCTAAGTTGCAGAAGAATATCTGCAGAATTGCGTAACTTCAAAGTGGGGTATGTGGCGCACAGGGGAATTTCCCTGCGAGGAGTTTAATATGCACTTCTGTGGACACTTGTTGTGAATAAACTTTTAAGGAAGTAGCGACTGGGATAACTTTGTATGCAGATGCTGTATCCGTTATCATCACTGGCAGCTAGCTGGATACGATTTGCCCTGTGATGAAGACTACACGGGGGGTTATAAATCTATGGGCGGCTAGAGTTGAACTAGGTGTTAATTCTAAGACGACTGACATGATACTACCCTGCAGGTTCATTGTGATAGGGATTTGTCACGGGGCAGGTTATTTTAACATGGCCTTGTCCTAGGAGGGGTCAATTTCCCTCTGTGACATGTCACGGGACTGGTCTAAAAGAACATGTCATGACTTTTAAACCTGTCTTGTCGTAGGTACTTTAGGAACCGGTACTCTTTTCACCTATCTCGTGAAATGTATTTTCGGAACCAGTACAGTTTTGACCTATCACGGGACAGGTCCTAATTACCAACTGTTGCCTTTTTCAACGCAGGGTATTTACTAACAGGGCCAACATAGATCCTTGGACCACGTCTTCTAGGTTAAGTGATATGAACCTTGTTGAAAAACATCATACAAAGTGCCTGGGGGGTAATACTGGACAATGTTGAGGGGAGTGTCAAAAAGATCACAAATGTACTGTATGAATGCAGGATAATGTTAAGCAAATCTTGAAGACTATCACCTTATATCACATATTGGTTATACCGCAGTTGCTAGGCCAATTTTACTTGATGGGGTACTTGTTTGATGGACTATATTGGAGAGGAGAGCCCACTGCAGGCGCCTGGAGAGTGCACAGGGACTTGCTGAAATATTCAATACCGGCACTCTGTGTAGTACACGAACTGTGGCACTAATTATAATCTTGAATTGACAACTGATTACTCTGGTGGCGGAAGAGGGTGCATTGAAATCCGCTATGCGCTTGGCGACTACGGGACAATTTGTGTATACGTCTTATGGTCTCGAAAGGTCATTGGGGATGCAAATTGTAGCATAAACTGCATTATCCCTATGTCAGGCTTCATTTAAGGACAACGTGTCACTTTCGGGAAGAACGGAGAGTTGGCAGGTTTGGTATCTGACCACAGAACCTTAAATTTTTTCAATAATATTTCTAAGATGGGGGAGAGAGTCAAGACAACAATTTTCTTTCAAAAGCTGGGTATGAAGATGTCATATGAACTTCCCGATGAATGCAGAATTTTTCAGGCGAAAGTTCTAGCAGACAAAATGTCTGGCTACCTCACTTTTAAGACGATTGGTTTTTATGTTAATTTCTATTTTAATAGTCAAGCGGCTATTCAGACGATCTTCGTCAATCTAACGTACTCATTGATTGTCTAAGAGTGCAGGGTCTCTTTTTAGGTAGACTTTTTATCAACTAGAGATAGAGAGTACACAAAGGGAGTGGTGTTAAGCTGGTGAAATGGGGCATAGGTTAATGGAGATTCGAATGCTATGCCAGTTTTTTAAACGGTATCTAGACTTCAATGAAATGGGCAAGGCTGAGTGTGTTTAGTGGTATACTGAAAGAAATAGAGTGTGGAAAATTATGAGGAGATCCTACGATCCTCAGATGGAACTTTCCTTATCCTTAACTAGAAGAATTCTGGTGAGTGGTACTGATGGGTCACTGTTATTACCAAGAGAGCGGGGGGCTAGCGAGTGATTATCCGTCTGACCTAACTTGGGTATGTCGTTTCTTATCTGGTAATACTAGGAACCCAATTTGCAACTTAACCAACCTATCTAACCAAAGGGTATTATTTCCAATAATAACCCGTCTAAGTAAATGTTTAAGCAGGAGTAGGAACCTGAATGCCTAATGCCAGGTAACTAGATCAGCATGTTGGACTTGGTAAGTAAGGAACCCTTTATATCCTTCCCTATAAAAATATCTAAAAATCTCGCCTTAGTGGATGTGAACACAGGAGTATGTGTTTTGATACAGTCACCTTATTCTTTTATATATAGAGATTAATATAAAACTTTTCTCTGCAAAAATTTACAAATTTTTAGTTTTAATCCTCCAAAATTTTTACAAACTTCTTTCTTCTTTAAATTTTTGTTTTTATACTTTATTTTCTTGCTTATTTGTTGTAACTTTGAAAGAATAACAAATATTTTAAATTTTGTTATTTCTTTTCTCTCCACCTATATCTTTAAGCACATTATATTTTAAATTTTGTTATTTCTTTTCTCTCCACCTATATCTTTAAGCACATTATATAGGTATATTTAGAAAGAAAAGAAAAAGTTTTCATAATTTTTTCTTTAAAGTAGGAAAGTTTTTTTTATATTTTCACGCACTTGATATACACCATTTAATACAAACACAATTGAAAAATACAATTTTATAAATTCTGACATCAAAGAAACCAAAAGCTAAAAAACCCACAAAATTTTAATAGTTCTGGAAAAAAATTTGGAGCTAGAAGCGCCTTTTTATACCCTCCACCATATATGGTGAGGGTATATATCATTTTGTCATTCCGTTTGTAACATGTCGAAATATAGGTTTAAGACCCCATAAAGTATTTATATTCGTGAACCTTATGCAATTTTAAGTCGATTTGGCGATGTCCGTCTGTCTGTCTGTCCGTCTGTCTGTCTGTTAAAATGGCGATAACGACGCGAAAACGCAAGCGGGGGTGCCTATTTTTACCCAGATTATTGAACATCCTCCCGAGCAGTTTGGTATTTAAAATGAGCAAAATCGGTTAAGCGGTTCAAAAGTTATGAGTGAAAATATGAAGGTACCTCTAAATTTTCCCTACAAATTTGTACAATTTTTTGTATTTTTTTTTTTCTGTTAAGTAAGTAAAAATGTTATTAAGTCTTCTTATTGTTCGATTACATTTATTGTCTTACATACTATGAGAATAATAACATTCTTAGGGCTATATGTGTGTTACTCTGATAACTAAGTTAACGTAAAAATCAACAATGTTAAAGTCGCTAACAGAGCAGACCTCTGTAAATAACATTGCTAAAACTAAATAAATAACATTACTAAAACTAAATAACAAAAGTTCGTTACATAAATTGACAAAGCATATTCATATTCATGCAAAATTTAATATATACGTATATCATCTTCAGCCCCTATGGTGGAGGGTATTCAAAGATTCGGCACAGCCGAATTTAGCCCTTTTTTACTTGTTAAGTTTGAACTTAATCTTTTGGTTTTGATAATGCAATTAATATTCAGAATTCTTAGGAAAATTAAAGACGAGCTTTTTAAAATATTTTATCAATTTTATATACAAGTTGCAATCGTTAAGGTTACATATTATTTGAAAAAAATTTCAACTTCCTAATATTTATAAAGCATTACAAAAAATATACCAAATAAATAAAATATCCAAATTTAAAAGTAAGCCAACGAGAAAAACACATTTTGAAATATTAAAAGAAAACTTTTTTTCGGCTTCTAAGTAAAAAATATATTGTAGTATACAGTGAAAACTTTCAATGATGTACAATTTTATGCTGGTGCATGAAATAAAAATTTTATAGTAAAATCACCTCCCAATAGCAATTCCTCTCTAGATCGCAAAGAAGGTGTGAGATGCCGTTCATTGCGATTTTAATAAATTTAATTTATATTGTACCGGATTCTTAAGCAATTGCCATCTTATGTGTATAGAAATATACAAAAGATAGAGTAGTCTCATAAAAAAACTCTATCGAAAATTGTGTATCATAAACAGGCAAAGCATTCAAAATAAATTGTTCACTAATATAATGTAATTTCTAAGGTGGTATTTATCGGGTGTGTTAATTTAGAAAGTCCAAAATTTGAACAAAAATTGCTCTGAAAAATTTGGGAAGTTGAAAATTTAAAAACGATATTGTTACGTAACACCTTTAGACGTTTTTTACCTTAAAAAGTTATAATACTCTAATTGGTATCACTGACCTGAACTGCGAATAAGAAAATGACTTTAGAATCAATTTTTCTTATAACCACCATTTTATCTTCTTATTTTCAGATTGGGCCAAAAACAAATATGTAGGGCAAAGCACTACATTCATATACAATAATACACATATAATTATAGGCTTTTCCATAAGTAAACGTGTTCATAATCTGTGTTATTTTCCGTAGCCAAAATTTCTTAAATTCTAAGTTGTTGCTATAACAAAAACTGCTGAGCACTTTTTCTTACACTCACAATATTATTTCGTTAAAAATAATCTATAATATTAATATGTATTTAATCAGAAAAACAATCAAAAAGCCCATTTTGTTGTTTATTTTCAATCATTGTTAAATAATCAACAAAAGTAGTAAAAGTAATCGAAAGTCGTTTAAAATAACCATCAATTTTTAACTGACAACGAACGAAGAAAAAACTATTTTTGTGGTTTGTTTTTTAAATTGAATTTTTTTTTTTATTTGTATATATAGATGTATATATTTTTATTTTTTATGTGTGTGTCTATATTTCTTACAATTTCTTGAAATTTTTATTGAAATAATTTTGTATATAAACAAACTATTTTGTTTGAAAAAAACAAAAGGAATTATATGAATTTCTATTTTTCGAAACCGTAAACAGAAAATTTTACATTGAACAGAAAATATCAACTCCTACTGAATATCTGTAAATTTGTATAGTTTGTTTTTTCAATGTCTGATTCAAAAAGTTAAAAAATATATTTCTATGAATTTTAATTGATTCTTTATTTAAAAACAAACTCTTATTATTATTTTTAAATAAACTACAGTCGGTAGACGAAAATATATTGTGCGTGTATAACTGAAAAATCTGAAAACCTAAAGTTTCTAAAAATGTTTTCTATTAGCTTGAGAAAAAAATCATCAAAAGATCCCACTTAATTTACGGATTTTTTCTATAGAAATATTATGAGTAAAACTTAAATTTCAAGGGCTTTTTCCTTAAGCAAAATACCTTCAGATTCTGAATACATTTCTAAAGGAAAACCTGAGCTTCTGAGAACCTTTGATTACATATCAGCACTCCCATTCCGAGAAAACTTTTCTATAGAAAAAACTTTCAGATTCCGAGAAATTTGTCTTATTAAAAGTCTTTTACGAGTCTACGGTGTCCTTCCTATTGAAATGCCAATATTTTCTAAAGACGAAAGTCCTCCGAAACTGATATTTTTCTATAGGAAAGATGGCTTAAAATCATTTTTTCATAGGGACATGTTCTCAGATTCTGAGCATTTTATTTGGCTTAAATATTATTACAAAAATACTATGATTTAATTATTTTATTTTTGGGTGGTATATTTTCTATAAAAATTTAGGAACAAAAATGCTAAAATTACACATAATATCTGAAAATTTTCTATATAAATTTTAATGCAAAAATTACACATTATTTGCGTTTTTTTTTTTTTCATTTACACACTCGGATTAAATTTTCCCAATTTATAGTAGGAGTACAGTTTTCTACTATAAATTGGGAAAATTTTAATAAAAATTAATTAGAGTCCAGTGTAACTCAAAATGAAAGCCGAAATTTATTATGCAAAAAATTCTAATAAAACTTTTTAAATAGAATTTTTACCTCCAAACTACGTATCTAAACGTCAAGTTTTTTTCTGCATTTCATTTGACATTTCTCAATTTCAGACTAACTCAATTTGAACCATGGAAAGATACACAATCGAGCGTTATTCAGGCTTATTATGAAAATGGGCGTTTAAATCAAAATGCAGTTTGTGATTTTTTTGGTCAGCATAATCGACCAAATGTGTCCACAATCGGGATAATTGTGCACATATTTCTGCAAATCAGGTCTATTGGAAATGAGAAAACACCTGTGCATGCTCGCCAAGTTCGTTCTGTGGAAAACATTGCTGTTGTTCGCGATAGTGTGGCAGAATAGCCGCCAACCTCGACTCGACGATGGTATTCACTATCGCGAGATCATAACGGAATTCTTGAAGCCAGAAATTGAGGATATGGATGTGCACGATATGTGGTTTCAAAACGACGGTGCCACTTGCCACACAACTAACGAAACAATGGCTCTTTTGCGCGACAAATTCAATGGCCGTGTTATCTCACGTGGTGGCGATGTCAATTGTCCGCCAAGTTCATGTGATTTGACAACGTTGGACTTTTTTCTTAAGGGTTATTTGAAAGAAAAGGTGTACGTCGATATGCCAGCAACAATTCAAGAGCTAAAGGATGAGATAATTCGGCACATTAACGGCATAGAACCTCAATTATGCCACAGCGTCATCGAAAATTTGGAACATCGGATGGAGGTGTGTCGCCGAGGTCGCGGCGGCCATTTGGCCGATATTTTGTTCCATACAAAATTGAACTATACCATATTAACATAATAAAAAGAAATGACAATAATTTTCTAAATAATTTGTGTTTTGTTTAAAACCAACATCGGCCCTTAAAATTTAACCACCCTTTAAATTCAAATAGGTTCTGTTGAATCCAACTTTTGAAGTGTGTGAATTATTTTTTTTTTAATTATTTTAAAATTTTGACCCATGTTTCCGAAATATTTTTGAAAGAATTTTCAAGTTTGACTCCTCGATTTTGTTATTTAAATGTCTTGTTTAAGTATAAATTTTAGAAAAACCGAGGTTTTTAAAGCTATAAGCATAATTTCCAAATAAAAATCAAATTTTGTGACCTTAAGCGGGTGTTAACCCTTGAAAATTTCTTGTCTTGATTGTATTCAAATGGAAAGTAATTATTAAGTAATGTGGAATTCAGATCAATTAAATATATATAATATTTTAAAGTACTTCTTCATAATATTGACCCATGAGTTATTTTTCTCTAGGTCAGAAGTTAGCTAAAGACTCGAAAAAATAATTCAGATAGACCTTTTTGACTTCGGCTTTATGTTTAAGAGGTACGCTGTGCACAAAAAAAATTGATTTCCTTGAGTAGTGTTAATTACTATCACATATCTGTATGTTAATTAATTGAAAGTTTTCGAGACAAACGTTTTATGTAATCCTAGTTTGGCTTCTACCGTCGCTGTGCGTAATTAAAGGATTCACTGTACTACCTTATATATTGTTCACAGTGTCAAATTGTTAAAAACGCCCTTTTACATTATGGAATTGTTATTGCGCGTCAACAATTTCAATATAAAGTTTTCTTATTGAAAATATTATAAGCGAGTTAAAATATTTTGCAGGAACACCAAATGTTGTTTTTAACTATTATACATATATAAAAAATGAACACAAATTAAAAAAAAATAAATGATAGTTATAATTCACTTACAGTAATATCTAGCGTTGCCCGAAATAACAATTTTTTTAAATGTCTACGCCAGAGAAGGAACCAACATGGTAAAGTTTCTTTGGGCTGCACAATGATGAATTATAGTGGAAAGTATATGTCCTTTTATGAACTTTTAAAAATAGTTTTTAAGTATCGCAGATAAGGTCAATTTTTTTCAAAATAAATTAATTAACAGAATTCTAAATATTTTGGTCTGATTGATTGATCATTTAGATGACACCTAACATAATAATGTGTAAATTTAATATTTTTTTAATTAAACTAAAAATATATATTTATATTTCATAAAAATAAGATAGTTTATTTTTAATTCAAACCAATATTTACAATACCATATATCCCGTCATATTTCTCTAACAACTTTATTACACTCGTATAATAGTTAAAAGTTTTACCTCAGACAAACATGTTTGCAGTTTTTTTACAACTGCAGTTAAAACCAAACTTTTCACATTTGAACATGTACGTATGTGAAAACTATATAATTTGTAAGACATTCAAAAAAGTTTTGATGTCTCTCTTTTTTCTGTGGTGTGATATGTTTGAAATGGAAGACCTTATTTAAAATTATATAGACATAAAAAGCATAGTTATGCTTTTGTTAAATTATTATTATTATAGGCGACATTGCATATGTAAAATTTCGTAAGTTTTTAGTTATGTTTCATTGATGATCATAAGTTGACATCTAGTAACTGGCAATAATTTTATAGAACAAAATTTTCTTTTAAATCTTTGTTATATTATTGTGTTTTTCTTATCTTTATTTATTTTATCATTAAAATATTTATCATAAGACATTTTGCAAGTAAATACAAACGAAAAATTCGCATAATTTTACTTTTGTTTTCAATTTTGTTATATGTACATTTAATTACTTTGTCGTATTTATTAAAAAGATAAATTATATAAAACACAAAATCTGTGTATATTTATATTAATTTTCAATGAATTTTTTAACTTGTTAATTAACTTTTTTGTTAACCCTCTAGTGCGCCGTGATGCAAATTTGAATATTTACATCAAACAGTTTTGTGTAAATATTCGTTATATGTTGTCTCCATTTAAGTAGGCGTCGTTTTATCTGCTTCTGAAGTACCGTTATAGCAGGATTGAATTATTGTGCAATTTTAAAGGGTCTGCTCATTGGTTTGTTGTGCGAAGAGGAAACAGTGTTTTTTCTGACCTTAAATTTAATTAATTTCAACAAGTTTATTAACAGTTGTGATTTTTACATAAGTTACACTCCTTTTTATTAAAATCTATTAGTGTTTATTGTTTTTTTGTGGTAAGTACTTTGCTGTGTATAAAAAACGGTTTGATGCAAATTTGCATCACTGCGCATTTAAGTGATAGTAAAAAAAAATTTTCGTATGTAACGAATTTTCAGAATATGTCAAGAAAACAACTTTTACAGGAGGATATTCTCCGTATTTTGTTTGATCTTGCTGCAAGTGAAGATGAATAAGAAGACTGCGATGATGAGGATGAAATTATGGAAGGTAATCTTCTAAATAATGAAGATCTAGAGCACCTTCTGGGTGATGAAAATATTGTGGATCTCATGAACGACTTGAATAGTGAAGATGAAAATTAAACTGAATATATAGCTCCATAAATTCCGGAAAATCTACTTGGTGCCACAAATTTCTTAACACAAGAGGCTTGCAGACATATTGTCTTGAAAAAACTAAGTTTTCTTTCAGTGAAGACGATATAATTTGGAGGAAATACTGATTTGCCGGAATTTATAAAGAACTTTCACACTCCATTCAAATTTTTCAACAACTTCTTTGATAAAGACATTTTACAACATATAGTTGAGGAATCTAATTTGTATGCGAAGCAAAAATATTGAAGACAGCTTTATTTTGGAAAAAAAACTGATTTACCAATTTATAGGCATCCTAATATTGTCATCAATAGTGAATTACTCCAATATTCGCCTTCTATGTATGGGACAGCAAAATTTGTTTGGACTGTGTAAAGGAATGCATGCCTCAAAAAAAAATTTAAAAGATACGATCAATATTAATTTAAACAATAATGAAAATTTCATTGCCGATCAAACAGATCCTTGTTACGACAATTTGTACAAGATTCGGCCACTGGTAGACTGTTTAAATGAAAAATTTTCATCTATTCCGTTAGAAGAACGCTTATCTTTTGATGAACAAATGTGCGCAAGTAAAGCCTCGCATCATTTGAAACAATATATGCCTGTAAAGCCACACAAGTGGGGCTAAAAATTATTTGTACTTTCCGGAGTATCAGGTTTTGCATACAATTTTGAAATATATACGGACCAAGATAATTTGCCTCATAAGCATTTGCCAAGTGAGCCTGATCTAGGAGCTTCTGCCAACGCTGATGTACGACTATTACGAAATGTCCCAAATGGATGTAACTATAGAGTTTACTACGACAATTATTACACTGCCATCCCGTTACTTGTTTTTTTAGGAAAAAAAGGGCACACATACAGTTGGAACTGTCAGACGAAATAGTATACAAAATTGTAAATTATTAACTGATAAAGAAATAAAAAAATGTCCTAAGGGATCATCATTTCAATTCGTTGCTGACTTTGAAGGTTAAGAGCTCGCAAACGTCTTGTGGAAAGATAATAATAACATAACTCTTCTCATTCGCTGGCGTGGAACCAGAAAATGATATTAGCAGATTCGACCGTCGGGAACGCAAGTCGATCATGGTTAAGTGCCCAGCGATTGTCAAAGAGTACAACCGTCATATGGGCGGTGTTGATCTCTTAGACAGCAGGATGGGTCGGAACCTAATCAAAATGAAAACCAGAAAATGGTATATGCGTTTAGTTTACCATCACTGGATCTAGCAGTTACAAATGCTTGGTTTTTGTATAAGCGAGCAACAGGCAATACGACTCTAACACTATTAAAATTTCGTTAAGATATGGCATTGACACTTCTAAAAATAAACACAAAACAGAAACGTCCAAGAAACAACGATTCACCTTCTGTCGAAATATTGAACGACCAAAAGCAAAAACGAGGTTCAGCATCAGCTATACCATCCGTTGATCATGTGGACCACTTACCGGAATTCCAAGAAAATAGGGTAAGATGCAAGCTGCCGGGTTGTAAGGTCTAAAGTCAACTGATTTGTAGCAAGTGTAACATAGCTTTATGTCTAACAAAAAACAAATTATACAAACTGCTAGAACAAAAGTTTTTTTTTAACCATTTCCTTTAGTTTAAGTAGTATTTTATTTAATTTGGTTTTCTTGCGCACTAAAAATCAATTGACAAATGTACTATAACTTGGAAATTTCATCTAAAGATTCACTACAAATGTTGTTCAAAATAACTACTAAACAATTACAAATATAGTAAAAAAAACCAAATACCAACTACAAATGTAGTTAAAATTAACTTTACTTTACTTTGTCAATTCTTAATTCTTGTATTTATTACTCGTATAGGCAAATCTATATAGAAAAGAAGGAAACGAGAATTGTAAAGAAATTTAAATACCGGTATTTATCGAATTTAAGATATATGAATTAAAATTTACAGAAAATGGTGTAAACCGTACTGTCTTTCTAAACCCTTTCCGAATTGTTAATCTGCCCTAGGAAAAAATGCTTTATTGGTCAGTTTTTGCCAAGAAGTTCTTCAAAGTATTTTAAATTTTTTTATGGATTTTAACTCTTTGTTAAAATGTCTTTTATTTAGCCGTGTCGAAAAATATGTAAAGGCATTTTAAAACATCGATAATATCTTAAAAAATGTACTTTTAGAATTTCTTTAACAACATTAAGTTTTGCTGAAAAATATGGACAAGTTATAACCATATTTATAATATCCACTCCATTAAATAAAACGGGAAGTCAAAAACTTTATTACTGTTTGTAGTTAACTGTTTGTATTTTGATTAAAAAAAATTTTAGTTAAAAATCAAAGAACATACATTTATTTTTCACAGAAATATTTATATTAACATTTTTATACATTTGCTCAAAATAATTTACTGTTATTTACTGATTTTTTTCAGGTTCACTTGTTTAAAATTTAATAAGAATTTACCCAGAAAACGGAAATTTGTTTCCGTTACTACAATTATAAATTTTCTTTGCTGTCTATTTAAAAAAAATATTGAAATAACTGTAATTTTCATTTTTGTTTAAATTGTTTGCTTATATGTAAAATTACTTCGATTCAAATTATAATAACTTCATAAACACACACACACATAAGGCCATTATGTGTGCAGATAAAAAGAAACAAATTAAAACACAAAAAACCGAAACAATTTCACATAAATAAATAAACATTTATTTTTACGGAATAAGATAAATTTTAACTTTTATTTTTAACTGAATAATCATTTGTTTTTACTGGTGTGTCAGTTGTTTAAACAACATTTAAAAATAAATAACGAAAATCATTTGACTTAAATATAAAGTAAGTAAGCCGGTTTTTAAATGAAATATCCCTAAAACATTGTACGTATAAAGGGTGTTTAAATTCTAAGGGCCGATGTTGATTTTGAATAAAACACAAATTATTTAGGAAATTATAGTCATTTCTTATTATTACGATAATATGGTATGGTTCAATTATGGTCCAAATTTTCGATGACGCTGAGGCATAATTGAGGTTCTATGCCGTTAATGTGCCGAGTTATCTCATCCTTTAGCTCTTGAATTGTTGCTGGCTTATCGACGTACAACTTTTTTTTCAAATAACCTCAAAGAAAGAAGTCCAACGGTGTCAAATCACATGATCTTGACGGCCCATTGACATCGCCACCACGTTAGATAACACGGCCATTGAATTTGTCGTTAGATGTGTGGCATGTGGCACCATCCTGTTGAAACCACATATCGTACATATTCATATCTTCTAATTCGGGCCATAAAAAGTTCGTTATCATCTCACGATAGCGAACACCTTTCACAGTAACTGCCTGACCGGCCACATTTTGGAAAAAATACGGCCTGATGATGCCGCCAGCCCATAAACCGCACCCACCACACAGTCACTCTTTGTGGGTGCATTGGTTTTTCGACAATCACTCTTGGATTATCATTCGCCCAAATGCTTCAATTCTGCTTATTTACGAATCCACTGAAGTGAAAATGTGCCTCATCACTGAAGATGATTTGCTTCGAAAATTGATCATCAACTGTTGCCATTTCTTGCCACCATTCTGACCATTGACGATGTTTGGAATGGTCAAGAGGCTTTAGTTCTTGAGTCGATTGCACCTTGTAAGCGTGTAAATGCAAGTATTTATGCATAATGTTCATCAACGACGAGCGTGAGGAGTGCAATTTATGGGCACGACGACGAGTTGAGGTGGACGGCTCTTCAGCCACACTATCGCGAACAGCAGCAATATTTTCTGCAGTACGAGCTGTACGAGCATGCACTGGTGATTTCACATCTCTCACAGACTCGGTTTGCTCAAATTTTTGCACGATTTTTTCGATTGTACGCACATTTGGACGATTAAATTGACCAAAAAAATTACGAAGTGCACGATATGCATTTTGATTTGAACGCACATTTTCATAATAAGCCTGAATAACTTTAATGCGTTGCTCGATTGTGTATCTTTCTATGGTTTAAATGGAGTTAGTCTAAAATTGAGAAATGTCAAATGAAATGCAAAAAAAACTTGACGTTTAGGTGTGGTTCACATTCAACATCGGCCCTTAAAATTTAACCACACTTTAGTATATTCTACTAGCGCTGTTTTCCAGATCTATTTATTTACGATAAAAATAATTTCAACTTCAATTTAGTTTTCCTAGGGCCCCGAATACTAAATCTTGTAAATTTCAAATACGTGGAACAATTATTACATATTTCAGTAGAATATGAAATAAATATGTACTACGGACAATAGAACGTATGAGTTATATTTAATTAAATGTATAAAAATAAATATTGATCATACGTGCTGGTTGATTTTTTTCAAGATTTTTTTTTTTGTAAGTTTGTAAAAATCGCCCGTTTAAAAATTAGTAGTTTTACCATATATAGGAAAAATTACTTTTCAAATTAAATACAAGACTAAAAACGGAAGTTTGTCAAATATTTGGAAACTAAAAACTGAAACGACGAACGCTTTCTCGTGGAATGGACGATATTTGAAAAATTAAAATGTATAAAATTTTATATAAAAACCCAAAAAGAAATCTAAAAGATCTCATAATATCATTCATCTACTATTATAATTATATAGTGTTGTAAAACAAAAATATTTAAATAATGTTAAAAACCGCATAAAATATATTCTTATTATTAAACATAATTAACATATTCCTCAAATTTACCATGTTTATCTCTGTGTAAACACACAAATATTTACAAAATATTTGTTTGTTTTAATTCACACTTAAAAAAGCATAAAATTCTATTAAATAAACAAATAAAACTTAAGCTTTAATATGGTTAGGTTTTCAAATCACACAGCCTATCCATTCACTTTGTATATTTATCTAATTACATTTGAGAATGAAATCATGAAGCATGTAAAAGGAAAACAGAGATTTGTTAAAGTTTTGTATTGCAAAATAAATATTTCCTTTTAACACACAGACTAACAAATGTATATTATATAGTTGTTAAAAAGCGAGGTATGAGATGGAGAAGATTTTAATTAAGTACTTTAGGTATGAGTTAAAAATAAATAGAGTTATATGGAAAATAGAGATTATAAAAAAAATTACAATAATCAATAAACAAATTAGATTTTTTAATAGTTGCCTTTTTATCTGAATGACAGGGGTCCAGTTAAAAAAAAAAAAATTACCCAATGTTATGTGGAGGATATGCGGTAGATTTAAACAAAAAAAAAACATCCAATTAAACATTTTTTCATATTACAGATGTTAGACAAACTGATTTTAACACACAAAAAAAAACACATTTTACAATTACAACTTTAAATATCAAAAATTTCTAATACTGGACATGGGGAATAAAAAGTATTATTCTTTATAAAATTACAGGGCAATTACTCAATTACATCCATTACATGTATTTGAAGTAATTGCATTTAATTGCTTGATATTTACGAACATAAAAATATTCATTATTGGAAATTAGGAACTGTAAACACAGGACAAATTCCGAAAATACATATCACGAGATATGTGAAAAGAGAGAAACTGGTCCTTAAGTACTTACCACGTGAACGGTTTAAAATTCTATAGCACGTGATGGGTCTGAAAGTACCAGTCTTGTGGCAAGTGAAAACAGGATCGGTTTCTAAAGTAAAGGGTGGTTAAATTTTAAGGGCCGATGTTGAATGTGAACCACACCTAAACGTCAAGTTTTTTCTGCATTTCATTTGACATTTCTCAATTTCAGACTAACTCAATTTAAACCATGGAAAGATACACAATCGAGCAACGCGTTAAAGTTATTCAGGCTTATTATGAAAATGGGCGTTCAAATCAAAATGCATTTCGTGCATTTCGTGATTATTTTGGTCAGCATAATCGACCCAAATGTGTCCACAATCGGGAGAATTGTGGGCAAATTTCAGCAAACGGGGTCTGAGAAAACACCAATGTAAGCTCGCCGAGTTCGTTCTGCTTAAAACATTGCTGTTGTTCGCGATAGTGTGTCATGAGATCGGCCAAGCATTTACCGTGAATGGTATTCGCTATCGCGAGGTGACAACGGACTACTTGTGGCCACAAATTGATGATATGGAACTGGACGGTATGTGGTTCCAACACGATGGTGCCACTTGCCACACAGCTAACAAAACAATGGCTCTTTTGCGCGACAAATGTCAATGGCCGTGTTATCTCACGTGGGGGCGATGTCAATTGGCCGCCAAGATCATGTGATTTGACACCGTTGGACTTCTTTCTTTGAGGTTATTTGAAAAAAAAAGGTGTACATCGATAAGCCAGCAACAATTCAAGAGCTAAAGGATGAGATAATTCGGCACATTAACGGCATAGAACCTCAATTATGCTTCAGCGTCATCGAAAATTTGGACCATCGGATGGAGGTGTGCCGCCAAGGTCGCGGCGGCCATTTGACCGATATTTTGTTCCATACATAATTGAACCATAGCATATTATTATTATATTATTATAGTTTTATTCAAAATCAACATCGGCCCTTAAAATTTAACCACCCTTTACCTATCACTTGACCGGTATAAAAAGTCTCTATCACGTATTGGGTCTGAAAGTACTAGTCCCGTGTTAGGTTCCGGTTACTGGTTCTTAAAATCCTCCATCACGTGATGTGCTTGAATGTACGAGTACTGTGATATGTTCTTTGGCTATAATAGTGTAACATGTTCTTGTATACCGGGGCAACTGACCCCATCCTTGGACAAGCTCATGTTAATGTGACCGGTCTTTTCATATAAAAAACTGGTCCAGTGGCTGGTCCCTATCATAATGAACTGACGTGTCCTGGGATAGGTCCTTTTTCCGCAAGGTATAAACAAAGGAATAATGTTACTGACTGAATGCCTCACTCACCCAACATCGCCTATCTTAAGCCGCTGTTGCTAGAAATTTATTATGTAAATTCCCCCTCCGCTGCAGACATTCACTATTACTTTGTTTTTAAAAATTCTTACGTATAGGGGTAAAAAGGGGGAAATACCCTTTGACGGCCTGCCCAAACCCCAAGTATGCGTCGCCAAAAGTATGAGCTGAATAACTGCCAATGCATGTTTAGATATTTTCGTCAGGGAAGTGGCAAAAATTAAATCTCCCCTTGCCATTTTCAAAGGAAAACAGTCTCCTCCTTAACGGCCTTCTCAAACCGCTGAAACTAGGAATTTGAAATTAGTACGAAGGTTTCTAGCCCGGTATAGACATCAGCTAAGGCGGGATTTTTAAAAAACCCTCTGCGGAGGGGCCAAAAAGGGAAAAATTTTTCCCCTTAAATGCCTGGTAATATCGCTGGAACT
The DNA here is from genome assembly GCA_949748255.1 of Eustalomyia histrio. Classification (NCBI taxonomy): domain Eukaryota; kingdom Metazoa; phylum Arthropoda; class Insecta; order Diptera; family Anthomyiidae; genus Eustalomyia; species Eustalomyia histrio. Next base: position 124,471,856 of record OX456526.1, read on the forward strand.
AGGAAAATAAAATTTGGTATATATTTTTCCGCCGAACGTTATTTGTTGGAAATTCCTACGGGGAGAGCTAAAAAGGGGAAAAGTATCCCAAAAACCACAGAAACAAGGAAATTGAAATTTGGTGTATAGGCTCTCCCCGGACGGTATTTTTAGAAATTCCTATGGGGAAAGTCTCCCCCTTAAAACCACTTTGGCTTTTTACCATAAATTTGAAATATGTGTTCAATGTAGTATGGGATAGCTTATTGATAAGGTATATTTTAGAATTTTGGCGAATGGTCCAAAGGGCGAAAAGTCCCCCCTCCCCTTAATGGCCTGTCCAAACCGCAGAATAAAGGAAGTTGAATTTTTGAAATATCCAACGGGATATGTCAAAAATAGGAAAATATTTTCCATTGACGGCCTGCTAAGACTTCTGAAATTAGGAAGTTGAAATTTTACATGTAGGTTCCTCTTCTTCAGTAGACATCTGCTCAGACCGAATTTTTGAAAAATCTTACGTAGAGGAGAGAAAAGACTCTTTGTCAAACCATATTTTTATACCGATTTTCCATTATTGTTTCAATTTAAAATTTTGTTACTTTTAAAAATCCACAATTGATTTAATTCCAATTTCAAATTTTCAATTTTGACAATTTTTTTTACTTTTAAAATTCTACGATTGATTCAATTTCACATGTTGTTACTTTTAAAAACCCATAATTCTTTCAATCTTAAATTTAGTTACTTTAACAATCCCCTATTGATTTAATCTCAAATATTGCTACTTTTAAAAATACACAATTGATGAATTCAGTCTCATTGATTCTTTAGATATTAAATATATATTCAATAAATGCTTTGGAAATTACTGATTTACTCAAAAATTTCTAATAATTTACGATTGTTCAAATATATTTTGAAATCCGTGATTACTTCTATAAGTTCATAAAAATCCATAATTGATACTGAAATTTTCTCGTTTGACAAAAGAATTTAAAAATTCTCAAACTTTGTTTCCTTGTTCAATTCACAATTGGTTTTATAATTTTTGAGCAGATTTTACAAAATTCTTCATTCCTTCAAATGTTTTCAATTTACTGTGCCAATTCAATTTTTCACCACTATCTCTTCTATCCTTTTTTTTTTGTTTTGTTTTTTAAATCAAATGCAAACAATATGTGTTTATAGCCAAGGTAACTCATAATACCAGTAACAAATTTCATTGTTTACAACGATTTAGAGTGCAATAAATCTTACTTACCTACAGTTTTGTTTTCAAATTCCAGGAAAAATCTGTTAGTTAAATGTTGATATATGAAGTGCTTTTTTGTTTTGTTTTCTATGCAAAATCTTTTACATTTTTTTTTTTTTTTTTTTTTGAAACTCCTATTCAATTTTACAAAAGCAATCCGAAGCTAACATACTGCAAATGTGTGTTCTACTGCAAAATTTCTAAATATTGAAGTGGACAGTAAATAGAAATAATACCGACAATATTCTGATTTAGGAAAAAAATTGAATTGCATTTGATTTAAAATTTTTAGCATTATATTATTTTTGAAAAGAAATCCTAGACTTACGATAATAACAAAAATATTTGCAGAAACAACAAAAAGAAAGAAAGTATATTTTTTCTGACAATTTGATAGCTTGTATTCTTTTTTACAAAGCTTTATTTTCCAGATAAAAATTAATAAGCAATGAATGTTTAGAAAAGTTGAGGCAAATACGAGGGCGTAGTTATAATAAATGCAATCCCATCAAGTACCTTCAGTTAAAGACTACTGTCAAATTTTGAGCAAGTTTCATCATTTAACAGCTGATCAAAACATACAACCTCGTGAAATTTTTTTTATATTTATTTATTTATTAATTTATTTATTTATTTATTTATTTATTTATTTATTTATTTATTTATTTATTTATTTATTTATTTATTTATTCATTTATTTATTTATTTATTTATTTATTTATTTATTTATTTATTTATTTATTTATTGATTTATTTATTTATTTATTTATTTATTTATTTATTTATTTATTTATTTATTTATTTATTTATTGATTGATTTATTTATTTATTTATTTATTTATTTATTTATTTATTTTTTTATTTATTTATTTATTTATTTATTTATTTATTTATTTATTTATTTATTTATTGATTTATTTATTTATTTATTTATTTATTTATTTATTTATTTATTTATTTATTTATTTATTTATTTATTTATTTATTTATTAATTAATGTCATATCGTGCACAACAAAATTTAAACTTATAATTACAGTACTGGTATTACCAAGCAAAATAGAAAAAAGTGAATTTCGAGTGCTCATTAAACATTATTTTTTGCGAAAAAAAAGCAGTCAATCAAACCAAGGAAAAGCTTGAAAAATACTATAAGGACTCTGCACCATCGATTTCAATGGTAAAAAAGTGGTTTACTGACTTTCGTTGTGGCCTTACAAGCACGGAAGATGCTGAACGTTCTGGATGACCAGTTGAGGTCTCTACACCCAAAACAATTGAAAAAATTCAGGATATGGTGTTGACATAGGCATCTCACATGGTTCAGTGGTTTCAATTTTGTAGGACCACTTGGGTATGAGAAAGCTTTCCGCAAGATAGCTGCCGCGTTTACTCACAATCGACTACCAACGGAATCGTGTGACAGCTTAGTTTCCATGGCAAAAATCCATGAAGTAGACTACGAATTGCCCCCTCATTCGCCTTATTCTCTGGGTTTAATCCCCAGTGACTATTTCCTATATCCAATTATTGATCAAACAAATCACTTTTTTGTGGACGAAAAATCCTATTTTATGGAAGGGATACAAAAATTTGGAGAAACGCAATGCGGCGTTGAAAATTTTTTTTTTTTTTTTTGCAAAAAAACTGTGTTTTATTCAAAAAGTCATGGACTTCACAATTCTACTAATGAAAAAATTCAGGATATGGTGTTGACATAGGCATCTCACATGGTTCAGTGGTTTCAATTTTGTAGGACCACTTGGGTATGAGAAAGCTTTCCGCAAGATAGCTGCCGCGTTTACTCACAATCGACTACCAACGGAATCGTGTGACAGCTTAGTTTCCATGGCAAAAATCCATGAAGTAGACTACGAATTGCCCCCTCATTCGCCTTATTCTCTGGGTTTAATCCCCAGTGACTATTTCCTATATCCAATTATTGATCAAACAAATCACTTTTTTGTGGACGAAAAATCCTATTTTATCGAAGGGATACAAAAATTTGGAGAAACGCATTGCGGCGTTGAAAATTTTTTTTTTTTTTTTTTTGCAAAAAAACTGTGTTTTATTCAAAAAGTCATGGACTTCACAATTCTACTAACGAAAAAATTACTTAATTGGTTGTGGTAGGAATATTTGTAAACTCAATAAGTTAAAGACATTGTTAAACCTCCCGCGTATTTTTTTTTTTTTTTTTGGTCCGATAAATGGCAGATCAAACTAGATCCAGCGATTTTTTTGGGATTAAGGAAGAAACTAATTGATGCGAAGAATGACGATTAAATTGTATCAAATTAGATCCAACAATATATTATACAGAATGTTGTTTATTTAACAACGTATAAAAATAAAAAAAATTATTTAAAAAGGAAAAAAAAAATAAAATTCTTATAAAATTATAATTTTGAATTTTTGTAAAAAAATATTAATGCGAATATAAAAAATTTATTATTTATTTATTTATTTATTTATTTATTTATTATTTTTATTAAACATAAAATTACAAATTATATCCTAATAACCTAACTGAGCATTAGCAACGAAGGCTATCGGCTCGTTGTGGCGAAAACAGACCAGAGCTTCTGGTGGGAATCGAACCCACGACCCCGCACTGATAAGCTAGCACGCTACCAACTAGCCTACCGGCTAGTTTCTTTTTTATTTCCCTGGCTGGGACTAGAAACCACTGACATAGAACCTTATATAATTAAATGGAAATATATATTATAAAATATAAGCAATTTCTAGTTGTCCCCAAAGAGGTTACAATTTTAAAGTTTTGTAAAGAAAAATTAATAAAATAAAATATTTTTTTCTCCCTGGCTGTGATTCGAAACGAATTCACTGGGCCTACAAGTATCCGAATTAGGCAGACCTGTAGTCTTTAAATGTTACCTGAGATCGCAGTGTCTAGTGAAAAATAGCATTTAGGTCTTTAAATCCTTCGCGCGTTCAGAAAAAGAAGTTTACTGCAACTTTCACCAAATTTAGCGATGAATCTCTTAGCCTGCCGCAGGTCAATGGTAGTATTGCAGCACTCAGTAGTCTTGGATTCCCTACGAATCCTATTTTTTCTCTGATATAACCTGTAGGTACACCACAGAAAGGTTCAGGCTAAATAAATATTCCGCAGTTGACCAAACTGTCAGCCTGTTCGTTGCCCGCGTGATCATAATGCCCAGAAACCTACCTTAGGATGAATTTTTTGCATCCACAAGTCTAGACAAGACGTCATAGGACAATAATGCCTTGAAGAACATATATAAGTGGCCCCTGTAATGGCGCTTGCTATTTTGCGATTTTTTTGTTTTATTCACAGCTAAGCAGATTGCAGATCTTTACTTACGCTTGCCTATACTTTACTTTACTTACGCTTGCCTATTTATCACTTGTTGACGTTTACCTTGTATTTATTTGTTCGCTATTTTAAAAAACTTGGAATAAAAACGTTAACCATCCAAATTTGTCGAGTCATAATGACGAAAGCAAGCTTTCGTTTGACCAAAAGATAGATTTCTCAGCCATTTCATTATACAAGGAAAAAAGTTCTCGATTTTAAAAAACAGTGATTGTAAAATGGGGGAAATTTGCTTAATGTAAGATTTCAAAATAATACAATTTCTCCAACTAAATTTTTTTTATATTAAATTGATGATTAAAGATTAAATGCATTAAAAAAAAATATTTCCGTGAATTAATCAACATGAAATAATTTGTACAAAAATTTTCTTACAAATTGCTTTGTATAAAATCTTGCTTAAAAACTATTTAAAAAATTTGCTAAAACCTAAATAAAAAATAATCTACAAATTTTTCTAAAGAAATTTGTTAAAAAATTAAAAAAAAAAAATAAAGAATCCTACTTAAAACAAATTTATAAAAGACATTCAAGAACATCGGGAAACAAATAAAGTTGAAACTTACTTCAACTGGTCAGAATAAAAAAATATGAGTTAAAATCATTCATATATATGTATTAAAATATTGGATCATAAATATCCAATTTTATTTGGATTCTTCCCTTTTATGTTTTGGATGGGTTATGGTGGGCTGATTTTGTCAGATACAATATCACCTGGTATCGATAGTTTTTCTTATTCATTTCATTCTGTTTATTATTGAGCCTTCCTCTATTAATTTTCTATCGTGTGGTTCTTTATCTATTATAATTTTCCTCTAGTAAACGCAAAATTACAAATATTTATACAGTAGCTTAGTGGTACTGGGTATAGAGAAGATTTGAACCCTCCCATCCGACCAGCAATAAGGCCGGTGAAAAAGCGTGTACCTGGTTCACATCAACCATTTTTAAACGAAACGTTGCAAGCTACTCCTTTTAAGTCACTCTGATGCACATGCATAGATGCGAGATTGCTCATTGAAAATTAGTTACAGAGACGCAATCACCTATATGGCCATTGAGCAGTTTCGAGCTGTCAGTGAACCATACCTGGAAGCCATGTTCTACATAGTTCCTAAGATTTGCTGGCCCATAAGCGCCCATGTCTGCCTCCTGGTATCCATGGTATCCTCATGTAGCCCCACAGTTCACCTTACTTGATACTATCAAACCCCCGGAGATGCAGAACAGCCATTCTGGCGTCCTTAGTTACCAAGTGGTGATAAATTAAGCATGGCACCAATGGTGTTTGTCGACCACATCTTTCCCGTACCATTTATGCCCACACAGGCTAGACGATTGATCCCGTTAGCCGCTCTTTTTGTCTGAGTTTGCTCCACCTTAGGCCACCATGCCGGAGCAGCATAGAAAGTCATTGCCCTCACAATGGCGTTGAAAGCCTCTGACCGACATATAATGCCCTAGCAGCCACCTTAGTTACGGAAGACAGATTTTGGTTACAAGAAAGAGTTCGATCCAGAATAACCCCAATATACCTAAGAATGCCGGAAAAGAATTCGGTAATGCCATTAATCGTTGGCTCCACTAAGTCAAGCTTCCTACGTCTAGTGAACGGTTCCAAGATCTTGGGAGGTGTTTACGGAAAGCCCCTGGTTTGGTATCACTCAAGAGTATGTTTCTTAGCCTGTTGCATGCAGGAGAACATCCCAACGAGGGATGTATGTATATTACAAAAACTATGGTGTAGCCTATGTTTTGAACACTTTATCGTTCAGTTTCATCAGTAGCTTATCACTTATCAGACCCCAAAGTAGAGGTTACAAAACACGCCCTTGTAGTCAGCCCGTAGTGGCACTTATGGTCCTTGATATCCCACCAATGTTCAGTGAAATTACCCTGTGAATGCTCCATTTTATGATAATCGGGGCAATGTCCCTTACAATCATAGCCTCCTTGATTTAATCATATGACTTGATTTTCAGTAATAACATGATGAATCACAGTCTCAATGGCTTTTTCCTGCTTATACGCAAACTGTAGTCCATTAATCGGTACACATCCCTAATGAAATGGTCCCAAAACAATATCCATCGTCTTGAGTTCAGAATAATCGGTCTGTACGATTGGGGTAACTGTTCAGATTTCTTTCCCGTGTGAGAGGTGGACAATAATATCTAACCCCTTTTGAAGCAAGCAGGACAGGAAAGCGTCCAGCATCGGTGATTAAATGGAACAGAGTCTTCCTATCGCCCATTTGACCAAGGCGAATATTCCTTGCAATTAAAGACGGAGTCGCAGAAAAAGCAGGAATCTGTCAATAGGCACACATCCCGGAAAAGTACACAGACCATTCGTGTGATCCTGATAAAGGGTATTTTAAAGGTGAAATGCCTCCGGTAAGTCATCAATTCTCTCAAAGTAGTTGCTCCAAGTGCCACTTTTTGAATCTGCATAGTTACCTATTATTTTCAGTGAGCAAAATTTCCAGTTTCCTCTGATTAATTACTAAAACTTTATTTCTCTGACATATTCATTTTTTTCTTTTTTTAATTTAATACATTTTAAGCTCCTTTTATATTTTAAAAAACACTTTACACTTTATGGATTACTTAAACAAAAAATCAAAATATCACAACTTAGGTAATGGACTACAACACGGAAGAAAAACAAATTTTAATGTTACCTTAAACGAAAAACTCAAGGAAAAATTAACTAATCATTCAATTTCCATGACAACAATATAGTACTTAAAACAACAAATTCAGAAAAACTATTACTTTTAATATTAACCAGACAATAATGTAGTTACTCATGATGATTTTTTTTTTAAAGCTGCTTTCATATTTCATCGTAATGATTAAAATAGTTATTTGCTATCTAACTTAACCGCTAATTTTCAAACATAAAACATTCAATTTACTTATCCAGCCCTACAGGTTTGATATACAATTTATAAACAATATCCCAGGTTGGCAATTACATTACACTAAGCACCGTTGGTCGAGGTTTCTAAGTGACATTGTCGCTGTTTTTTTTTTTTTTTTTGTTTTTAATAACTATACTTTCCGGCTAGGTACCATTATGCTTAAGAGCTTTGCCGGTATCTATGATGTAAAGCTATGTTAATGTGCGGTTCATGGTGTAAGTATGAATATTAGGGTGGCAGTTAAATCAACGATGTATTTTATGGAAAAAGGCATCAAAGAATTTTTGCAACACGACCCATGTAAAAATCTAAATATATATGAACATACATGATCATACATGGGCTTGTATATGATCACACATGGGCATACATGGTCATATACGTCCATATATGATCTCATATATGACCATATATCTTCGGATCCGAAATTTTAGGGTATATGGTGATATAGGTGCATATATTATCATACATGCTCATATATTATTCATTTATGCTCGTATATGATCATATACATCCATATACCCCCAAATTTCAGATCCGAAGATATATGATCATATATGAGATCATGTATGGTCATATATTGAACAATTTATGGACGTATATGACCATGTATGCCCATGTATGATCATATACAGGCCCATGTATGATCATGTATGCTCATATATATTTCGATTTTTACATGGGGAGTTAAATTTTTTCAAAGGTGTTGAAAAGTATTTGAAAAGTTTAACTTGTTTACTTTTTTGATCTATATATAATTAAAAAATAATTGCCTACCTAAGGGCCATTTATTTGCTGCCTCTGGAATGAAGTGTTAAGCTTAAACAAAACAGTAATATGAAGTGTTGCTAAGGGATTAAGTTCAGAACGAAACAAAAAAAAAACAACGATATAAAGGAAACAAAAGGAGATTGACACATTCAAATGAAATAAAATTACCAGTAACATTATACAGGCTATAAAACATGGTTTGCAAAATGGTTTTAATGATTTTTTATTTGTTTAATGTTTGGATTAACAAATCTTAGCATATAAAATACCATAAGGCTCCGTAAATTTAGAAAAGTAATATTGTTACTTTTTTTCATAATTTAAAATACTCCTGACTTAATTCACTGCACTAAAACTGCCTGCTTTTGCATGCCAAAAATTATCACTGGTTTAATGGCAATTAAATACAAAAATTATATTCTATCGTCAAAACGTAGCTAATTTATTGTTTTACAAGTAGTGCGTACGAAGTCATTGCCAAATAAGACCTAAATATAGACCACATTTGCCAACAAAAATTATAAAGAAAATTATGGATTTAGAAGTCATAATTAAAACTTATGTGACATGCCATAAATTTTTAAATATTAAATAAAGGATGCTTAGTCCTTCAATATTGACCATTATTTGGGGTAACATTACACCAAGAATACATAAATTCGACGAATATACAGTAAGTGTAAAAACCTCCGCTTTTTAATAAATTTCCCAGTTTTTTTTTTTCATTGAAACTGTATAAGGACTACAAATTAAAAAATTTGTTTAACGAAATTGATTTCAATTTTCCACAACTTACTGCAACTTACTAATTGTGCCAAAAATTATGTTCGAAAATCCCATATTAATTTTACACTAGTTCAGAATAATTATTATTAACTTGTAGAATAATTATAAATAAATCTTTTTATTAACCTCTTTTACACGAATACTATCAGTTTATAGTAAACTAGCGGGCAAAGCCCGCTAAGTTGTTAGCGTAGAAAATGGTTGCCCGAGCTAAAGCCTGGGATTGCCCGGGCTAACGCCTGGGAATATACGGAGTTCCCAGATAATTACCCGAAGTCCCCAATTTTCACCATGTCCCAGATCAAAATTCTAAGATTATGAGTTAGCCCATACTCCAGGTAACACATATTTCAAATTTCAGATTTTTTCCCATTGAACCCCGATTTTTACCATGTACCTGGTTAAAATTCTAAAATGTAGCTGATCAATGAGTTAGCACATACTGCAGTTAACACATATTTCAAATTTCAGATTTCTGGGTAGCCCTTTAAGGGGCTACCCAGAAAATCTGACCTAGGTGAATGTCTACACCGGAGGAGGAACCTATGTACCACGGTTTTAGCAGGAGGGTGACCCTCCCCGTTGAATTTTCCAAAAATTACATCTTCACTAATTTTTAACTTCCTAAGTCCGACGGTTTGTGCAGGCTGTTAAGGGAGAGACTTTATCTGTCAGTTAGCACATGCTGCAAGAAAAGCATATTCCAAATTTCAGGTTTCTAGCTATAGAGGTTTGAGCAGGCCGCGAAAGGGGAGTTTTGTTTCCTTTTTCCTCTTCACCGAAGGAATTTCCAATAACCTCGTATTAGCGAATGTCTACGCCGTATTAGCGAATCTCTACGCCTAGGTCCGACGGTTTGTGCAGGCTGTTTATCGGTCAGTTAACACATACTGCAAGAAAAGCATATTCCAAATTTCAGGTTCCTAGCTATAGGGGTTTGGGCAGGCCGCGAAAGGGAGTTTTGTTTCCGTTTTCCTCTTCACCGAAGGAATTTCCAATAACCTCGTATTAGCGAATGTCTACGCCGCAGGGGGGAACCTACGTACCAAATTTCAGCGTCCTACCTCCTGAGGTTTGGGCTCGGCGATGGTGTATGAAATAAATGAATATTTACATATTTACACATTTTAACATTTACTAATTTGCCCATTTGCACATCTACCCATTTACACATTAGCACATGTACATATTTACACATTTGCATATTTGCATATTTGCATATTTGCACATTTACAGTACCATCAAACCATCAAACCATCGATCCATCAAACCATCAATCTATCAAACCATTAAGCCATAACAATCAAATTTTCTTTTTTGAACAATTGCACTTTTGCAAATTTGCACCTTTTCATATTTGAACATTTGCAAATTTACACATTTGCACTTTTTTAATTTTTTACATTAGAGGTGGAATCTATGTAACAAATTTAAGCCTCCCAGCTCAAGCGGTTTTGACAGGCCGTCGAGGGAGAGAATTTTCGCTTTTTTGCCTCTCCGCGTTAGATTCTCTAAAACTCACGTCTTACCTGTTATCTACACTAAAGAATAAACCTGCATACCAAATTTTAACTTTCCTGTTTCAGCGGTTTGGGCAGGCCATTCGGGGGGGCTTTTCCCCTTATTGCACCTCCCAGTGGGAATTTCCAAAAATCCAACTTGGGTGGATGTCTACGCTGGAGTGGGAATTTATATACTATATTTTAACTTCCCAGCTCTAGCGGTTTTGGCAAATCGTCAAAGGGAAGAATTTTCTCCTTTTTTGAACTGCTGTAAACCCCCATTTTTACAACCTTATCAAGGAGTTAGCACATACTCCCAGGAAGGCATATTTCCAAAAAAAAAAAAACCCCGTCTTAGCGGACATCTATGCCGGAGGGGGAACTGGCATACAAAATTTCAGCCTCCTAGCTCTTGCGGTTTGGGCTGGGCGATGTTGCATGAGTCAGTCAGTAACGTTATTCCTTTATATATAGAGATGTTCCGAATAACGCCATGCCGCATAAACACAGCAAATGTCTTATAATATTTCAAAGAATTTTGTGGTAGTAAAAATAAAACGGGCATAAAGCTGAGAGTTCATCGATTACTATACCAAAAAAAGAATTTGTGGTAAGTCGCACTTCGGCCTCTGTGTTATTTGCAAGTCTTCCGAATATAAACCCAGGCTCTGGAAATCAGTTTCCTTATTTCGGTACACTCACCAAAAAAAGTTTATAATGGCAACTGAAAATTTTGCTGTTATTACGGGAAATTTTGCTAATTTGAGCCCAGCGGTATTTTTTGCCAATCTTAGTAACACATGTCTGCTGACAATGAAATTTGTAGAAAAATTAGCTGCCGCTACTATATTTTAGTAAACTTTTTGTAAAGTGGAATTTAAAAACTGTTTGCTAAAATCATCAAAAAAAATTTACTACATATGATAAATATTAGTAGAATCAAATAAGTATAAAAAATTTGTAAAGCGCTACTTATTTGCTGTAAACTCAATGAATTGTATTCTCCATGATTACTTAAATAAAAAATAAGAACATTTTTCATTTGAAAAAAAAAATATTTTTCAATGAACCAAACTAAAAATACATTTTCAAACATATAAGTACTAACAAGATCAACTATAAAAAAAAACTTCTAAATAGCAAAATTTTAATTTATAAAAAAATTATCAAAATGCACAAATTAACTTAATTATTTTTGTGTCACTTTAAAGATGCTAATTTCTTTTAAAATTGCCTTACGAGTTCGAATATTAAAATTTATATTTTTTTATCAAACATTTTTTATTTTTTTAAATATTTTACACAAAATCAACAAAAAAAATCAAAGGCTTAAAAAAATAGTTAAAACATAATGTAACCGTTTACAAATTTTTCTACTAACTTTTTTCCCTTAGTGCATATTTATATTTATTAATATAAAATTTGTCCATTATGATTTTTAAAATAAATTCCTGAAAAGAAATATTAAGAAAATTCATATTAACTCAAAATTCATATTAAATTAAAATTAACGCAAAATTAAGGGCACACTTATAATAATAATCTGCAGCACAGCAAAAAATTAGTAAATATTTATTATTTTTAAAGATGTGTGCTTACTTTTAAGGTGCAAGTTTCAGATGTTACACTAATAGTACCCTAACCACTATATGTTCGTACAGCTCAATTATAAATATTTTAGTTCATCAATTTTGAAGAACTGCATTTCACATAAAATAACACTTTTTCCCAAAATTTTTTTTCTTAATTTTAAATGTAATTTTATTCTCTCTTAAAATTAAAAACTTAACATTTATTTCATAAAAAAAAAACTTTTTTTAACAAAATAAAATCTCCAGGTACTTCAAATGCATTAAATTAAATAATGACCATTATAAGTTTGTACATCTTATAAATATTGTGTTAATATTGGGTTACAGCCATAATTCTTTTGTTCATAGAATTTATCTGGTCTTGACATTCATTTGCTGTTATGAAATCCCATATTTCTATAATTTTGTTCTTTAAGCCAGCAATTGTAGTTTGGGGATCATTTCTGAGTTTCTTTTCATGACAGACTCTATTGGATTTAGATCCGGACTAGATGATGGCCAATCCAGAACATTTATATTGTTCTCCAGGAACCATTTCTTTGTCACTTTAGCTATATGGGCCGGTACTCCATCTTAATGGAAAGTGAATTCCCTCACGCAGAGAAAAAACATGGTTGAAATATGATCACTGCTACTATATTGTGCTTGCTGCAATCGGGTATGGTTGTCACAACCAAGTTATTGGTTTTCTAACAATCAACATGGTCGCTACCATCATTATTTAGTAAATATTTTACTATTTTATGATTGGCACCTTCTATTTTATATCATGATTGCCTGTAACCATACTGTGGTAACAAAAATTCTGACTTTGAAAAAAATATGATAATTATGCAACGATAAAATGTTGGCAACAATCAATTAATAATTATATAATCAAAGAAAGAAAAGTTCTTAAAGTCTGTGATTTTTCCCTAACAATTTTTCTTTATAAAGTCCTTAATATTAATTTTATTTATATAAAAGACATTTCTAAAGGAAATATTCGTAAATTTAAAAAGCTTTTTCATAATTTCTAAGAACTTTTCCATTAAGATTATCCAGGAATCATAATATAGTTATGAGGGGCAATAATATGATAACATTTTGAGCATACTATGATTACGTGCAATCATATTGTGATAAATTCAATATAACATGTTTATTTAGGACAATAATATGATAATTTATGAATCACAATATAACTGTAGGGACCATATTATGGTAAAAATATAGTTATTTTATTATCATAATATGATAACCATAATATAGAACGATTATGGTTGGTACAACCATAAACTCAAAAATATATGATGCTCTTCGAATATGATTGATCCAACCATATTTTTTCTTTGCGTGCTGAAAGAACTTAATTTTTATGCAGATAACATGAAATGTTCTTCAATAATATTTATGTAGCAGACTGGATTTACCGTATTATAGATAAAATGTAGTTCACCTAACCCCTTGGCAGCAATGCATCCCCATATCATAACGCTGTCAGGGAACTTTACGGTACGCTTTAGACAATCACGATGGTATGCCTTCTTCTTGTTTCGTATGACTGTTGTACGCGTATCACCAACACACAACTCGAACTTGGATTCATCACTAAATATGATCATATTCCACTGTCGTTTGGTACAAGATTGTCGTTCCTAAGCCCACGTTAGTCTTTTTTTTCTCGAACTTGGATTCATCACTAATATGATCCTATTCCACTGTCGTTTGGTACAAGATTGTCGTTCCTAAGCCCACGTTAGTCTATTTGCTGAAAGTATAAACACTTTCTGTGTTAAAATCAAATTTACTCAACTTGTAGAAGCCAAAATTTCAGCTTTTTTAATTGTTTTCTGGTAATTTCTCTTCCAATAGGTCATTCAATTGAAGATGACCACATCGTCATCAAAGTTCTTACCGTATTTCGTCGATTTGTTTTTAATAATTCTTTCCAACTATCGTACTTCTCTTGGCGTTATTCTCAAAATTTTTCCTTTATTTTTGTTATTGTTAGCAATCGAGTTATATTTTTTTTTTTTCTATGATTTTACAAAATATTGCACTGTATATATGTATAAATTCAAATCTGTGCCTATTTCTTTAAAAGATTTTTCGTTTTTTACTTCACTTGAAACACCGCGCGCCATTTTGTTTTTTATTTTATATATACTTTTTTATTTTCACTTTAGATCAATACATTTGAAAATGAAAGAAATATATGAGGGAAACTTGTTTTTAAATGAAAATAACTGAACTTTATTCATTGTACGAACTTCTTGTGGTCAGATTTGATGACATGATTAAAAGGGACTTTTCAAAAAACAGAGTCGCATCTAAAGGTAATTATTAGTTGCAAAAATATCTTAGTTGTAATTTAAAGTACTGTTTTCAAAACACAAACAATTTTAAAATATTGGCAGAATTTAATTTTTTTGAACTATTTTGAAAACTCTATACTGAAATATAATTAAGTTGTACGATCTTATATTGGTTAGGGTAGTATGTTTTGTATTATTCTAAGCTTATTAAATGAAGTTCCTCATTTTTTATTTAGACTCTATAACCGTAGTTTATTTATTTGATATTTTTCTTTTATTTAAATAAAAAAAAAAATTAAAGAAAAAAATTTAGGTTTAAAAACATGTTGCTGTGTCCTTAGTTTGGTTGGACACTTTATGTATCAATATAAATATAAAATAATAAAATATAGGTTCTTCGAACTGCAATATAAATTGTGTGGTTTATAAATAAAAATTTTCTTTTGTTAAAAAGAAATATTTAAATTTAGCTAGAAAATCTTGAAAACAAAACCGACAAAATACCGAGATTTTTATATTTAATCGTGGTAATAGAGCAACAAGTGTTATATACGTGACTGTTTATCACAAATATTAACTTTCTCTTATACATATTTGAAATTCTGTTTTAATTTTTTAAGAAATTTTGTAACTTTTTCTTTATTAAAAATTGCATTTCAATATTTCTAAATTATATCTGACATATTTGTTTGTTTAACAAACCAACATGTTCTTTTTAAATATTTTTTATAAATTTTCTGACATGTCATCCTAAAATTGAAACGTGTTTTTTGCATAACAATGCATTTTAGTTTCTATATCTTATAGTTTTTAGTTCTTTAATTTTTTTTCTCGAAATGTTTATTGCAAATTACCATCAGAAAATATAAAATAGAGAAAAAACATGCAAAGAATATAAATTGAAAGTGAAGTATACATTTAAATGACATAAGGAATTGAAATACTTAAGAGTTTTGTTGAGTTATTTTAAATAAGGTGACCGGACTTAAATTCAATAATCGGTATTGGGATTATGGTCAAAAAATTGTTAAAGCTTTTTTTAAGTTTCAGATTCCTAAGTCAAAGGATTTAAACATATCATTAAAGGGGATACGTTTTTTCCCTTCTTTACAAATTTATATCAGGTTTTTATGGAGAAATTAAAATTAAAAATTGTAAGTCTCAGTACTGGCAAGGCACTTTTTAGTAAGATTGGCAGAGCGTTCCAAATAAGTAATCTGCCAGCACTTTATTTGTTAGACAATTGGCAATCAGTGCTCTAGCAGTACTTTATTTTTTAACCGCAAAATTATATTTCATTAACAAACATTACGTATACGTAATATTTCATTGTTAACACATATCGCTCATACGTCATGTTATTATATTTTTTTATTCAATTTTCTTTTAACTCTTCTGTTTAATATATCGTTAGATTAATTTAAAAAGACCCTAACTCGATTTGCTGTTACTTTATAAAATTTCGAAAATGTTTAACCCTTAAACCACTGGAATAGAAATATAAAGTATTTTGATATGATAATTTTGGTTCTAGTATGATTTTTGGCTGAAAAATACGAATCTGATGTCCGTTTTTAAAAAAAAGTTTACCTGAAAGCGCCAGGTGAAAAAGTCGAAAGACCGTCTGTAGACGGTCTTAGTGGTTTAGTTGAAAAAAATGAAAACAGGAGTTATACAATTCAAGAATGAAAAAAATTGTTTTTATTCAAATTAATTGTTGATTCATTGCACTAAAAAGACTTATACTAATAGAAAAATAACCATTTGTTGACGTGATACATTTTAAAACAGTTTTTTGCTTTTGAAAAACACAAATGAATCTGACATTTGGTACAAAAAGAGTGTGTAGCTGATTTTTTACAAAACATGCACGATTTTTTCGATTCCCATTCAGTGATTTATTTCATCAAATCTGACGCTGGCCACTGGATGAGCTGCTTTTTCACCAACATTCTTGCTAGTGGTTGACTCTGGGGTGTGTGATGGACGGCCAACGGATCGTTTTTCAACCGAAGCACAGAGTCCTTTTGCAATGCTCAAACGAAATTCACACATTGTCATGTCTTGATTTTTTTCAACATTATCTGCAGCTTTATTTTTTTCAGTGTTAAGTTTGCGATATACAGTTAAGGAATTAGTCGTAGCCATGTCCAGAAGATGGTAAACAATTATTATGGCCATATCTCTTGTTTTTATTTTAAGTCCATTTCGACTTATATAGGAATCCATTATATCGACACCGCCCATATGCGCGTTGTACTCAACGATTATTTGTGGACAATCAATGGTATCATAAGATCTTTATTTTCTATTGCAACGACTAATTTTCGATGGCTGACTTACTCAATTGGATCTTTGGAAAGACTTAGTGCCAACATACGTTGAACACAGTTTGACATTTTTTGTGTCCTTCCACAAAACTGTAGTGATATCAATACCGTAAGCCGAACCCACGAATTCCGTTGAATAACCCTGAGCTGCTTTTTTTAGTTCTTCGCTTTTATCAGTTGGAAGTTTGCAGTTAAAAATGCGATTCGCTCTCACAGTGCCTACACTATAAATGCCACGCGCTCCAAGATATACCATAAGCGTAGAAATTGTCGAAATATATTATATGATTTAAAAAGTTTGGTACCGTTTACGACATCCTGTTTCGAGATATATAAATCAAAGAATTTTTTAATATAGTAAAACTAACATTTACTCTCAAAAAAAAAAAATATATTGACTTTACCTGACTACTACATTTCCTGTTGCTTCAATGTTTGGTGTACCGGGGGAAATGACGTCAACATTTCTGGCCCCAGTGTATATTTCAAAACGGTACGAGTAGCCATTACTATCACATTGCACTATCTTTAGGTTCGATCTCATCACAGTGATAATCTGGATCTTCGAAGATATCATCATAGTCTTCGAATTCATCTTCAATTGAATCCATCAAATCTTCGATTTCTTTATCACTCATGGTCAAAAGTTTGATTTTTTTCTGCTTATTACACTCCGTACTTGTTCTGCTTCGTCGTGACATTTTCCATAAACAAAAATGATCTTCTCTTACCTTTGAACCCGCTCGAAAATCGAAGAAATGATCAGTAAAATAATACCAAGGGAAAAATATGATGGAATACATTTTTTTTAGCTAAACCACTAAGACCGTCTACAGACGGTCATTACTAAAAGTCTCCATTCCAACAAAACTTTTTTTCCACATGTCAAACTTATAACAAAACATGAAAATAAAACTTTAAACAACTTACCACAAAATTCCCGACTAGATTGAGCTATTGCCGAGTATTATTTTTTGACTTTAATTTTTTACAAAATTTTTAAGTAATTTTTGTACCTGTTTTCACAAAAAACTTGACAAGAGTGGCTGCATATACCAAACTACTAAACTAACCGCGCTCACACCGGTACCATTATATCGGTAAATTTATGCTGATTAAAACTCTCTTTGGTGGTCAGACTGTAAATTTAGCGAAATTTTTTGAAATTGAGTTTTAGTGATGACCTTCTGTAAACGGTCTTAGTGGTTAAAGGGTTAATATCAAAATTCTTTAAATGTAAAATAATTAAAATAGGAAAAAATTAGGGATCACATTTTTGATTTTTATTTTTTGAGTTTTGATTTTTTAAATTTAAACGAAACTAGATAGGACATATTGCAAATAAATATTTTGAATATTTTTGTATCAAGCTAAAAATAAAGAAAATTAATACTGTAAAATTACCCAAGTTTTTAATAACAAAAAAATTATAATAATAAAAAATAGACTTTAAATATGAAAAAACAAAAAGTGGTTAAATTTTAAGGGCCGATGTTGATTTTGATTAAAACACAAATTATTTACGAAATTATTGTCATTTCTTTTTATGATAATATGGTATGGTTCAATTATGTATGGAACAAAATATCGGCCAAATGGCCGCCGCGACCTCAGCGGCACACCTCCATCCGATGGTCCAAATTTTCGATGACGCTGTGGCATAATTGAGGTTCTATGCCGTTAATGTGCCGAATTGTCTCATCACTTAGCTCTTGAATTGTTGCTGGCTTATCGACGTACACCTTTTCTTTCAAATAACCTCAAAGAAAGAAGTCCAACGGTGTCAAATCACATGATCTTGGCGGCCAATTGACATCGCTACAACGTGAGATAACAGGGCCATTGAATTTGTCGCGCAAAAGAGCCATTGTTTCGTTAGCTGTTTGGCAATTGGGACCGTCCTGTTGAAACCACATATCGTTCAGGGTCATATCCTCGATTCCTGGCCACAATAAGTTCGTTATCATCTCGCGATAGCGAACACCATTCACGGTAAATGCTTGGCCGACCTCATGACACACTATCGCGCACAACAGTAATGTTTTCCTGTGCGAGCATGCACAGGTGTTTTCACAGACCCGGTTTGCTGAAATTTTTCCACAATTCTCCCGATTATGGACACATTTGGTCGATTATGCTGACCAAAAAAAATTTCGAAGTGCACGAAATGCATTTGGATTTGAACGCCCATTTTTATAATAAGCCTGAATAACTTTAACGCGTTGCTCGATTATGTATCTTTCTATGTTTTAATTTGAGTTAGTCTGAAATGTCAAATGAAATGCAGAAAAAAAACTTGACGTTAAGGTGTGGTTCACATTCAACATCGGCCCTTAAAATTTAACCACCCTTTACATTTAAAGTGAAAAATATGTTAAGTTTTATAAGATAAATTATCATAAACATAATATTAATCTGCAGGTCAGAATCGCCTAAGATTCAGAATTTAGTCCTTCCTTTGCTTCGATATTACGGTTTTGTATTTCTAAAGGCTGGAAGGGTAATAAAGTCAATGGAAAACTTTGGTCCCTGTGAGAGAATCATAAGTTTTAATTGAATTTATCATCAGTTACATTTAATTTCTTAAGAAATGTATATTTCAGAGTGTTCTACCAGAATTTTTATAAAAATGCTACATTGATAAAAAAAAAAAGATGCAGTTACGGCCTTTCAACTTTCAGCCATAACCGAAAGATATTATAATAAGCATTTTTTTATATTAAACTTTATATTAAATTAAACCTCTTATGATGTGTTTTATTTTTTTCTTCTGTTTTAATTTATACAAAACTTTCTGATAGTAAATATATAAAGTCTTTCTTTATATTTATTTATAAAACAATCTTCTTTAAAATACATTAGCGTGTAGTTTATACAAACTTATGCATTGGGAAATAAAGTTATGCAAAACAGACTATAAAACAATAAATTTTCATAGAGAGAAAAGTAAATAATGTTCATACACCGGTTCTTGCACTCAGAAAAAAAAAAGTTAATAGAAAAATTTGTAAAAGGTTTTCAATCCCACTGTATTATTTTCGTACTGATTTTTAGTAAAAAAAAATTATTGTTTAGCAAACCTTTTTGCTATTTACATTTTACAAATAACAGAAATTTTTACAAAATATTCACAAGTTGTTGTTGCTAACTTCAGAAATCATTTCACACATGAAACCGATTTGCTAAAATTAGCAAAAAAAAAATTAAATTAAAGGAAATTTTATTTCTAATAATTAAAACTTATACTTACAACCTTAAATTGCCTTAAAACACTACATAGTTTGAAAAACGGGATCGAAAGTGAAAAAACTTTTCACAACCGACCCATATCCAAAAAGAGAACATCCATTTAAAATAGCACTAAAGAATTTCTAGTTCTAAAAATCAGCCCTTAAAATAAATTAAAATTTGACCTTGAAATCCACAAAATTTACTAAAAATATTTTTCAAAACAAAACTTAGCAAATTAAAACAAAATGATAGCTTCTCTTATGTTTTTATTATTTTTTAAGCCTTTGATTTTTTTTTAATTTTGTCTTAAATATTTTTTCCCAAAAAAATTAAATAAAAAAAAAAAAAAAGCTGCACGAGAAAAAAATATTAATTTGTATATTCGAACTGGTAAGACAATTCCAAAAGAAATTAGCAGCTTTAAAGTGTAACAAGTGTATCAAAAAATAATTAAGTTAATTTGTGCATTTTATTAATATTTTTTTATAAATTAAAATTTTCCTATATTTTACAATTCATTGAGTTCACAGCAATTTACTAAAATTTAGTAGAGTTTACTAATTTTTTACACTAATTTCGTTGTACTAATATTAATACTTTTTAGTAGCTTCTTTTTTACTGATTTTAGCAAACCGGTTTTAAATTTCACTTTACAAAAAGTTTTCTAAAATTTAGTAGCGGCTATTAATTTGTTCTTCTAATTTCAATGCACTACACGTCAGTAGACATGTGTTGCTAAGATCAGCAAAAAATTCCGCTGGGCTAAAATTGCCAAAACTTCCCTTAATAATAGTCAAATTTGCAATTACCATTACAGACTTTTTTTGGTGAGTGTACCTGAAAATTTAAGATATACAAAACTAAGAAAATAGTACAATATAAAATATAAATAGAAATGAAAACTTTATAACAAAATAAAAATAAACAAATTAAACAATGCTTTAATAGATAAAACTAGAATAATTATCTTGCCTCAAAAATTTAAAGAATTTCCATAAAATTTGCAACAAATAACATTTTACTTTAGGAAGAAGAAATAACCTTAAAACTTGAAACCTTTAGCTGTTTTAAAATTTTAAATTATTCATAGATGAAATTATTCATATAAAATATATTATATAAATGCGTTATAAGATTAAGAATAAATCTTTTAACTAAATTTTATACAATTTAAGAGAATAATAAAGAAAGATTGTTTTATTTTAAATAAAAATATAATTTTTTCTACAATTATGTACAATAGCAGGCAAATGCAAAGCAATAAATATAAATTAATTCTTGAAAAATCTATTGATGGGGGGGGGGCTGTTTTGACAAAAAGTGGAAAAATCTCTCCCTTTCTGCCCTAACTGCTGGTGCTAGAAAGTTGGAATTTGTTGTGAATGTTTTTCATCTGACGCAATCATTAGCTAAGACTGAATTTATAGAAGATCCTACGGGAAAGAGCTAAAAAGGAGAATCTCTCCCTTGACAGCCTTTCAAAACCGCTGGAGCTAATAAGTTGAAATTTATTATGATGTGGAACAAAGTTGAACATCGAACCGAAGAACGTGATTCGAATAACCACCTTGCTATGGCTCTGTGCTTCCTCGAGGAATGAAGGGAACATATATATATATATATATATATATATATATATATATATATATAAAGGGTGTTCCTCTAGTATAAACGTTAGCTAGAAAAAAATTTTTGGAAAAGTCTACGGGGAGGGCAAAAAAACGAAAATTTTCCATTTGGCGACCTGTGAAAACCGCAGGAACTAGAAAGGTAGGGGCCATCATAACCCCTTCTACGATGTTAACATCAGATAAGACTGGTTTTTACATGGAGGGGGGTCAAAAAGTGTTAAAAGCTCCCATTTGACGGCCTGCACAAACTTCTTTGGCTAGAAACCCGAAATTTAAAATATGTGTTTCACACAGTACCGGCTAAATCACTAATAAGGTATATTTTTGAAGTTTCGGCAGGACGTGGTAAAAATGGGGTTTCAAAGGGCGAAAATTTTTCCATTAACTGCCTTACCAACCGCTGAAGTTAGGAAGTTAAAATTTAATATGAAGGCTCCTCCTCCGGTGTAAACATCAGCTAAGACAGAATTTTTTTAAAATCGAACGGGGGAGTGGGGGACAGAAAGGGAAAGTCTCCCCTTAACGGCCTGTCCTAACCGCCGGAGCTAGGCAGTTGAAATTTGTTGTGAAAGTTCTTCATACAAAGTAAACATCAGCTGAAACGGAATTTTGGGAAATTCCTATAGTTAGGGACAAAAAGGGGAAGTCTCCCCCTTTACGGCCTGCCCTAACCGACGGAGCTAGAAAGCTGAAATAAGGTATAAAGGTTCTTCGTCCAGTGTAGAAATCAGATAAGAAGGGAATTTCGGAAAAGGGGGGGTAAAAGAAGGTAAATTCTCCCCCTTGACAGCCTACAAAAACCACTGGGGCTAAAAAGGTGAAATTTAGTATTATGGCTCACCCTCCGGTATAGACAACAACTAAGTCAGAATTTTTGGAATATCCTACGAAGAGAGATAAAAAATGGCAAAATTTTCCCCCTTGACAGCCTGTCAAAGCCGCTGACAATCGGAAGTTGAAGGTTTCCATGTAAGTTTATCTTGCTGCGTAGACATTTGCTCAGAAGGAATTTATGAAATTTTCTAGGTGGAGTGGTAAAATATAAAAAGTCTCCACTTTACCTAAAAACCTCAAATTTAAAATAATGAATTATGAAATATGTGCTCCCTTGTCTGTGTGCTAATTTTCCAATAAGGTATTTTATCAACCATTTTCAACTAGGGAGTCCGAAAATCCCGAGCTTTAGCCCGAGCAATTTTGTATCTGCAGGATTAGTCACTTATATATCAATTTGATTTTGTGTACTGCATTGTATGGTTTTAAAAAATATTATAATTCTATATAAAAATTACACATTTTAAAATTATATAACTTTATTCGATCTTATTTTAATATTAATATTCAATTTTTTTTTAAGCTAAAGATCTTTTTCTTTTTTTTATAAAATTTCTTATTTTATTTTCGATATTTCGCTAACAATTTGTTAGCATCTTCAGGAAAACATCGAAAATAAAATAAGAAATTTTATAAAAAAAAGAAAAAGATCTTTAGCTTAAAAAAAAAAAAAAAATTGAATATTAATTACACATTTTTGTAACATTTAACCTTTTCTCAGTTTTATCAGCCTTTTGCTACCTTTTAATAATAACTTTAGCAAGTATTAATTTTTGCATAAGCGTCTAATAAATATTCCCATCTGCGGGGACTTTTATTGTGAAAAACCTTAATGGATATCCTATCTATGAACCATTTCATCTGGGGACATCTGGTAATCCTGGGCTCCAGTCCGGACGACATTTTTAAAAAATAAAACAAGTAAAATAAAACAATCAGATTTAAAGAACTTCTTTAAAAAAAGACTTTTAATTCTTTGGAAAGTTTTTATTTAGAATCCAATTCTAATAAACCTGTTTTCCATAGAAAAACTATTCCTTCAAATTCTGACGATTTTTTTATCGAAAATCTTCAGATTCTTAGGACTTTTTGCAATAATAAAATGCTTACATTTTCCTATTTTCTTAACTTTCTAAAGTGAATTTAAAACTCACCTATATTTATTTTCAGAACCGGAAAACACCTTCAACAAAAAGTCATGAACATTCGAAATGAGAATAAATCGTTTTATTTATTGAAATATTTCTTACTATCACATTTTTAGCGAATTCCTCAAATAATAACAAAATATTTTTGAACAAATATACACAAGATTACACTCAAACGAATCGTTAGGTATGTAGACAATATTTACTGGACATCAAAACTAATAAAACTAAAATTTCGATATTTTTAAAAATTATTGTGAAATTCATATTTTGTAAAATGATGTAATTTGTTAACTGCCGTCAGCGACAACAATAAATAAACTTTAAACTTAAACTGTAGCAATTTAACAGACTTAACTAAAGCGGTTCTTTACCATGCCATAATAATAATGGTTTTTTAGTATAGTGAATATATCCGTACTAAAATAAAATTTATATACCTTTTACATTTAAGTTCTAATTTATATCAGTTGATGTTTTATAAAATCACTTAAATGTCATATGCAGCAGAAAACATCAACTCATGTTAAAAGTAAGTTGAACATAACATAGACATAAATGGATTTTTACGACATGACAGAAAATGTTAATTAAATGCCAGCAAAT
Organism: Eustalomyia histrio; assembly: GCA_949748255.1. Taxonomy (NCBI): domain Eukaryota; kingdom Metazoa; phylum Arthropoda; class Insecta; order Diptera; family Anthomyiidae; genus Eustalomyia; species Eustalomyia histrio. The sequence goes on from OX456526.1 coordinate 124,496,107, forward strand.
AAAACTAAGTAAATCATATAAAACTAAAAGAATTTGTAACAAACAGAAAGAAGACGTTTAAAAAAAAAATAAAAACTAAAAAGAGAGAAGCAATAAAAAAAGTTTATAAAAAGATTTTTTTTATAATTGCGTTATGTTTATTTACATCTTTTGTAATATATAAAATTTAATAAAAATTTGCCTAAGAGTAAATTTAAAAAAAAAACAATACATTTAATTCACTGTTCACAAATTTATGGGGAAAAAAATACTACAATAATTTTGCAAATATGATTTTAATAATTAATTTTTTAGATAATTTGGCAAGTAATTATTCTTTCTTTCTCAACAAATAGTTACAAAAATTTACAACTTAATGTAGTTTATTGTTATAGTTGTTATTTTTTTTAATTTTAATTTTAACCCTTACAAAAAAAATTTTATTGATATAGAAGTTTTTATTTTATAGTTGACCTTTTTAATATTAATGTATTTTTAGTCTGGTTCGAGGTCATAGAAATTTTTTTTCAAATGAAAACATTTTCTTATTTTTATTTACAAATCATGAGGAAAATACAGAAAAAGGTATTAGACACAAGCTGAAAGGAATGCATTTTCTGGTCCGCTATGACCTTCATCAACATTCTTCGTGCCTCTGAAAGTGCTCAATATCTATATTTAGCTCACAAATCAAAGGAAAATCTATTTATGCTGATTATGATTTTTTTATTGAGTTAAGATAAAATTTACGTACTATTTTTGTGTTTTTTTAGCAATTATCTAATATTAAAGACGTGTGTCTAAATTGTTTTTTTCCTTACCAAGTTATATTTAATAGTGAAGTTTGTATTTTATAGTTGAATGTTAATGAAGGTCGTACCGGACCAGGAAATGCATTCCATTCGGCTTGTGTTCTAAATAACTATTTCTGTGTGTTTTCATTTGAAAATAATTCTCTATGATCCAAGTACCACCGTTTAGTAGACTACTGTCAAATTTTGAGCAAGTTCATTTACTTTGCGTTTAACAGCAAGATTTTTCGAGGTCCATAAAATAAGCATTTGTTTGATTAAAAATGTTATCGTTGAAGCTAAATCTCTTTCCACCGAGCCAATTCTTTAGGTTTGGAAATAGGAAATAGTCACTGAGGGCTGAATTCGCAGAATAAGGTGAATGAGGGGTCAAATCGTAGTCTTCTTCATGTATTTTTGCCATGGAAACTAAGCTTTTATACGATTTCGTTGGTGGTCGATTGTGAGCAAACGCGGCAGCCATCTTACGGAAAGCTTTCTCATACCCAAGTGATCGTTCAAAATTGAAACCACTGGGCCATGTGAGATGCCTTTTCCTTCCACAATCTATCACAAATTCAATCTCCGAATGGCCAACACCATATCGTGAGTTTTTTCAATTGTTTTGGGTGTAGAGACCTCAACTGGGCGTCCAGAACGTTCGGCATCTTTCATGCTTGTAAGGCCACAGCGAAAGTCAGTAAACCACTTTTTTACCATTGAAATCGATGGTGCAGAGTCCCCATAGTATTTATCATGCTTTTTCTTGGTATGATTGAGGGTTTCTTTTTGCCAAAAAAATAAAAAATTAATGAGCAATCGAAATTTACTTTTTTCCATTTTTAAAAAAATCCACTAGGTTGTATGTTTTGACCAGCTGTTTAACGCAAAGTAGACAACAGAACTTGCTCAATAGTAGTATATTAACAGGTGGTACTTGATGGGAGCAGTGTTGCATTTCATATAACTACGAGGGATCCGCCCTCGAATAATATGATTTTAATAATTAATTTTTAGATAATTTGGCAACCAATTATTCTGCTGACTTTTAATTTTTTCTTTCTCAACAAATACCTTGCGGGAAAAGGACCTATCCCAGGACACGTCACATGACCGGTTTATTGTGATAGGGACCGGTCACGGCACCGATCACTTCAACATGGACTTGTCCTAGGAGGTGGTCAATTGTCCTCTGTGACATGTAACAGGACTGGTCTAAAAGGACAAGTCGTGACTTTTAAACCGGTCACGTGATATATATCACCTATCTCGTGATATATTTTTTCGGAACCGGTTCAGTTTTCACCTATCCCGGGACAGGTCCAAATTCCAAACTGACCCTTTTTTCCCGCAGGGTAGTTACAAAAATGTACAGCTGGTCAAAATTTAAGGTAGTTTATAGTTATAGTTTTTTTTTTAATTTTTTTTTTTATTTATATATCTTTTATTCAATATAATTTTAACACCTCAGTAGAGGCTAAAAGGCATATAAAAGATTTTAAAATCTATTTTTAAAATTAACATTATTTACAATAAATTTAGAATTAAGAAAAAAAATATTAATAAAATAGTATTTTATACTAGAAGTGTTTTAACATTACGAAGTGAAAAATCTTTAATGGATTTTTTAAATGTAGACAAAGCTTGTATATTACGAATATCGATTGAAAATTTAATATACTCACTTGATCCAACATAAGCAATGCGTTGTTTTGTGAAATCTAAACGGCATCTTACAGTATTAAAATTTATAGCCTGTCTAGTATTTCTTCGAGTGTGTAAAATATTTTGAGTAAACTGCCTGGAACCACGAACATTTCCGCCTCTAATTGTTTTAAAAACGTATGTTAAAACATTTTGTTTATAAAAGCCCCTTACTGGAAGAACCTCTTTAGCATCGTTTTTAAATAAGTTTAACGTTGAAAATCTTAACGGAAGATTAAAAACCAGATTTAGAGCTTTATTTTGAGCAGATTGAAGGGACTTTAGTGAACTGTTTACTTTGCAGCCATAGATAATAGGAAGATAAGTTAAATGAGAATGTATAAGTGATTGATATATAAGCATTTTAACATCAGAATTAAGTTTATTTTTGAATTTGTACAAAATACCAATTCCAGATGAAATTTTAGCCTTTAAGAAGTTTATGTGCTCATCACATAATAGATTCTGTTTTAATTGAATGCCTAAATAGTTTTTCATCTCGAATTCAGTTATTGGAGTTCCATCAATATGAACCAGCATCTCTCTATCATTCTTTGATCGGTATGGTTTAAATCTAACAAATATAGTTTTATTTGGATTCAAAACAAGTCGATTACATCGTGAAAATTCATTTAAAATAGCCACATCATTTCAATTTGGGTCTGTAAAACTTGTTGGTATTTATATTGGTAAAAAATACAAACATTGCAGCATATACAATTTTCCATTAAAATTTATGTTTTTTATATCGTTGATAAAAGTTTTGAATATTAATGGTCCAAGAACACTTCCCTGTGGGACTCTACATTTGACTAGACGCCTAGAGCTGCTATATTCACCTATATGAACAAATTGCAAGCGGCTTATTAAATATTGACCAAATATTTCTAAGGTTTAGTTTGTTACGCCTAGTATAGCAAGCTTTTTAACCAAAGTGACTTACGAGATCAAACGCTTTTGAATAGTCAAAAAATACTCCTGCAACACCACTATACCCAGCATCAAACTCTCCACAAATGTAATCAATAACATTTACTACTGCTTCTTCGGTTTCTGCTACTTTTTAAAACCATACTGCCTTTGAAATATCATCAGGATAATTAGATAATTGTTCGCATATATTTTTTTCAAAAATTTTATCCACAGCTAACAAAAAAGAAACTGGCCTAAAACTTTTAACCCATACAAAAAATATTTTATTGACATTTTCAATTCCCTAGAAAATAATATGCAAATAAATATAAATATATTTATATTGCAAATATATTTTGTTTATATATATTTTTTTTTTAATATTCTTTCAGGTTTCTTCGATCCTTTCTTAAAAAAAAAAAAAAAGCGTAGAAAAATGTTTAAGATATTTTTTATTCTTTTTATATTTTATACAAGTTTTTGTTCTTTACCTACAAATATCTCTTGTTTTTTTTTTTTTTTTTTTTAACCATGTACATAATTATTCTTTGCTTTAAAACTGTAGTTTATTGCTCGTATTAACATTTTTACTATTAAAATTTATCATATAAATTACATTTTTATTGCAGTAATCCATGTCGTATGAGTAATTTTTTTTAATTTAATATTACGTATACGTATTTGCACTACCAGTACACATACAGAGTGGGGCAAATAACATCATCTGATTTTCTTTCGCTATAACTTTTAATTAAAGCGTAAACTCATTAAGTTTTTAAATAAATATGTTTACTACCACTTATAAATTTTGTATAAATTAATTGAAGAAAATTATGGCCGACAAGTAGCCACCGTTGGCGGTGCTACGAATTTGGGCATTTCTGATTACTTTTTGCATAACTGTGCGTGGCATTTGTGATAACACGTTGTCAATTTCGGCTCAAATCTTGTTCCCTAACTTCTTCAGAGTAACGGGCTTCTTCGTGTACACCAACGACTTCAAATATCTCCAGAGTTAGAAGTCCGGGACAGTAAAATTACGGAAACACTAGATTACATGCCCCGGAAAGTCATCCTGCAAAATAAGCATTGTCTTACGTGCAGAATGGCATGTGGACCGTAATGCCCTTCAAATACAGATTGTCAACTTTCGGTTAAAAAAAAATCAATCAGTATGGTTCTATAGCGGTCGCCGTTCGGCTCCTTCGAAAAAAATAAGGTCTAATCACTTTTTCTGTTATAACTGCACACCAAACGGTGACTTTCAGAGGAATTAATGGTGCTCCATGAATAATGCGTGGATTTTCCGTCCCCATAACTAACGTGGCCACTGAGATCAATATAAGCCTCGTCGCTCATGATAAATTTTAATGGAAAACCATCAACTTTACCGTTGATATAGAAAATCTCACGGCTGTATTCTAAACAGGCGTTTGGAAAAACTGTTGGTTCACCTTTTTTATAAAAAAAAACAACTCTCACGAAATTTTGGCAAAATAATAGAGGGGAGATGAAATTTGGTGAAAGATAAAGGACTTCAAATATGGCAACATTGTTATTGGGCGAGATGATAAATCATTGAATTGAAAAATCATTGAGTTTGTCTTTGGTGCAACTTTTACTTTGATGAGCACAGATGTAGGACGTTGCGATCTGTATGAGGAATAGAAAACTTAGGCACTTATAATATTATCTGGTTTACTGTTTGTAGTTTAATAAAAAAGTTTTCAGTTTAGTTAAAAATAAAGGAAAATACATTTCTTGTTCAAAGAAAATTGTTTTTTATTTAAATTGTTTGTTCATATACAAAATTATTTCAATTAAAATTTTAAGAATTTCATAAACACACACGCACATATACACACATATGGTCATTCACACAAAATGTGTCTATAGACTGTGTGAGTATACATTTTGTGAATTAAAAAACAAACAAAAATACAAAAAACTAAAACAATTTCAAATAACTGAATAACCAGTTATTTTTTACAGAATTGGCAGGTAAAATTTTAACATTTATTTTTAGCTGATTAATCACTTGTTTTTTACTGATGTTTTAATTGTTTAAACAATATTTAAAAATAAATAAGAAAACTAATTTGATTTATGTGAAAAATATAATATAATTTAAATGGTTATTTTAACTTGCAAAATATTTTAAATGTATACAAATATAATTTTTCAAAATTCATGTTACCATCGCTCGGGAACCTTCTGTGTAAAAGTTCATCGCTCTAACTACAATTCTCTAAACTTTGAATGGGAAGATTTTCAATTGCAATGTCAAATTGCGGCGTGCATTTATTGAGCACCTTTTCTTGTAAATATTTTCTGCTGTTCTAGCACATTTTCACACACCGCTTCGATGTTTTCGAGCCAACCGCCAATTCAAACCTTCTGATATTTCGACTCTTCCGTGTTGTACTGATCGATTGGGACATTTTTGCCAAAACTCACATTGCCTTAATACCACTGACGAATTATTGCCCAAAAATATTCTTTTGAAAGAGAAGCAACATTCAGCTAATTTTTTGCGTTCTTGAGGCGTATAGCGATTCACTGTTATTAGCTATAAATTTTGCACGTGTCTACTTCACGATTGTTGAAACGAATCTCTTTTCATTTAAAAAAAAAAAATCGCCTTCAAAATGCATGTCAAAATTTTGAGAATAAATTTGTATTTTTAAAATTTCTCCATCCCTTAATTTAATTTATTTTTTACTTAATCGTAAATTATATATTTTGTTTTTTATTATAACAACATTACCAGGAAAATAAATCACCATGTATGTTCATATTTCGGGATTATATAAATTATATTATCATCATTGTTGAAACTGTTTTCTTAATGTTGGCACACAAAAAATATTTAGATTGTTGTGATAATTGGGTAAAATCATCAGAATAAGAAAACAAACACACAAAAGCTTAAAATATTGTGCTAATATCCTCCATTTCCTTAATGTTTTTGTTTTTTAATATCAAAAAGTATAAAACAATATTGTAAACACCTGTAAATGTAAGATGTCTGTTACCTTAGCAATAAATAATGTTGGTATATAAATTTTCATGAAAAGAAGACATTGTTATATTTATTTCACAAACAACAAAAAAAGTATTTCTTATGTTATCAATTTGAAACAAAAGGAAATATATTTTATCCAAAAATAAAAAAGAAAAAAAATTTTTTTTAAATTTGTATTTTTCAAAATACAGTTTCTTTGATTAAAACTTTTTTAAAAATGTTTATTTGATATTTTACAACATTTGGTAATATAAATAATATTATGTTTAACTACACCTTTGGCAGAGAGTGACAACAAATTGTGAAATATAAATTAAGTGTTAAACACTAAAAAGTATAAGATTTATTTGTTTATTTTTAATTAAAAAAAAAAACATATTTTATTAAAGAAAAATATTAACTAGACACGCCAACGATATTTTGAATATTTTTTTTCTCACACAGGCAAAGTTTAATTAGCCATTGTTACAACTACTTAGCAAATCTAAAACGTTGTGTGCTAAATAATTTAAAGTTGAAAACAAAAAAAAACACATTTTAATAGTAAGCTAAATTAAATTTATCTTTAACAGCAACCAACTTATGCTCTTCATTGTCAAAAAATCCATTTCACAAAACTGTCCGCATTCGTGTTTGTTTATTTCCAACATTAAACATCTTCTCACTTCCTTTACAACCACTAATGTTTTTGGCACTCTTTATAAGCAAAAAAAAATGAATATTTATAAATGGTTTACATTACACCATCACCACTAATAGTTGCAGCATCATCATTATAAACATCAACCATAACTTTTATATCCCTGCATCATAATAAATGCTAATTAATTTTGAAGTAGAATTTGTGCAATTTTTTTTTAAAAAGTGTGAAAGAAGATGTTAAAACAAGTTTTCATATTTGTTGTTTTAACTGCACTTAAAATCAAAAGCAAGAAAAAAAAAACAAATAATTAACAAAACTTGATGGGATAATTTTAAAGAGAAAATTAAAAAGAGATGACAAAAAGGAGCATAAAGAGTGTTCTTAAAAGACAAAATAATCAAATATGTAACATAAATAGTTTAAGAAGGAACATTTTCACTGAAAGGTTCTGATTATTTATTCGCTATATATAAAATAATAATTTTACCGACTGACTGACTCAATCACTCACTCAACACTTCCCAGCGGTTTGGGCTGTAGTTAGGTTCTTTCTCCGCCGTAGATACCTGTTAAGACGGAATTTCTGTAAACTCCTACGGGGAAATTTTCCCAATGGCCCCTTTGGCTTGAAATCTGAAATTTAAAGTATTTATTTTCTGGAGTTTGGGCTAATTCTCTGATATTAATATTCAGCAGATCCGACCGAATTATTTTAAAAATTCCCACCTCATAAAATAAAACACCTTTTACGTTATTTTAAAATTATTTTATTAATTAATTAGATGCGTATAAGCAAAATAAAAATTTGTTTCAAAATTTAACAAAAAAATAAAAATTTATTAAATAAATTTTCCTACAAATCCAATATTCTGATAACATTTTCTTAGACAAAAAAAGACAAATTTTTTCCTACAGAAATACTGTCAGATTATGATTATTTTACTTAGAAAAAACCCTCAAACCTTAGGACTGATCTTCCATGAACTTTTTCTACAAAAATGACTCATATTGTGGGGGTTGTTTCGTATAGAGAAACTCTCTGATTCTTGAAGACTTTTCCCTAAAAAAAAATCTTAAATAATTACGACATTTTCTGGGCATTTTTGTGAGCGTTTTTTGAAGTTAAAATTTCCCCAGAAATTGGCAATTTTTTAGATCAAAAAAGGTCTCAAATACTGACAGATTTTATATAAAAAAAAATTCGCAGAATTTAGGGGATGTTATATAGAACAAGTTCCATAGGAAAATATCCTCAGAATCTAAGATTTTTTTATGGGAAAGACTCCTTAGAATACGTGGGTTTTTTGATGGGGAACGTCCTCAGAATCTAAATATTTTTCTATAGAAAAAAGTCTTTAGCATTTTTTTTCTATTAAAAAGTCCTCAGAATCTGTTTAGTAGTTTAGTCAAGGACAGTATTTAGTTAGACGGTATTGTACAAAATGAAATTTTCATGATGTTGTCATCATGGCAGCATTTGGCGTTTTGTACATACTGAGTTTAATACCGTCCTTGGTTTAGTTGTTTAGTAGTTAAGTGGTTTAGTAGTTTAGTTATTTTTGTATGTATCAATACTAAGGGGTTGCCCCCTATGAATGCAATACATTGTGCTGATAGGAGGAGGAGGAAAGAGGGTCTAGTGTTTTAGATTTGAATTTCCCTATATTATAGTTCTCCTCTGCGGGGAGTTTATTCCACATAAGACTAGTCCGACTTGTGAACAAATTTGTCCTGTAATGTGTTGTGTGGTTCACTGGACAATCGACCACAAAGGGATAGGCTCTACTGGACAAGCAAAAATTCCGGACAAAAACCCGGGCCCGAAGGATAAGTTCACTTATCTCAGCAGAGCATATCTTATGGTAGTATCGATATAACAGTGTCAAACAGCCCACATTGCATCGATGCTCCAATGAATCAATAGAACTGAATATCCTACTGTCATTAATAAGCGCCGAAGCCCTTCTTTGAACACGGTCCAAAAGTTCCAAAATAGACCTTGAAGCACCTGCCCATATATGGGAGTTATATTCCAATATTTGCCGGATATAGGTGGTATAGATAGTAAGGAGATCGGATGGGGTGAAGTACTTTTTGCACCGTTTTAAAAAACTTAAACACCTGAATGCTTCTTTCTACCCTGTAAAAACGTGTTTATTCCGACGGATATCACACTGAATTCTCATGCTCAGAACATCAAGTGTGTCCGATTCCTCAATATCGATATCCTCCAATTGGACAGATGACGCTCGAAACTCCACAACTCTATGAGTCATCATACAACATTGGGTCTTATGTGCATAAAAATTCATCCTATTTGTATGACCTCACTCTGAAACTAACGAGAGGTCCCAATTAAGTGTATCATTCATGATATGCCTGCTGACCCCAACCACTAAGAGGCTTGGCCTGCGACCGAAGGAAAATGAATGACAAATGTTACTGTCATCAGCAAAAGAGTAGATAGAGTTAAAAGTTAAACCAAGAAGGTCATTAAGAAAGACAAGAAAGAGAGAAGGAGAAAGAACGGATCCTTACGGTACCCCTGAAACTCGTCGGATGAGATCCCATCTATTACAACGCGTATAGTGCGATCTCTGATGAAACTTCAAATAAATCGAGAGAAATCATTACCGACACAAAAAGCAATTAGTTTTGATAAAAGTGCGCCGTATACAGTCGAAGGCTTTGGAAATATCTAACCGGTGAATGGACCTACTTTACCGCTCCGAGAAGAACGCTAACAGGTCTCTCTTCTACGAAAGCCATACTGTTGATCGGTCAAAAGTGAATTTGCTTCCAGATAATTCACAAGATCGTAATTTAACATTCTCTCCATGACCTTCGAGAGCGCAGAACATATTGCGATTGGGCGGTAATTTTCAGGAGATTGGCTGAACATTGGCAACTTTCAAGCATGAGGGGAAGGTACCCACACGTCAAGAAAAGCTGTACAGTTTCGACAATGGACGGGCTAACATCGAATAGCACTGTTTCATCACCAATGCTGTTATACCATTCGGCCCCGGAGGCTTGTTTACATTGAGATCTCCAAGAACGCGATAGAATATCTTAGGCATAGTACACGATACTCTTTCGTGTTCGGTGAGTTTCCTGCAAAATGGTTAGCTTTGTCAATAGATTCAGTGAGTAATTGATCACTCTTTATAAGAGTTGGGATAGCTAAACTAGCATTTTTCCTTACTCTTTTAACGAACGACCAAAAGCTATTACTGGGACAGAAAGGACTTTAGTACGAAGACGCTGTTCGTAACTCTGGAACAATTAGTTCTCGCCTGTTTACGAAGCAAATCAGTATCAACATTTTTATTAAAACGCCAATTTATGAACGATTTCTCACGGGATCTGGCTGCGTTTCTGCAAGTCTGGTAAAATCAACAATTTCCTTTTTAGCTTAGCCGAAACTGCGCTTGATAGGAATGAAAAATTTCATTCCAAGCATTATAAAGTGACCTACCATTTCCGCAGCGGTATTAAAATTTCCATGGTCTTGGCATCATGGCAGCATGGCTAAAAAAAGAAATTGGCGTTTTGTACATTCTGAGTTTTATACCGTCCATGGTTTAGTACTTTCGTAGTTAAGCAGTTTAGTAATTCAGTAGCTTAGTATTGTATTTATTAGTAATTTACCTGTCTAATTTCAAACATATAAGTACATATGAGGGTAGGTCAATAAGTTCGTGACTTTTTAAATGAAAAACAAGTTCTTGGATAAAAAATCATTTTATTTTTCTCCTTTGAGCTCCATAAACTTTGTCCAACTTTTCTCTAATAAAAAATGATTTTATTTTTCTCCTTTGAGCTCTATAAACTTTGTCCAACGTTTCTCTAATTTTTTCCAAAAATAAGATTTATCGAGATAATTTATCGTTGGAGTCAAATCTCTTTCCGCCAAGCCATTTTTTCAGGTTTAGAAACAAGAAATGGTTACTCGAGACTAAATCCGGTGAATAGGGCCGATGAGATAGTAATTCGTGGAGTTTTGCTATGACAACTGCCATTTTCCATTTTCTCCTCAATCCTTAAATCCATCGGTAGTCTGCTATCAATGGCTGTCAAACACAAACTACCCAGGAAAAATTTTGAAATAGCATCTCATTGATTTTTGCATTACCAATAATGACCAACCCTGCTCACTGCATTACTTTTAAAGTGAAAATAATCCCATTTCAGCTTCTTTCATACTGCATTACTTTCAAAGTGATAATTATGAGTTACTATTAATATGTTTAAACTACTTATTTGGCAGTTAAAATCTATTTTTGGTTTTGTAATTTAATTTTTTTTTTTTCAAATTGCTAACAAAAATCAGTTTTTTTTTTGTAAGAATTGTAACCAGTTATTTCGCCTTACTCATAAGTAGATATTTTAACCTTACCATGAAGTAGTTATTTTACTCCCTACTCGTATGCTTGGAGGTAACTTGCTAGCCCCAATGACTTCTCTGTATTAAAATAATGAGCATATCAGTCAAAATTCAACCAGTTTCTGCTCGTTCTAAAACTCATTATTTGATAAGGTTTTAGCTTGTTTAAATTTTGACAGGAGTCAACTGACAGATGCCTGTGAACAGAATCAATGTTACCCTTTCAGTTAATAGGCGGAAAATTAAAAAACTCACGGACTTATTGATCCCCCTTCGTATTAAAGTAATTAAGAATTCATGTTAATGAAATTTGTTATTCAATTAATGTAATCTGCTAGATTAACAAAAGAAAGGTAAGCGTTAAATTTTGTAAAAATATATCGTGCGAATAAATGTAATTAAATAAAACAAAGCAAGAAATTGATATGAATAACACAATTGTTTGAACAATGAAGTGTGTTTAGCATTTAATATTCATTTGAATATATATCCACACGTACAAAAGATAAATTATAAAAAATAGTAACTAAATATTTAATAAAAATTTGAGTATCGTTAAAAATTCTATTATAAAACAATTTAAAATCATAAGGTTTTACATTTTATCATATCTGAAAAGTCTTCGAGATATATAAGATGTTTATATTTAAATTTAAACACAAAAATTTAGTGTTTGCTGCCAAGAATATCTGCACACTTTACCAACACTTTGTCGTTGTCTTTCATCGATGCCTGCCAATAAACAAATTTAGAAAATAACTTTTTTCTTTTTTTTTTTTTTTGCCTTCCTAAAGTATACAATAGAGTATATTTTAAGTTTATAAATAGTTAAGGCAGTAAGTTTTTTACGATTTGTTTATGGTTGTTTATAAATATTTTTACAACCAGGAGACGACTGGTAACATGGTTTTTGAACTTTGCTGTCACCACATGTATAATAATGCAAAGACTGTATGAATATTGCAGGGAGTAACACAATAAAGTGATAGAAATGCAATCAGTTAATGTTTTAGTACAACATATATAGAGGACAATAAAATAGATAGATATAAAAGATGCCAAAAAGGACAATGACTTTTCAATAAATTAAATTTGTTCTTATACTAAATATTGTGAACAATGCAAGGGGACAATAATAAGGAAAATCAATTGATTTCAGTAAGACAATTTTTAGGATTAAGGCGAAAAAGACAAACATTATTGAAAGCAGTTTAATCCAGTTTTAATCGGTTGTAGTAATCGAATTTGCTACATTTTTGTTGTTCAAATCGATTTTCAGTTGTCACAACTGATAAATTCATATACCACAACGTCTCAGCCTAAATGGCCGCAATGCATACATTACAGTGAAAGTAAAAGATAATAAAGTAAACAATAACAATAGCAACAGTGATTATTTAACCGCACAGCTAGTCAGAGCTAGCTCTCTTTCAGCATCTCTTTTAAATAGTGATCAAGAAAAAGCGCCAAATAATACCAATACTGTTGGTTTAGAAAAGAGATTTGATTGTACAAACCAACACCAACAACCATATGCGCACTGACAGGCAGAAGAACAAATTGGTTAAATTTAAAAAATTTCTCAGTACTCATTGCTCGAAAAACATACCGCTAAAAACACCAGACGATATTGACCTCCCGATAAGAAATTTCAAATCAAATCTCAAACTTGCTGCTAAACTACTGAATCCCCCCCCGACACAACAGACAAAATGTAATTTTTTCTGCGGATGTTGAAGGACTCTTAAATGAAAAAAGAAGAGCTCGAAGAGAGTGGCAACTGCACAGATCTCCACAACTCGAGCAACTCTTGAAAGAATGTACAAAAAACTTACTTACGGTTACTTAAACTCCAGAAAGCTGCATTACTTAATAGATTCCTTAAGAACTTGGATCCTACATCAGCAACCGATTACATGTTTTGGCGTGCTACGAAAAATCTTAAAAGACCTGTCGTATGCAAGCCTCCTTTGCGTTAATCAAACGGAGGTTGGGCACAAAATGATACCGAGAAAGGAGATCTGTTTGTAGAGCATATAAAAAAAGTATTGACGTCAAATATACCATATTCTATAGAAGAGTTGCCACCATTTGTACCCCAGCACATAGCAGATTACCCCCCATTATCGTTTGAGATTCGGGAGGTCAATAAGGCGATCTTTGAATTAAACTCCAAAAAAGCCCCTGGTATTGATAATATCAGTAACAGGATGCTTATAGATTTCCCCCGTGTAGCATTTAGAATAAAGCTATTTATTTTTAATGCTATAATGCGCCTAGAATATTATCCCCCAGAATGGAAAGTTTCACTTTTTAAAATAATACCCAAGCCAGGTAAAGATCACACCAGGGTTGAATAGTATAGACCAATCAGTCTCTTGTCAAATATGTCTAAGTTGTTTGAAAAATTACTAATTGGAAAGTTGACAGTATTAAATCAAGGTAACTTAATCCCAGCTCTCCAATTTGGTTTCAGGTGGAAACACAGTACCACTGAGCAAGTTCATAGATTAGTAACCGTTATTAGAAAAGCCTTCGAGGATAAAAAATACTGCTCTGCTCTTTTTATTGATGTATCTCAGGCATTTGATAAAGTCTGGCCAGAAGGACTAATATATAAGATTCAACTTATGTTACTCCCAAATACCCATAAGCTGTTAGAAAGCTATATTACAAACAGAAAATTTACCCTCTCGGAAGAAAAGTTTTATCAGCTCCCCCAGGATATACAAGCGGGAGTCCCACAAGGTAGTATATTGGGTCCACTGTTGTATATTTTATACACTTCGGACATGCCATTGAATGAAAACTCTCACACATCAACATTCGCTGATGATACAGAAATACTTAGCGTTCATAATGATTCACTAATAGCATCTAGATTGCTTCGGAACCACATAACAGTTTTGGAGGACTGGCTAGATAGATGGAGAATTAAGGTTAACGAGCAGAAATGTATTTATATAACTTTTACTTTAAAAAGAAAAACTTGCCCGCCGATCCGAATTTATGGTCGAAACATACCCCAAGATACATGTGTAAATTATCTTGATATCCATATTGACCATCGTCTCACATGGAAAAGTCATATAGAAGCGAAATTTACCCAAATAAAGTTAAAGACTATTCGACTCTCTTGGTTTACCGGTAGAAACTCTAAACTTGCCTTGGGTTGTAAACTATTACTATACTAGATTATAAAACCCATATGGTGCTATGGAATTCAGCTCTGGAGTACTGCCTCATCATCTTATATTATAAAAATTCAGAGAAGGCAAAACATGCTCTTGAGAATTATTACAAACGCCTCCTGGTATGTTATGAATGACAATATTCATAAAGATCTCAAAGTACCCTTAGTTAGTAACGAAATCACTAGATATAGCAACAACTACTTGAAGAAACTGGAAACTCATCCCAATGTTCTAGCACGGAATCTTTTGAATAATAATGGGCTTAGGTGACGGAGGGACACTGCAGACCTATCAAACATATGAAGAAAAAATTTTCAGGTGCCATACATATCTATGAATAAAAATTTATGAACAAATGAAAATTCGTCTGGCACTGGCTGGACTTAATATAAAGATTTAGTTTTAAGATTTACATACTTACTGTTAGTTCACAAAATTAGGTAAAGATTCAATTAATAAATAAATAATGGAAAAAAATATATACCACAACCGCATCATTCGCTTAACAACAAATTCGGTTGCCGAAACGCATCTGTTTTCTCTGTGTCTGGTTCAAATATGTAAACAAATTTTTGGATGCGGTCCTGACTATTAGTTATGGGTTAAATGCAGTGTAAGACCGATTATTTTAATCTCTAAATTATATTTAATTTTTTAAACAATAATATTTAAATACCCATGTAAAAATCGAAATATATATGAACATACATGATCATACATGGGCTTGTATATGATCATACATGTGCATACATGATCTCATATATGACCATATATCTGCGGATCCGAAATTTGAGGGTATATGGTGATATATGTGCATATATTATCATAAATGCTCATATATTATTCATGTATACTCGTATATGATCATATACGTCCATATACCCTCAAATATCGGATCCGAAGATATATGATCATATATGAGATCATGTATGGTCATATATTGAACAATGTATGGACGTATATGACCATGTATGATCATATACAGGCCCATGTATGATCATGTATGCTCATATATATTTCGATTTTTAGATGGGATATTAATATTTTAAATAGCCTTTAGTTAATTTATTCACAAATGTATTCCTATTACAATATATTCAATTAAATTTTAATTTGTATTATTAAACAACAACAACAAAAAGCCCTAAAGATCCTTTTTAAATTCAAATAGTAATAGCATTATTATTTACTGCTCTGATTTCAATATATTTTTGTTTTTATTGTTAATCCTTATTATGCTGCTTACTCCTTTTAACAATTCTAGTTATTTGTTTATGGTGAAGTCCTTTTCTATGTGGTTGGTTCACCGTGTTCCCTTTTAAGTGAGAACAAATAAAACAAAAACCTACAACTTTTGTTTAACAATAAACCAAAATCTAAAAACCACAGTCATAGAAATAATAAAAAAGGCAGAAAAAAATTAATTGTTTTGTTATAAAAAGTTTTATTAACGCGCAAAATATTACCTTGAGCTGTTTTTTTTTTTTATTTGAACTGAGGATAATAAAATAAACGTTGTTCATTTTGTTTTTTTTTTTTTTTTCTTTTATTGAAATTATTGGACCATTTAATAGTTTAAGAGGAGATTTTTGTTTTGTTTTTGGTGAAAAAGTTTTAGAATTATTATATTTTTTGAATTAGTATTTTTTTTTAATTCCATTTAAAATTATTCACTGATGCATACTGCTAATATCATTTCATTGAAATATATAGTATTAATTAGTTTTTGTTGAAATGCATTTAACCTTTTAAATAATTTTAGTGGCTCATAATTAGTGAGTGTATTTATTTTATTATTCTCATAGATTTTATTATTGAACTATTTTTTTTTATTTTTTGTTATCGACTTACCTTGACCTCTTCTGATTATATTTAACAAATTAATGGCACTAAATTCATTTCAGGAGAAGAAAAGAATGTGAAACACCGTACTAAATTAATAGTTTTTTACATTAAAATTCGCTAACACTAGTTTACTTGCATGCTTGTTAAAAAGAAGATCTAATATAATGAGATAATAGCACAAAAAATAAATAAAATTATCCATTTTTTGTACATAAATATTTTATTTGAAAATTTTGTATATTATTTGATCTGTCTGTTGTAATTATATATTTTTAATTTTATCAGGCTCAAGATTAGAGTATTCGAAAAACCGGCCTTTTGGAAACCCCGGTTTCGGTTTTCTTCGAAAAATCGAATTTTAAAAAAACCGGTCAACCGGTTTTTTTGTTTTTTTTTTTAATTTGAATAAAAAGCTTATATAATTTGTTAATTGTTTTAATTACAAACAAAAAAAAAAGAAATTTAATATATAAAGTAATAAAAATAAAAAATACATTCTTTGAAAAAAAAATATTTTATAATATTTTTTAATTGTATTTCATTTCAACATTTTATTTATTGGTTTTAATATTTTTTAATATAATATCTTAAACACAAATATTATAAAAACTAATATTATATTCATATCAAATGAATAAAGATCAATAAGTTTGTAAATTGGGTAAAATTAAGTACGTTAGTAATTTGAACGTTTAAAACGTGTGGCATTAAATAAGTTTTTTTAATATTACATTTTAAATATGTAAATAGAAAAATCTATTTTTCACTTCTAAAATAATATTTTAGAAATAATATGCATTTTAATTGTTCGTTTTAGTGTAAAATACTCTTTCACTTATAGTACACTCACAATATATTTTCCGTTACCGACTGTAGTTTATTTAAAAAGTAATACGTAAAGTTTGTTTTTAAATGAAGAACCAATTGAAATTCATAGAAATTTATTTTTTAACTATTTGAATCAATCATTCAAAAAAACAAACTATAAAAATTTACAAACATTCAGTAGGAGTTGATATTTTCAGTTAAATGTAAAATTTTATGTTTTCTGCTTCAAAAAATAGAAATTCATATAATTCCTTTTTGTTGTTTTTACCAAAATAGTTTGTATATATACAAAATTATTTCAATAAAAATTACAATAAATTATTCAAATATACATACACACAAAGCCAATAAAAATATATACATCTGCGTGTGTTGTATTCTGTTTTGTAATTCCATAAAAATAAAAAAACTTTAAATTTTACAAACAAACCACAAAAGTAGTTTTTCTAACTTTTTGTCAGTAAAAATTTGATGGTTATTTTAAACGACTTTTTATTGTTTTTACTACTTTTGTCGATTATTAAATAATGATTAAAAGTAAACAACAAAATGGTTTGTATATAATGGAAAAATCAGTAGTCCTCTTTTTAATTGTATTTTCGATTAATATAATATGTATTTTAAGTTGTTTGTTGGGCAAATAGTCAAAAGACAATTATATAAATTTTCCAACTTTTCAGTTATTTGGTCGCATTTATCAAGATATATGAAATCATCATATAATGATTTTGCATACTGTTTATTGTGTTATTTAGATCAGAAATTAAACTATTTGAATTTGGAATATCCAAAGTTAGGTCTTCATCGGAATCTATCAGACTTACATCTAAATCTTCATAACCAAACAAACGATTATAAAAGTGTTCGGAAAAAATAAAAGAGACCAAGTAACCCAGTTGGTGATGTAATTAAAAAAACCGGTTAACTGAACAAAAAAGACCGGTTTTCAGTTTTCTTCGAATTTACAAAATATTCGAAACCGATCGGTTTTTAAAAATAAAGAAACCGGTTGACCGGTTTTCGGTTTCGGTTTTTGAATACTCTACTCAAGATCATAATTTTTTTTTAATGATACTAACGAATAGTAAACACTAATTTTTTATTAAATGGAAAAAGTTGTGAAGACCCGTGCGACTAGGTCATCTTCAGCCTCCTTCTGAAACCACCCAACCCACAAAAAACTCATGGTTTTGAACAGTCATTTGTATCATTACATTTTTCAGTTAGTGAATGATTACCCGTACAAATGAATGATTACCCGTACAAATGAGTATGCCAGATTCCCAATTCGTTCCCAGAAATGGAAACATTAACATTTGGAATAGCAACCCTGTCAATTTGTGCTTCGAAAATCGAAGATGTTTGCCAAAGGGTATTTCTATAAATAGATGTAAAAAGCTCATTTGTACGGGTAATCATTCACACGTATAGTGCAATCCCTGAGAAAGCTCGAAGTAATTCAAAAGAACTTACTACCAAAACTAAAGCAATAAACTTTGATAACAGTACACCAAACACGGTCAAATGCCTTGGAAATATACTAGAGCAACCACTTTACTAAACTAATGATGTATTGAGGCAATCCTATCATCGACAGATTTTTTGCATTGTTCGTACGAAGTGAACTTCCTTTCTTCCTTAATCGACCGGAATAAGTAGTAGTCAAAAGGAGCGATGTCTAGAGAAAACGACGGGTGCGGTAGAACTTTCAGCGTTTCCAAGTAGTTATTGACAGGTCTTGCCACTACGTGCATTTCTTCATATTCCGACAGTTTTTGCTTCCGTACGCAGCTTAAATGCATTAGTTGAGTCCGAAAGCGTTCCCCCGTGATCGTTTAAAAAGTTACCAAATATTTTCTATTTTTATTTTAGAACTTTTCGGGTTCAAAATCAACAGCATCAGCGCACATTCACACACACATTTTCTTTTCATTACTCTAGAACGTAGTATAGGGTCCGCCAAATAACTTTTTTTTTGAAAATGCTATAAAAAAACTAGTGAATATTTTCTCAAATTTCTTTTTTTATTTGAAAGTACAATCCTTCCGGTTAGTAATGGAAAAAAAATTTCATTCACAAAAATTGAAGAGAAGGATATTGGCAACAATTTGGTTTCAACAGGACGGCGCTACGTCCCACACAGCCGGAGCGCCCTGCTTTTGAAGATCGCATTATCAGCCGCAGAGCTGATGTCGTTTAGCCACCTCGGAGCTGCGATTTGACACCGTTGGACTATTCTTTGTGGGGTGCCGGCAAAGATAAGTGTTACGCCGACAAGCCAGAGATAATTGACGCTTTAAAGGACAATATTCGTGAAGCCATTGGTGAAATACAGCTGCACACCGATCGTGTAGGCTACTGCATGGCCAGCCGAGGCAGCCATTTGAATGATATTATTTTCTATTATTAACCGGAAGGATTGTACTTTCAAATAAAAAAAGGAATTTGAGAAAATATTCAGTGGTTTTTTTTTATAGCATTTTCAAAAAAAAAAAAGTTATTTGGCGGACCCTATAAATATGTCCTAGATTAAAAGGTAAACCTTCAAACAAAATAAATTACAATAGTTTTAATGCAATTAATATGAACAAATTATAAATCAAAATATGTTAAATGTTTTTTTTAATTATTAAAAAACAAGTCTTCTAAAAAAACATTGAAAATTAATTTCAATTTAATAAACATTTCAACTTAATTAAAATGTAATCCAGTCTGCAAACAAACTAAAAACAATACGAATTCATTATGTTACATTATACTTAACAGAAAAAAAAAATATTTGCCAACATTATTTGCCACAAAAAAAAAAAACACAATGAAAAACTTTGTTTAATGAAAGAATTTACTAGAATGTAAAAAAAAAACATATGTATTAAAAAACTAGACTAATAATAATGAAATTTTTAAATTAAAATACCTATTTAAACACATAATTAAACCACAATTTTAAAACCAAAATTTATATAAAGAAATATTTTGGGGTAAAAATATTAAACTATGTTATAACAATGATTATAAGTTGCTAGCTTTTAAATAAAAATTTATTTATAGCTTAAATATGCTAAATGGAATCTATAAGATAAATAATAAGTTTGACGTGCATATTTGAAGTTGTAAAAAAAACTTCAGCTTAAGTGGATCTGACTTACGACCATTGATTTTATATAACTTAACTATTAAAATATAGCAAACGCTGCAGTTAAAGTTTTCAAGTTATTTTCCTATTACATGTATATGGATTTTTTATGTTTTAAACATTTCGTTTACAAATTTGTGTGCATTTTGCATATTTTTTCATATAATATTGCTGACATTTGGTTGATTTTTAACAAACCTCAATGTCATCTAATAGTGAGTGCAGCAGTATCTTCTAAATCTTTTTAACTTATTGTAAAATAAAATTTATGACATATCATACATGTCCTTAATGTCTAAACTATATGATGAAATTTTTGAAGGATGGATTTTAGAAAAAAAAGTTTATGTTTTTATACACTATCGCTATACACTCAGAAAAAGAAGTTAGTGGAAAAATTTGCAAAAAGGGTTGTATATCAAGTAACTGTACTAGTTTTTAGAATTTTTTGCAGAAATTGTGTTTTAGCAAAAATTTTGATGACATTTTTTCAGCAATAAACTAACTTTGAAAAAATTTTTTAATAATTTTTTTGCTAAAAAAAATAAAAAGTGCTGATCAACTCATTTATAGTGAGGACAACAATATAATAAAAAAAAAAGAGGTATATGTCGCAACTGATCGAAAGAGGCCGCCACTAGTTTATGAACGAATATTCCAGCTATAAAAGTCTTGGCGCAATGACCTATTGCGAATACGTAACTTTAGCATCACGTCAACAAATATACTAAATATTGCCTCAAACATATCGAATTTTGTGCCAGTTAAAGTGTTTTAGCGGCGAGTTCTTCTTCATTACTTTAGTAGGAAGAAAAGGGCGGCCGAGAGTCATCGAATCTTAGAGGAAGTTTACGGCGAGCATGCTCTATCTGTACAATCGGGTCGGAGTTGGTTTGGTCGCTTTAAAAGAGATAATTTTGAGCTCGAAGGCAAGCAACGGCCGTTGCAACTCATAAAGTTTATAGACAAAGAATTGGAAATATTGCTCTATGTGGACGAAAGCAAAAACGCTTCAAGAGTTGCCAGAATCATTGGAAGTGGATAAGTAGACAGTGGCAAACGCTTAAAAGCCAAAAACAAGGAAACTGGGTGGCATACGATTTTTCGTTTGTGAACAGCTCCTCAAATCCCAAAAAATTTTGGGTTTTTTGCACCGTGTTGTGATTTGAGTTGTCAGAATCATTGGAAGTGTATGAGTCGACAGTCAGTGAATGCCTAAAAGCCATGGGATTAATTTTAAAGAAAGGAAACTGGGTGTCATACGAGTTGAAGCCATTCGACGTAAAAAGTCTATTTTTCGCTTGTGAACAGTTTCTCGAACGCCAAAAAAGGAAGGGTTTTTTGCAACGCACTGTGACCAGCGATGAAAAATGGATCCAATAAAACGTCATTGGTTTTGCGGACGCAATCAGACTCAACTCATGCGTTTAAACTGTGCACTGGAGTAAAAACGGCCGAAATACGAATAAAGGCGCGGCAAAGTAATTTTTTAGCATGACAACTCTTGGCCACATGCCGCAATACCGGTTAAGACCAACTTAAAATTGTTTAAATGGGAAATCTTAGCCCACCCGCGGCATTCTCCAGATATCGCTTCTTCCGACTACTACATGTTGCGGTCGATTGCGCATGGCCTGTCCCAGCAAAAATTAACTTCATATAAAATGGGTCAATGATTGGATTGTGTCGTTCTTCTGAGCTGGTATCCGAAAATTACCAGAATGATGGAAAAAGTTGCGGCCAGCGACGAACAATACGAAGTCGGATCAATTAGTCTGTGGCTTTTTGAATTTCCCGCCTTTTAACTGAAAAAGTAACACTGCTCCTGTCAATACGCATCTGTCAGTTGGCTTCTGTCAAAATTTAAATAAGCTGCGTCATTTAGTTTGTTTTTGACAGCCATTGATTACAGACCATCGAGGAATTTAAGGCGAAAATGGCAAAAACTTAATTTCGTGTGCTTAATAAGCATTAGCTTTTGCGGGAAAACTCCACCACTCAAACCAAGGCTTATCTTGATAAATTATATGGAATGATTAATTGAGTATAAGAAAGCTTACCGCAAGATTAGTGACACATTTGCTCGCAATCGACCACAAACAATGATGCATACGTGTGCAGTTTCCATGGAAAAAAATCCATGAATTAGTCTGCGAATTGCTCCCTCATCCACCCTATTCTCCAGATATAGTCCCATATGAATTTTTCTTATTTCAAAACCTGAAGAAATGGTTCGGTGAAGGGAGATTTTAGTCCAACGATGAAATCATCTTGCTAAAACCATTTTGGTGTCCCCGACAAATCATATATTTTGGAAGAGATAAAAATGGTGAAACATTGGATAAAATGTATAGAGCTCAAAAAAGACTATGTTGAAAACTAAAATGATTTTTTATTCAAATACCTGTGTTCCATTCGAAAAGTCACGGACTTATTAACCATTTTTGAAATAAAAGCTCAATTTGTCCAAGACATAAAAAGTACAATCGTGGAAATTTATTTTATTTTGCATACAAAAGGACGTCAAAAAAGTGTGTATCTAAAAATCTAGAATATCCAGAATATAGAAAAATAAAATATTTCATTAACTGCGCCTTCTTTAAGTTGTCTATTAATTTGGCAAGCAATTGTGCACGCAGAGCAAAAATATGGTTGGGACAATCATAAACGAACAGCATTATATATTTTTGGCGCTATGATTGTGCCAACCATAGTCGTACTATAATATAGTTATTATAATATAATAATAAAATAACCACAATTTTACCATAAATTTATATTTTACCATACTATGGTTCGAAACTGTAAAAAGAGTTCTTTAAATTTAAGTATATTTCTTTAAGAAATGTTTTTTCTTAAGAAAAAAATTTGATATTAAGGACTTTTTCAAGAAAGCTTCTTTGAGGGTTTAAAAAAATACTTCAAAAAAGTTTTTTTAATTACCAAGGAATTTTTAATTAAATAAAATAGATTTTATGGATTTCTTTTAATAGAAAAATTCTTAGATTCTTAGATTCTTAAGATTTTTTCTTAAATAGTCCTTTGAGTCTCAGAATTGTTCTTTTAATAAAACTCCTTAGAATCGAGGAATTTTCCATGATTCAAAGAGTTCTCATAATCTATGAACTTTTTATTCAAACAAAGTCCTTACAATCTAAGTTTTTTCAAGAATATATGAATTTTTATCTAAAAAACAGTTTCCCGAAAACGAGAATTTTACTTTTAGGAAAATTTCATAGAATCTAAAAATGTTTTTATCAAAAAATTCTAAAAATCTAGTATTTTGTATAAGAATCCTTTTTGTACAAAACAACTTTTTGCTTCTACAGATTTTGTCTAAAAAAAAATTATTTTATTAATATTCGGAGTATTTTTCTAGTACAAGAAATGAATTAATAAACATATTATTGTTTTTAGTGAAAAATAATTTAAAAATATAAAATCTTTATAAAGAGCCCTTTTAGCAATAAATTTTTTTCGGCAATGTATTGATTATTGTTACTTATACTTTTATATGTATAAATCATATTCGAAAATAAAACCGCCCAGGTGAAAATTATGATATATTATAATTTTTTCCTAGGTCACCGAACTGATAAAATTTTTATGACTTTAAACAATTTGTAATTATTCATTGATTGTTGTCAGCATTTTATAGTTCCATAATTATCATATTTTTTCAGTCAGACTTTTTGTTACCACTGTATGGTAACAGCCAATCATAATATAAAAAGGCAAGTGGTAGTCATGAAATTTACTATAATAATGATGGTAGCGACCATATTGATGGTTAGAAGCCACTTATAAACCAATAACATTATTGGCAAAATCATACCCGAATGCAGCAAGCATAATATAGTAGCAGTAATCATGTTGCTACCACGTTTAAAGTTTTTAATGAAGCTTCAAAAAACCAATTAGAAGTTTTGTCAAGCTTCTCTTTAGTAAAGTCAAATGCAATTGGACACGATAATATTCACCCTAAATTCTTTAGGATTCTTTTACCTCTTCTTGTTCCATATCTGACTCATATCTTTAATACAATTATAATGTCTAGTACATTTTCTTCTAAATGGAAACACTCAAAAATTGTACCAATACTGAAATCAAATAATGAACATCGACCAATTACGATTATATGCTACCTTTTAAAAGTCTTTGAAAAGATATTGTATTCTCAGATATGTGAGTATATTCATGGACATGGCTTCATGTGCGAAATGGAATCAGGTTTTCGCTCAAATCACAGGTGTATTACTTCTCTTGTTGAAGTAAGCGAGAATATTAGGCGTGAACTACATGATGGAAAATTTAAATTCCAAGTACTCCTTGATCAATCTAAGGCTTTCGACACAGTCAACCATGAAACCCTTTGTATGAAACTCTGACGGTTCTCTAAATTTGCATCAAGCTCAACTCAACTTATGCCAACTTACCTTGTAAGCCGTACTTAATCCGTGTGTGTGAATAATTTAATATCTAAACCATTGACTATTACTCGAGGCGTCTTCAGGGTTCTATCTTAGGACCGCTGCTTTTTTCACGATATTCAATATGTATGTATGCAGACAACGTACAGTCATACATAATCAATTAAGGACAACATTGACAAACTGAATTCTGATCTGCATAAAATTCATCATTGGGCCACCGCCAACGGTCTCTGTTCAAACCCTAATAACCAAAAAATTTTAATTGTCCCCGGGGCTAAAAATTTAAGCATCGTATTCAATAGTACATTAACGTAAACAAACCACATTAACTCATTAGTCGGTCAAACATATGCCAAGCTTAGAACACTATGGTCTACAAAATCATTAATTCCATTAAATGTGACGCCACAAGCAAACGTCGACCTAATGTTGTATTTAATAAAACCTACTTTATAACTTTTTCGAATAACTTTAATGTTTTAAAGCAGGTGGAAGGGTATATATAAGTTTGTCATTCCGTTTGTAATTTCTACAATATTGATCTTAGACCCTATACAGTATATATATTCTGGGTCCTTATGAAGAGCGAAGTTGATTTAACGATGTCCGTCTGTCCGTCTTTGTGTTGAAATGGGTTTTCCGAAGACCCCAGACATGATGAGGACTTGATTGTTATTTATTTCTGTTACATGTAATCCATTTCTATTTGCTATTGAAAATCAGCCAGATCGGTTGATAAATGGCTGAATTATTAGCAAAAAACCCAAGACTACGCATAATAAACACATCCATTTGTTGAAATTATTTTCTTTCACCTATTCACCTTTTATACACAAACAACAAATCCATACAAAGGTTTGTCATTTAAATAAAACCCAAACAAATCTGTTTTAAACGAAAACTCTTTATTTACTTCTATTAACGATGTTTGCTTATGTCCTTCAATGGCTTAGTGGTCTAAGCGCTTTGTCACAAATACCTTTTTTCTTTTAGTCGCGCGATCGAGCCCCGTCAATTCAACTTTTTTTATTTTTATACTTTTTTACATTTATTTTTTTGATTTTCTTAAGACTTTTTTTTGTTATTTTTTGTTTTATTTATTTTTAACAAAACAAATACGTCCAGCACAGTTGGCTTAACGATGTCGGTCAGCTTTTCTGTATAATTGGAGAACGGAAAGAGGAAAAGTTTCCAAATAAGGTGCAAGAATCTTGATTATCAATACACAACATCTGACCAAGTATGGGCGGGATACTTGAATTGGGCGTGGCACAGAAGATATAAATTTATATCTTAAGAACGGTAAGACCCTAATTAAATACTCCATAAATGGGCTGAAAACATCAAAATTTTTATAAAAACTAAAATTTTAGAGCTGTAATATAACCTATGGATACGTTTTATATATCGAAAGATCGAAAATCTTTAGTAGAACATATTTGCTGAAAATAGTTATGACGAAAATATACATTTTTTAAAATACCTATTTTCGGGAACGATAAATCTTCCCGAGTCCAAGTTTTATCACCAAACTAAATGGTAAATTTCCAATTAAATAAATATGTCCATTTCATATATGTCCATATATAAACTTCACTATTTTCCCAGCCATGGGAAGATTCGGCATAGCCGAATTTAGCCGCTCTTACTTGTTTTTATGTATTAATATTGTTTTCAAAACTAAATTTTGTATATTTTTTCTTATAATTTCTAATTGATTTTATTATATTATTTTAATCATTGTGAAACAATTTGGATATTTTATTGATGTACTATAATTATAAAATTCAATCTGGTTGTACTGAAAAACTAACTAGATAAATTAAATTAAAATTAAATTAAAGAAAAATATTTAGAATTGCCATCAATAAATTTGTGTCACCATAGATAAGCGTTGTAAATTTACAAATTTTTTAATAGAAATAAATGCTCCTGCGTAAAGCTTCTATGTGCAGATATATATTTTTTTTCTTTTTTCATTATTATATATTCTTTTATGGGATGAAAATAAAATAGATATTCTTTTTAAAGTACTCCCTAATTGCTTTCTTGGGTACCAACGGTACGTATGAGTTATATTTAATTGATATCAATAACAAGTATACGTCATGTAGAATTTAAATTTTCTTATAAATTCTTAAGAATAACTTTTAAATATATTTTATGTTTTAGTTAATGTTTTCTTACATTAAACAAATTCTCTATCAAAACTATTGCCAATAAAAAAAGTTTTCATAACTCATAGAAAAATATTTAGCGAGTTTTTTTTCTTATGTGTTATTTTGATTTTCTACATTTTGACATTTATGAATGAAAACAGTTCAAGACCTGTCCATCAATTGATTGTGTATTTTTTTTATTTATTTACTAACACTTATGTGAAAAAAAAATGCAAAAATATTCCAAGTTCTTTGTACATATTGCTTGACATCATCAAATCGAAATGAAAAGTTTGAGTGATTATTTGTGCAACAATCAATAAACACAACTAGAGTGGAAATAAAATGTGTTGTCAGTCCATCACAGCAACAAAAAAATTTAATTTTCAAGCACAAAATGAAAAATGTGTAAAAATGCATTTGAGTGTTTTTTTAAGTGACTAACAAAATGATTGGCATTTTACTGTCAATCATGCATACTAATAGGAATTTATTTTATATTTATTTTAAAACAAATATTTTGCATAGTAAAAAAATGTTTAATTTATAACTTTTACTTAAAACTATGTAGTATAATATCATCGTAACAACTTGTTTGCTCAAATTAATTAAGTATTGAAAGTTTTGTTCATCTACTTGCTAATTACTTATCAAAAAGTTTGTTTTATATATTTTTTTTTTTTTTTGTAGAAAATTACAACAACAAAAAACCAACTTTTCATCTAATGATCTGGTCATGTTAACACAGTGTTAAACTAACCAAGTTTCTAACTTCAACCATACATTAAAGCACACACATAAGAGCAAGTAACAATTTTTATTACTTAAATAAACTTTGCTGTGTATATGTGTGTGTTTGGGGTGTTGTTGCCCAATAAACTAATCAAAAGTCAACCAGCTTTCAACTACATATACCTT
Organism: Eustalomyia histrio; assembly: GCA_949748255.1. Taxonomy (NCBI): domain Eukaryota; kingdom Metazoa; phylum Arthropoda; class Insecta; order Diptera; family Anthomyiidae; genus Eustalomyia; species Eustalomyia histrio. Next base: position 124,524,061 of record OX456526.1, read on the forward strand.
ACTATGACTTTCCTTCATTGGTATCACTATCGATTTGTTTTTCTTCTTGGCATATGTATATGAATATCTTAAGAGAGCATAAAATTTAATAGTATGTGGGTTAATGGTTTTATGCAGGAATTTTAAGTATTTAAAACAATTACATTAACCCTCCATGATTAGCTTATTGGCCTGTTACACAGTAGATTGCGGGTTCGATCCACAGCTTTGACGAAAAAAATCAATTTAAAAAATCCAATATATAAATTTTTACTCCACCTAAGTAAAATAACATAACAGAGCCAAGAACTAAGAAGCGTCAACAATTTCACCAACTTTTCATAAATTCGCGCTTAAATACTCTTTTAAAATGTTTCATTCCGCTCACAATTACAGTGTTGCCATATTTGAAGCGGTTCTACTTTCACCACCTTTCAATTCTCTTCTATCTCCTTTCGAAAAAAAATATATTCAAATTCAGGTTTCCAAATTTTTTTTGAAATTTTAATTTTTTTTTTTTTCAAATATTTTTTCCAAGAAATTTCAAGAAATATTGTCAATTTGAATTTAGTTTAGAATTTATTAAGGCACCTCGCACAGGGCGACAAATAAGCATTTTAAATTTAGAAATTGGACTATTTCGAAAACAGAATTTGAATATGTTGTTATTAAGAAATTTTTCGAGTTCAGTACATGGTTGGGAAGCATTCTTGTGATTCACCAGATTACCCTTGCCGATCGCATTTCAGAATATACACTATTATTTCGTTAAAAAAAATTTATAATACATATCAAATTAATCGAAAATACAATTAAAAATAGGACTACTGATTTTCCAATTTAATTCATTTTATATTTCGTTGTTTATTTTCAATGATTGTTTAATAATCTACAGAACTAGTAAAAGTAACGACTTTCGACGTTTTAAATAACCATCAATTTATAACTGACAAAACGTAGAAAAAAAGACGATTTTTGTGGTTTGTTTTTCATATTGATTTTTTTTTTTTATTTGTAATTTTACAAAACACAACACACATAGATGTATATATTTAAATTTTCTATGTGTGTATTGTATCTATATTTAAATAATTTCTTGTAATTTTAACTGAAATAATTTTGTATATAAACAAACTACTTTGGTAAAAAAATCAAAAGGGACTTATATGAATTTCTACTTTTAGAAATAGAAAACATAAAATTTTACATTTAACAGAAAATATCAACTCCTACTGAATGTCTATAAATTTTTATAGTTTGTTTTTTGAATGACTGATTCAAATAGTTACAAAATATATTTCTATGAATTTCAATTGATTCTTCATTTAAAAACAAACTCTACGTATTACTTTTAAAATAAACTGTAATCGGTTGCGGAAAATATATTGTGAGTTTCTGATTTTATAAAAAAAATAAAAATGACTGCTTTATTAACAAATAATCCTCCAATTTTTACCAATTGTTTGTTAAATAGAAATTTAACCATTTATGTTGTAATAGAAATATATATGAACATATATGATCATACATGGTCAAATAAGTGCATGTATGGTTTAATATATGAACATACCATGATCTCATATATGACCATATATCTTTGGATCTGAAATTTTAGGCCATATATAAGCATACATGGTCGTATAGGACAATACATGAATAATATACGATCATATATAACCTAATATGATCATCAATACATCTCCACACACACACACACACACACAATTTTCGGACGAATCCTGCAGCAGTTGGCTATGAAAAAACTTTAATTGTGCACAAAAAAATGTACAGAAAAGGTTCCGGCGTATTACCTCGTGCATTCTTGCATTGCTTTTGGCTGTCAAATACTCCTAGAATTTGTATACACTTACATCTAAATCCGCGGTCACGCGTTAAACATTACAATATACATCTTTTATCCGCAAAGATTACACTTTGTCTAACAAATGGTACAAGCTTCCGGTTAAATTTCATTACTGAGAAAAAAAATTTGCTGTTTTTGCTTTTTTAACTTTTTTTTACTCATATGTGACCTTCTCCGAGAAAAGGGACCTAGTATGTGAAAATGAAGTTTTGAGAAAAACGCATTTAAGTTTCATAACGCATTAACACTGTGAACACACCTTCAGTTGGGAGATACGATTTGGTATGGTTAGTTATGATTGGGTGCCGACTTTGGTGACGTCATGCCTATGTAGTGACATATTTTTTCGCTTTTAGTGTGACAATACCTTTGCTATTGTTGCTGCTCTGTTCGCTCTCAGCAAATGGTTGATGTGCGTATACTAATACGAAGAACATTTTAAAAATAACAATAAGAAAGGAAAATAATAAAGTGACGCTTTAGGCTTGTGCCAACTGTATAACGAGTGTTATCAATATCTCAAAAAATCTGAACCTGCCAGCAAGAAAAAAAAATCGAAGCACCGGATCACGAGAAAAAGAAAGCTGAAGTAAAAGTGACGAAAAAGAAAAAAACTGAAATTGTCAAACAGAAGAAAATCGAAGTACCAGATAACGAAACACCGAAAAAAAGTCCAAACTCCAAAAAAATTCGAAGACTGGCAAAAAAAAACAATTCAAAACCAAAAAATCAAAAAAAGTAAAATTTTAATGTTTTTCTCATTTTTATCGATTTTCCCAAGTTCTTTTTGTACGTTTTTATGGGGTAAATAAATTTTTATCAGAAATCCAACTCATTTCATCTTATTCTACACCCTTTTAGGTACCAGAATCCACTCTTAAGTCCAAACCCATTTTTTGACACACTAGGTCCCTTTTCTCGGAGAAGGTCACATATTTGCTTTTTTCTGTATTTTTTTGTTTTTATTATTTACCAGCGTTTTTCTTTAAAGTAGTTTTTTCTCAAGATAATTAAGCTTTAAATTACTTAAGTGTTTTTTCCCAACATTTTACTTTTGCTTTTTTTTTTCTTTTTACACAATATTTTTTTGCTTTAAATACATTGAATTTTGCTTTTTTGTCTTCGTGTGTATTATGTAGTATTTTGTAAATTTTAAGGTTTTATCATTATGTTTCTTTGATTTTTTTTACTACCTAAGGATAATTTTTATAAGTGTTTTTACAAAAAAATTTAATTTTAATTGTGTACTATTTTTTTAAAATTTTTGCAATCAGAATGTAATTACTAAAAATCAAATTCTAATTGTAAAATTTTAATTAGAGTTATTTTCTTTTATCTGTTGTTGTAGTATCACTAGGCAGGGGCAGGATACCTGACCTTTCAGTTTCTATGGTCAATTTAACAAAAATTAAAACCTTAAAGATAGAAATGATCTTTTTTATAACAATTTAATTTTGATTGATCGTTTTTATATTGTAAGATAAAAATAATTTCTTTTGATTAAACTTTGTTTTTATAGTGTAGGCAAAAGCCTGATTTGAGATCATCTTTTTCTGTAACAATGTGATTTTCATTAAGCGTCCCCTGTGCTGTAAAATGAAAACAATTTTTTTTTTTTTGAAGATTTCGTTTTCTATGCCCGACCAACAGTAGATCTGGCGCAATATTACATAATAATATCTGCTTTAATGTCTAGTTGATATTCTTTAATCCGAAAAATATCACATAAAATTAGATCCAGCAATAGATATGGGAATTAAAGATAAAATGTGTTTTGGCTAAATTTCTGATTTTCTGTGAAACTAAAATTGCCACACCTTCTTAAGTATCCTCGCAAAAAAAATGAAAGTTTTGGGTTGTAATTATATCTTAGTAAAAGGAACATTTTCTATTCCAAGAACTACTTATTTTTAAGGGTTAAATTTAAACAGAAACTAATCAATTTTTAGTATTGAAATTTGAGCTGATATTCAAAATTTTTTAAGGATTCTAAAAAACCTTAAGATTTTGATTTTCTTGACTATATTTAGGCAATTAAAAAAAAGTTTTAATTTCGTAATATCAACACAAAATATGTTTTCTTCTGATAAGAAACAAATGGAACAATCATTTTTGTTTTATTATATTAATTTTTACAATTAAACCTCCACAATTAAGGTATTATTTAAAAAAAAAAAAAAAAAAAACAATTTAAATTGTCAATATAAATTTGTTTACAAAAAAAGTTTTCCCAAAAATATATATTGCCTTTTTACCCTTTCATCTATAAATGGCCTTTTCACATTTTAATTGGGTATTAAATCTTTTGTATAACAAAACTTTTTTCTAAAAAATCCTTGTACAAGAAAATTAAATAACAACAACAAAAAAGCAACACTGATAAACTTTTTCCAATTTAAGAAAAAAAGACAGGTGTTATCTAACAAAAACAAAATCTTAATACAAAAATTTCAAGTTATCACAAATTGTAGGTAATTATTATTTAAAGTGTAAAAGAAGAAGAAGTAATTAGTTAGTAATTTGTTATATAAATCAATACTTTTTCATAAAAGTTAATAAAATCAGCTTAATAAGTGATGTGAAAAAAGGTAAATGGTCAGGTATGTTAAATAAAATAAGATTGAATTAAAACCTAAACATAACATTAAGGATAGGTCGACGTCTCTAGACAGATTTTTTTTTTTTTGCTATTTATTAAAGACATTTCCCATCACATTTTTTAGTTTAGAGGCCTTGACATATGGGACTGGATATACAGTAAGTTAAAGATCAAATGTAAGTAAATAATTAAAACTTTAAGTTTAATTAGATAAAATCAATAGCATCTTGAATACGGGTGTGCTTCACTACAGACTAAGGGATGTGGTTGCGGACATTTTCAGACCCAATTTTTAACGTGCCCTTCCGATGGGAAGTTCCCATCTATATAAGAGGGCACTTTTATATATGTTTTTTCGGATAGTCAAGCGGCTCTCAGGTCATTAGTGTCCTATGAAGTGTCGTCTAGAATTGTCCGGCATTGTATTGAGTCTCAATAGATTCGGTAGATGCAACAGATTAATCCTGAGCTGGGTACCTGGGCACGTGGGCAACGAATGGACTAGCCAGTTGACTAACTGCGCCCGTCCTCATTTCGTTGGACCTGAACATTTCCGCATACGTTAAGGTGATTGGATTCATTGTGGCCTTTAATATTTATGGAAAAAAGGGGACTGCAGAAAATATTTATTTTTGGTCACGCTGCATAGAGCCTTTCTATCTAATCTTACCAATAACATCTTTATCACAACATCTGTTGATAATGCTTTAGCCTATCACGATTTCAATGACCGAGCATGCATGGCGTAGAACCACATCCGGCTAGAGGAGTCCCTGCTATCGCATAATATACTAGTGTTATCTTAGTAAGTTGTGTTTTTTGACAGAAACGTTTATGTGTTTTTGAATGGTAACTACCAGTTGTATTAACTCGATGGTAGCGAGCTCTAATACTATGCCTCCTGTTTAAATCCCTCAACAGATTTTAATAACCGAATTTAACAGCAATGAGCAGAGACCAGAATACCGAAGCAAATTTTGACTACCAAAAATCTTTTAAAGATATTGTTTAGCAAACAATGGATGCTTCGAAACCCACCGTTGCTAAGCTTATAGATTTAGTTGGTGGGACAGACGACCTTTCGGAAATATACACTCAGAAAAACAAGTTAGTAGAAAAATTTGTAAACGGTTTTCAATCCCACTTTACTATTTTTGTACTGATTTTTAGTAAAAAAAATTATTCTTTAGCAAATCTTTTTGCTATTTACATTTTACAAATTACAGAGTTTTTACAGAATATTTACAAATTTTTGTTGCTAATTTCAGAAATCATTTACAAATTTTGAAAACCGATTTGCTAAAATTAGCAAAAAAAAAAATACTAATTTAAAAAAAGTGGATATTGTAGGAAATATTATTTCTTATTACACCTACAAACTTGAATTGCCTTAAAATGTTACATAGATTAAGTGAATATACCGACTCATGTCTGAAAATAGGACATCCACTTAAAAAAGCACTAAAAAGTTTTTTTAGTTCTAAAAATCAGCCCTAAACCACTAAAATTTGAGCTTAAAAGAAAAGAAAATATTGACTAAAATATTTTTCAAAACAGAAATTAATTTTGTATAAAATAAAATTTTGTATAATTTTGTATAAAATATTTAAAAAAAAATAAAATAAAAAAAAATTTGATGCTGGATAAAAAAATAAATTTAAAATTTTGTACTAATACCCACAATATTTAGTAAACACTTTTTGC
>OX456526.1:124530406-124707906 GCA_949748255.1 Eustalomyia histrio
AGATGGAGAATTAAGGTTAACGAGCAGAAATGTATTTATATAACTTTTACTTTAAAAAGAAAAACTTGCCCGCCGATCCGAATTTATGGTCGAAACATACCCCAAGATACATGTGTAAATTATCTTGATATCCATATTGACCATCGTCTCACATGGAAAAGTCATATAGAAGCGCAACTATTCGACTCTCTTGGTTTACCGGTAGAAACTCTAAACTTGCCTTGGATTGTAAACTATTACTATACTACTCGATTATAAAACCCATATGGTGCTATGGAATTCAGCTCTGGAGTACTGCCTCATCATCTTATATTATAAAAATTCAGAGAAGGCAAAACATGCTCTTGAGAATTATTACAAACGCCTCCTGGTATGTTATGAATGACAACATTCATAAAGATCTCAAAGTACCCTTAGTTAGTAACGAAATCACTAGATATAGCAACAACTACTTGAAGAAACTGGAAACGCATCCCAATGTTCTAGCACGGAATCTTTTGAATAATAATGGCTTAGGCGACGGAGGGACACTGCAGACCTATCAAACATATGAAGAAAAAATTTTCAGATGCCATACATATCTATGAATAAAAATTTATGAACAAATGAAAATTCGTCTGGCACTGGCTGGACTTAATATTAAGATTTAGTTTTAAGATTTACATACTTACTGTTAGTTCACAAAATTAGGTAAAGATTCAATTAATAAATAAATAATGGAAAAAAATATATACCACAACCGCATCATTCGCTTAACAACAAATTCGGTTGCCGAAACGCATCTGTTTTCTCTGTGTCTGGTTCAAATATGTAAACTAATTTTTGGATGCGGTCCTGACTATTAGTTATGGGTTAAATGCAGTGTAAGACCGATTATTTTAATCTCTAAATTATATTTAATTTTTTAAACAATAATATTTAAATACCCATGTAAAAATCGAAATATATATGAACATACATGATCATACATGGGCTTGTATATGATCATACATGTGCATACATGATCTCATATATGACCATATATCTGCGGATCCGAAATTTGAGGGTATATGGTGATATATGTGCATATATTATCATAAATGCTCATATATAATTCATGTATACTCGTATATAATCATATACGACCATATACCCTCAAATATCGGATCCGAAGATATATGATCATATATGAGATCATGTATGGTCATATATTGAACAATGTATGGACGTATATGACCATGTATGATCATATACAGGCCCATGTATGATCATGTATGCTCATATATATTTCGATTTTTAGATGGGTATTAATATTTTAAAGAGCTTCGAGTTAATTTATTCACAAATTTATTCCTATTACAATATATTCAATTAATTTTTAATTTGTATTATAAAACAACATAAAAAGCCCTAAAGATCCTTTTTAAATTCAAATAGTAATAGCATTATTATTTACTGCTCTGATTTCAATATATTTTTGTTTTTATTGTTAATCCTTATTATGCTTTTACTCCTTTTAACAATTCTAGTTATTTGTTTATGGTGAAGTCCTTTTGTATGTGGTTGGTTCACCGTGTTCCCTTTTAAGTGAGAACAAATAAAATAAAAACCTACAACTTTTGTTTAACTATAAACCAAAATCTAAAAACCACAGTCATAGAAATAATAAAAAAGCAGAAATAATTAATTGTTTTGTTATAAAAAGTTTTATTAACGCGCAAAATATTACCTTGAGCTGTTTTTTTTTTTTTTTTTTTTATTTGAACTGAGGATAATAAAATAAACGTTGTTCATTTTGTTTTTTTTTTTTTTCTTTTATTGAAATTATTGGACCATTTAATAGTTTAAGAGGAGATTTTTGTTTTGTTTTTGGTGAAAAAGTTTTAGAATTATTATATTTTTTGAATTAGTATTTTTTTAATTCCATTTAAAATTATTCACTGATGCATACTGCTAATATCATTTCATTGAAATATATAGTATTAATTAGTTTTTGTTGAAATGCATTTAACCTTTTAAATAATTTTAGTGGCTCATAATTAGTGAGTGTATTTATTTTATTATTCTCATAGATTTTATTATTGAACTTTTTTTTTATTTTTCGTTATCGACTTACCTTGACCTCTTCTGATTATATTTAAATTAATGGCACTAAATTCATTTCAAGAACTTTACAGGAGATGAGAAGAATGTGGAACACTGTAGTAAATTAATAGTTTTTTACATTACAATTCGCTAACACTAGTTTACTTGCATGCTTGTACAAAAAAAAATCATAAGAGAAGAGAGAAGAGTTAATACAAAATGACAAAATGTTGCATTTTTTATACATAAATATTTTATTGATATCAAAATTGTATATAAGAAATTTAATGGGTTAGCATTAAAATATTGAAATCATGGATTCTAACAAATTTAGCCTGTACAAAAAACTTCGCCATATGACGAACTGCCAATATGAAATGATAGAATTTTCTTGCATAGTATTAATTAATCAATTTCATTAAAATATATTGATTGATTTAATGAAAATTTTCCCATGATAATATCGATTGAACAATGATACCCAACCCACATTCCGAAGATACTCCAGTGAATCAATAGAGTTGGATACCCTACTGTCATAATGAGTACCGTTGGAATTCCTTGCACACAGAGACAAAATATGGTTTGGGGCAATTATATTCAATAAGCGTCATAATTGTGCCCACCATAGTCTTACTATAATAAAGTTCTCATTTCATATCATAAAGTAGCAATAATTTTACCATAGTATGGTCCCTACTGTTAAATTCGAAACTATGAAAAAGTTCATTATATTTAAGAATATTTCTTTAAAACCAAAAGATTTTATATAAAGGTCGTTTTCAACAAAACTTCTTTGTTTGAGGTGAAAAAAATTTCAAATGCTCATTAAACATTATATTTTGCGAAAAAAAAACCTTCAATCAAACAAAAGATAAACTTGATAAATACTATGGGGACTCTACACCATCGATTTCAATGGTAAAAAAGTGGTTTACAGACTTTCGTTTTGGCCTTACAAGCACGGAAGATTCCGAACGTTCTGGACGCACAGTTGGGGTCTCTACACTCAAAACCATTGAAAAAATTCACGATATGGTGTTGGCCTATCGGAGATTAATTGTGCGATAGATTGTGAAAGACATAGGCATCTCACTTGGCTCAGTGGTTTTTTAGTTTCCGTGGCAAAAATCCATGAAGTTGACTATGAATTGCCCCCTAATTCGGCTTATTCTCCGGATTTAGCCCCCAGTGACTATTTCCTATTTCCAAACCTAAAGAAATGGCTCAATGGAAAAAGATTTAGCTCCAACGATGAAATTATTGATTAAACAAATGCCTATTTTATGGACCTCAAAAAATTCTGCTGTTAAAGGCAAAGTAAAGGACAGAACTTGCTCAAAATTTGACGGTAGTCTATTAACAGGTCGTACTTGATGGGAGCAGTGTTGCACTTTTGCTAATAGAAAAATTCTTAGATTTTAAGGAAATTTTTAAAAAAATTTTGAATAGTCTTTAGAGTCTGGGATTTTTTTTTTTTTTTCTTTTAGAAAAAGTCCTTTGAATCTAAGAATATTTCTTTCAGAAAAAGTCCTTAATATCTAAAAATTTTTCATAACAAAAAGCCCTTAGAATCTAAGAATTTTCTATTCAAGGAAAGGCCTTAAAATCTAAGTTATATTTTAAGAATATATGAATTTTTGTCTAAGAAACTGTTTGCAAAACCTAAAATTTTACGTTAAGAAAAACTACATAGAATTTTAAAATGTTTAAGTAGACAAATTTCTAAAACTCTAGTATTTTGTAGAAGAATACTAGACAACTCTTGAGCTCTACATATAAAAAATTATATTAGTACTCTCAGTACTTTTTCCACAAGAAAGTCGCTATTTTACAAGAAATGAATTGATAAACATATTTTTTAAATTAATTTGTTATTGTTTTTATTGAAAAAAATTAAAATATATAAAATCTTTGTATAGAATTTTTTTGACAATAATTTTGTTCCCCAATAAATTGTTTAGTGTAAATTAAAATGTTATATGTATAAAGTATTTTTAAACGCCAAACTCCCTCAGGTAAAAATGATCATATTTTATAATTTTTACATAGGTAACAGAACTGATACAATTTTTTTATAAAAACAAGACAAAATTATGACTGTTAATGTCAAGGTTTTATTTTATTTCATTTATTCATTGATTATTGTAATCATTTTATAGTTCCATAATTATCATATTTTTTCATAGTAAGAATTTTTGTTACCACAGTATGGTTACAGCCAACCATGTTATAAAAATTAAAGTGACAATCATGAAATAATAAAATATTTAATATAATAATGATGTTAGTGGTGTTAGATGATGACAACCATACACGAATGAAGCAAGTGAAGCAGTGATCATGCTGCAACCATGTTACAAAATAGACTTTAAAGCTCCAATCCATATGTGGGCTTTGGATGGCATGAAGTACTTTGGCCTACAAACGAAAAAAAAAAAATGAGTGACATATGTTGCAATTATCAGTGAAGAGTTGTTATATGAAATCCCTTTTATGACAACACGTATAGTGCAATCCCTGAGAAAGCTCGAAGTAATTCAAAAGAACTCACTACCAAAACCAAAGCAATAAACTTTGATAACAGTATGCCAAACACGGTCAAATGCCTTGGAAATATACTAGAGCAATCCTATCATCGACAGATTTTTTGCATTGTTCATACGAAGTGAACTTCTTTTCTTCCTTAATTGACCGGAATAAGTAGTAGTCGCAAGGAGCGATGTCTAGAGAACACGATGGGTGGGGTAGAACTTTCAGCGTTTCCAAGTAGCTATTGACAGGTCTTGCAACTACGTGCATTTCTTCATATTCCGACAGTTTTTGCTCCCGTGCGCAGCTTAAATGCATTAGTTGAGTCCGATAGCGTTCCCCCGTGATCGTTTAAATAGTTAAATGTAAAAAACCAAATATTTTCTATTTTTATTTTAGAACTTTTCGGGTTCAAAATCATCAGCATCAGCGCACACACACACACACATTTTCTTTTCATTACTCTAGAACGTAGTATAGGGTCCGCCAAATAACTTTTTTTTTTTGATAATGCTATAAAAAAAAAACTAGTGAATATTTTCTCAAATTTCTTTTTTTATTTGAAAGTACAATCATTTCGGTTAATAATGGAAAAAAAAACTCATTCAAATGGCTGCCTAGGCTGGCTTGTTCACAAAAATTGAAGAGGAGGATATTGGCAACAATTTGGTTTCAATAGGACGGCGCTACGTGCCACACAGCCGAAGCTACACTTGATGTTTTGCGCCCTGTTTTCGAAGATCGCATTATCAGCCGCAGAGCTGATGTCGTTTGGCCACCTCGGAGCTGCGATTTGACACCGTTGTACTATTCTTTGTGGGGTGCCGTCAAAGATAAGTGTTACGCCGACAAGCCAAAGACAATTGACGCTTTAAAAGACAACATTCGTGAAGCCATTGGTGAAATACAGCTGCACACAATCGATAATGTGCTTAAAAATTGGACCGATCGTGTAGGCTACTGCATGGCCAGCCGAGGCAGCCATTTGAATGATATTATTTTCTATTATTAACCGGAAGGATTGTACTTTCAAATAAAAAAAGAAATTTGAGAAAATATTCAGTGGTTTTTTTATAGCATTTTCAAAAAAAAAAAAAAGTTATTTGGCGGACCCTATAAATATGTCCTAGATTAAAAGTTAAACCTTCAAACAAAATAAATTACAATAGTTTTAATGCAATTAATATGAACAAATTATAAATCAAAATGTTTTTTTAATTATTAAAAAACAAGTCTTCTAAAAAAACATTGAAAATTAATTTCAATTTAATAAACATTTCAACTTAATTAAAATGTAATCCAGTCTACAAACAAACTAAAAACAATACGAATTCATTTTGTTACATTATACTTAACAGAAAAAAAAAATATTTGCCAACATTATTTGCCACAAAAAAAAAACACAATGAAAAACTTTGTTTAATGAAAGAATTTACTAGAATGTAAAAAAAACATACGATATGCATTAAAAAACTAGACTAATAATAATGAAATTTTTTTAAATTAAAATACCTATATTAAACATATTAAACATAATTAAACCACAATTTTAAAACCAAAATTTATATAAAGAAATATTTTGGGGTAAAAATATTAAACTATGTTATAACAATGATTATAAGTTGCTAGCTTTTAAATAAAAATTTGTTTATAGCTTAAATATGCTAAATGGAATCTATAAGATAAATAATAAGTTTGACGTGCATATTTGAAGTTGTAAAAAAAAATTCCGCTTAAGTGGATCTGACTTATGACCATTGATTTTATATAACTTAACTATTAAAATATAGCAAACGTTGCAGTTAAAGTTTTCAAGTTATTTTCCTATTAACATGTATATGGATTTTTTATGTTTTAAACATTTCGTTTACAAATTTGTGTGCATTTTGCATATTTTCCATATAATATTGCTGACATTTGGTTGATTTTTAACAAACCTCAATGTCATCTAATAGTGAGTGCAGCAGTATCTTTTAAAGCTTTTTAACTTGTTGTAAAATAAAATTTATGACATATCATACGTGCCCTTAATGTCTAAACTATATGATAAAATTTTTGAAGGATGGATTTTAAAAAAAAAAAAGTTTATGTTTTTATACACTATCGCTATACACTCAGAAAAAGAAGTTAGTGGAAAAATTATTAAAAAGGGTTGTATATCAAGTAACTGTACTAGTTTTTAGAATTTTTTGCAGAAATTGTGTTTTAGCAAAAATTTTGATGATATTTTTTCAGCAATAAACTAACTTTGAAATGATTTTTTACTAATTTTTTGCTAAAAAATATAAAAAGTGCTGATCAACTCATTTATAGTGAGGACAACAATCAAATAAAAAAAAGAGGTATATGTCGCAACTGATCGAAAGAGGCCGCCACTAGTTTATGAACGAATATTCCAGCTTCAAAAGGCTTGACGCTAAGACCTATTGCGAATACGCAGCTTGATCATGACGTCAACAATAATCCTAAATATTGCCTCAAACATATCGAATTTTGTGCCAGTTACAGTGTTTTAGCGGGGAGTTCTTCTTCATTACTTTAGTAGAAAGAAAAGGGCGGCCGAGAGTCATCGAATCTTAAAGGAAGTTTACGGCGGGTCGGAGTTGGTGTGGTCGCTTTAAAAGAGGTAATTTTGAGCTCGAAGGCAAGCAACGGCCGTTGCAACTCATAAAGTTTATAGACAAAGAATTGGAATTTTTGCTCTATGTGGACGAAAGCAAAAACGCTTCAAGAGTTGCCAGAATCATTGGAAGTGGATAAGTAGACAGTAGCAAACGCTTAAAAGCCAAAAACAAGGAAACTGTGTGGCATACGATTTTTCGCTTGCTCCTCAAACCCCAAAAAATTAAGAGTTTTTTGCACCGTGTTGTGATTTGAGTTGGCCGAATCATTGGAAGTGTATAAGTCGACAGTCAGTGAATGCCTAAAAGCAAGGATTGATTTAAAAGCAAGGAAACTGGGTGTCATACGAGTTGAAGCCATTCGACGTAGAAAGTCTATTTTTCGCTTGTGTACAGTTTCTCGAACGCCAAAAAAGGAAGGGATTTTCGCAACGCACTGTGACAAGCGATGAAAAATGGATCCAATAAAAAGTCATTGGTTTTGCCTGAATCCATCGCAAAGTTGAATATTCATGGCATGAAGCTTATGCTGCATAAAACGAACCTAAAGATTCCCGCGGACGCAATCAGACTCAACTCATGCGTTTAAATTGTGCACTGGAGTAAAAACGACCGAAATACGAATAAAGGCGCGGCAAAGTGATTTTATAGCATGACAACTTTTGGCCACATGCCGCAATACCGATTAAGACCAACTTGAAATTGCTAAAATGGGAAATCTTAGCCAACACGCCGTATTCTCCAGACATCGCTTCTTCCGACTACTACATGTTGCGGTCGATGACACATGGCCTGTCCCAGCAGAAATTCACTTCATATCAAATGGGCAATGATTGGATTCTGTCGTTCTTCCGAGCTGGTATCCGAAAATTATCAGAAAGATGGAAAAAGTTGCGGCCAGCGATGGACAATACGAAGTCGGGTCAATAAGTCCGTGACTTTTTGAAGTTCCCGCCTTTTATCTGAAAAATCAACACTTCTCCTGTCAATACGCTCCAAAATTTGAACAAGCAGAGTCATTTAGTTTGTGTTTGACAGCCTAATCAGACCACCGAGGAATTTGAGGCGAAAATGGCAAAAAGTTAATTTCGTGTGCTCATTAAGCATTAGTTTTTGCAGAAAAAACTCACAACCTTACTAAGGCTTATCTTGATAAATACAGGGTTTTTCAACAGGGACGCTACAGGGACAGCAAACGACGCCATATTTCTTGTCGCTCTTTTGACATTTCTCTTCAGTGAGGTTTGCCATTTCATGATGGAAAGATAAACGAGCCAACAACTACTCGAAATTATTAAAATTTGCGTTAAGAGCGATGCGTCCAATTTATGGTCGTGATAATCGTCCTAGCAGATCAACAATTGAGCGTCTAGTGGAAAAATTTGAATCCACAGGCACAGTACAAAATGTTCCCGTGCCAGTGAGACATAGAAGTGCCCATAGTGTGGAGAATATTGCTGCCGCTGAGGCTTCAGTTGAAGAAAGCCCAAATGTGTCTCTCACACGTCGTTGTCAAGCGTTGGGCATCTCTGTGACTTCGTTGTGGCGGATTTTGTGAAAAGATCTTGACCTACATCCTTACAAGATCAAATTGACGCAAGAACTAAAGGCGCTTGACCACCAGAAGCGTCGTATGTTCGTGAATTGGGCTGAGCAATAACTTGAAAATGATTACGGGTTGGTGCCGTTTATGGGCCGGCGGCGTCATTGGGCCGTACTTCTTCCGTGATTATTAAGACTGGCACGTTACTGTGAATGGGAATCGCTACCGTTTAATGATTAACGAATATTTTTGGCTCCAATTGGATGATATGGACTTGGAGGACATGTGGTTCCAACAGGACGGTGCCACAAGCCACACAGCGAATGTCACAATCAATTTATTGGAAACCATGTTGGGAGAACGTGTTATCTCACGAAATGGTCCAGTCGATTGGCCGCCTCGGTCGTGCGATTCAACGCCGTTAGACTATTTCCTGTGGGGCTACGTCAAGTCTATGGTCTATGCCAACAAGCCAGCGACAATTGATGAACTTCGTAAGAATATCGAACGTGAAATTGCAGCAGTATCGGCCGATTTATGCTTGTAAACAGTCGAAAATTGGGTTCAGCGTCTGGACTTCTGCAAGGTGGCCATGCAAAAAAAATCGAGTTCCATACATAATGGCATCGAACGTACTTTTACAGGTATAAAAAATTTCATTCATATCCAAAACCGTTTTTGTTTTATTTAAAAAAACTTTTGTAGCGCCCTTATTGAAAAACCCTTTACTATGGAAACTCTGCATAGGCATCCCACATGGCTCAGTGGTTTAAATTTGAAATTATCACTTGAGTATAAGAGAGCTTACCGCAAGATAAGTGGCGCATTTGCTCGCAATCAACCACAAAAAATGATGCATAAATGTGTAGTTTCCATGGCAAAAACCCATGAATTAGGCTACGAATTGCTGCCTCATCTGCCCTATTCTCCAGATATAGTTCCGAGTGAATATTTCTAATTTCAAAACCTGAAGAAATTGAGATTTGAGTCCAACAAATCATCTCGCAAAAACCTATTTTGGTGTCCTCGACAAATCATATAGCTTGGAAGAGATAAAAAAATGGAGAAACGTTGGACAAAATGTATAGAGCTCAAAGAAGACTATGTTATAAAATAAAATGAGTTTTTATTCAAAAAACCTCTGTTCCATTCAAAAAGTCACGGACTTATTGACCATTTTTGAAAGAAAAGCTCAAACTCCCTCAAATAACACAAAAACTCAATTCGTCCAAGACATAAAAAATACAATCGTGGAAATTTATTTTAGCTAGCATACAAAAGGACGTCAAAAATGTGTGTATCTAGAAATCTAGAATATCTAGAATATAGAAAAATAAAATATTTCGTTAACTGCGCCTTCTTTAAGTTGTCTATTAATTTGGCAAGCAATTGTGCACGCAGAGCAAAAATATGAACAGCATCATATATTTTTGGGGCTATTATTGTGCCAACCATAGTCGTACTATAATATAGTTATTATAATATAATAAAAAATAACCACAATTTTACCATAAATTTATATTTAAATTTAAGTATATTTCTTTAAAAAATGTTTTTTTCTTAAGAAAAAAATTTAATATTAAGCACTTTTTCAAGAAAGCTTCTTTGATTCTATGAGAGTTTAAAAAAAAATACTTCAAAAAAGTGTTTTTAATTTCCAAGAACTTTTTTAATTAAATAAAATAGATTTTATGGATTTTTTCTAACAGAAAAATTCTTAGATTCTAAAGAGATTATTAAAATTTTTTCTTAAATAGTCCTTAGAGTCGCAGAATTTTTCTTTTAATAAAACTCCTTAGGATCGGAGAATTTTTCATGATTCAAAGAGTTCTCATAATCTATGAATTTTTTATTCAAACAAAGTCCTTACAATCTAAGTTTTTTCAAGAATATATGAATTTTTATCTAAGAAACAGTTTCCAGAAAACGAGAATTTTACTTTTAGGAAAATTTCATAGAATCTAAAAATGTTTTTATCAAAAAGTTCTAAAAATCTAGTATTTTGTATAAGAATCCTTTTCGTACAAAACAACTTTTTGCTTCTACAAATTTTGTCTAAAAAAAAAAATATTTTATTAATATTCGGATTATTTTTCTAGTACAAGAAATGAATTAATAAACATATTATTGTTTTTAGTGAAAAACAATGTAAAAATATAAAATCTTTATATAGAACCCTATTAGCAATAAATTTTTTTCGGCAATGTATTGATTATCGTTACTTATACTGTTATATGTATAAATCTTATTCGAAAATAAAACCCCCCAGGTGAAAATTATGATATATTATAATTTTTTCCTAGGTCACCGAACTGCTAAAAAAATTTTTTATGAAAACAAGACAATATCATGACTTTAAACAATTTGTAATTATTCATTGATTGTTGTCAGCATTTTATAGTTCCATAACTATAATATTTTTTTCAGTCAGACTTTTTGTTACCACTGTAACAGCCAATCATAATATAAAAAGGCAAATGGTAATCATGAAAAACTAAAATATTTACTATAATAATGATGGAAGCTACCATATCGATGGTTAGAAGCTTATAAACCAATAATATGATTGGGAAAATCATACCCGAATGCAGCAAGCATAATATAGTAGCAGTAATCATGTTGCTACCACGTCTAATGTTTTTAATGAAGCTTAAAAAAACACACATAAATTTTCTTGTGTAAACCAATTAGAAGCTTTGTCAAGCTTCTCTTTAGTAAATTCAAATGCAATTGGACACGATAATATTCACCCTAAATTCTTTAGAATCCTTTTACCTCTTTTTGTTCCATATGTGACTCATATCTTTAATACAATTATCATGTCTAGCACATTCCCTTCTAAATGGAAATATGCAAAAATTGTACCAATTGCGATTAAATGCTACCTTTGAAAAGATATTGTATTCTCAGATATGTGAGTATATTCATGGACATGGCTTCATGTGCGAAATGCAATCAGGTTTTCGCTCAAATCACAGCTGTATTACTGCTCTTGTTGAAGTAAGCGCGAATATTAGGCGTGAACTAGATGATGGAAAATTTAAATTCTAAGTACTACTTGATCAATCTAAGGCTTTCGACACAGTCAACCATGAAACTCTTTGTATGAAACTCAGACGGTTCTTTAAATTTGCATCAAGCTCAACTCAACTTATGTCAACTTACCTTGTAAGCCGTACTTAATCTGTGTGTGTGAATAATTTAATATCTAAACCATTGACTATTACTCGAGGCGTCTTCAGGGTTCTATCTTAGGACCGCTGCTTTTTTCACGATATTCAATATGTATGTATGCAGACAACGTACAGTCATACATAATCAATTAAGGACAACATTGACAAACTGAATTCTGATCTGCATAAAATTCATCATTGGGCCACCGCCAACGGTCTCTGTTCAAACCCTAATAACCAAAAAATTTTAATTGTCCCCGGGGCTAAAAATTTAAGCATCGTATTCAATAGTACATTAACGTAAACAAACCACATTAACTCATTAGTCGGTCAAACATATGCCAAGCTTAGAACACTATGGTCTACAAAATCATTAATTCCATTAAATGTGACGCCACAAGCAAACGTCGACCTAATGTTGTATTTAATAAAACCTACTTTATAACTTTTTTGAATAACTTTAATGTTTTAAAGCAGGTGGAAGGGTATATATAAGTTTGTCATTCCGTTTGTAATTTCTACAATATTGATCTTAGACCCTATACAGTATATATATTCTGAAGAGCGAAGTTGATTTAACGATGTCCGTCTGTCCGTCTTTGTGTTGAA
The DNA here is from genome assembly GCA_949748255.1 of Eustalomyia histrio. Taxonomy (NCBI): domain Eukaryota; kingdom Metazoa; phylum Arthropoda; class Insecta; order Diptera; family Anthomyiidae; genus Eustalomyia; species Eustalomyia histrio. The sequence goes on from OX456526.1 coordinate 124,542,949, forward strand.
ATGGGTTTTCCGAAGACCCCAGACATGATGAGGACTTGATTGTTATTTATTTCTGTTACATGTAATCCATTTCTATTTGCTATTGAAAATCAGCCAGATCGGTTGATAAATGGCTGAATTATTAGCAAAAAACCCAAGACTACACATCCATTTGTTGAAATTATTTTCTTTCACCTATTCACCTTTTATACACAAACAACAAATCCATACAAAGGTTTGTCATTTAAATAAAACCCAAACAAATCTGTTTTAAACGAAAACTCTTTATTTACTTCTATTAACGATGTTTGCTTATGTCCTTCAATGGCTTAGTGGTCTAAGCGCTTTGTCACAAATACCTTTTTTCTTTTAGTCGCGCGATCGAGCCCCGTCAATTCAACTTTTTTTATTTTTATACTTTTTTACATTTATTTTTTTGATTTTCTTAAGACTTTTTTTTGTTATTTTTTGTTTTATTTATTTTTAACAAAACAAATACGTCCAGCACAGTTGGCTTAACGATGTCGGTCAGCTTTTCTGTATAATTGGAGAACGGAAAGAGGAAAAGTTTCCAAATAAGGTGCAAGAATCTTGATTATCAATACACAACATCTGACCAAGTATGGGCGGGATACTTGAATTGGGCGTGGCGCAAAAGAGATAAATTTATATCTTAAGAACGGTAAGACCGTAATTTAATACTCCATAAATGGGCTGAAAACATCAAAATTTTTATAAAAACTAAAATTTTAGAGCTGTAATATAACCTATTGATACGTCTTATAAAGGGTGTTCCAAGAAGAACGCAATTTTTAAATTTTCAATAAAACACAGATATTTAAAAAAAATCGTGAAACTTTATTATATCGTAAAGTAGACAGAATGAGGTTATGTATGGAACAATATATCGTGCAGATGGCCGCCGCGGCTTTGCTGGCATGCACGCGATCTTTTAATGAAATTTTCAATGACCGTTTTGCATGAATGCTGCGGTATTTCATTAATGCAGCGTCCAATTTCCTCTTTTAAGGCTTGAGTCGTCGTCGGCTTATTCGCGTAAACCATCGACTTCAAAAAACCCCAAAGAAAAAAATCTAATGGTGTTAAATCGCACGATCTAGGCGGCCAATTCTGATCTCCAAAACGCGAAATAACACGACCGGGAAATGACTGATGCAGCAATTGAATTGTTTCTCTGGCTGTATGACATGTGGCGCCGTCTTGTTGGAACCACATGCCCTCCACATTCATTTCTTCAATTCTAGGCAAGAAAAAACTGGTTATCATTTCACGATACCGACACCATTGACTGTTTACGCTTGACCTGCCTCATTTTCATAAAAAAAGGTCCAATGATTCCTCCAGCCCAAAAACCACACCACACAGTGACACGTTGAGGATGCATTTGCTTCTCGTGAATCACTCGAGGATTTTCCTCACCCCAAATGCGACAATTCTGCCTATTGACGAAGCCATCAAGATGAAAATGGGCCTCGTCACTGAAAATGATTTTATCGGCAAAATCAGCATTTTCATGTTGTCTCTCCAATACCCAATTAACGAACTCCCTTCGCTGTCCATGGTCAGCTGGCTTCAGTTCCTGAGTCAATTGAACTTTGTTACATGAAGATGCAAATCTTTCGTCAAAATTCGCTGCAAAGTGGATTTGGAGACACCAATTTGCTGAGCTCGGTGTCGAATTGAGGTGGATGGAGTTTGGGCGACATCATCACGTACAGCTGCGATATTTTCGGTCGATCGACCTGGTCGATGGCGCGTTGTTGTCTTTACATCACTAACAGACCCAGTTTCGGGAAATTTATCCATTAATCTTTTGGACTCTTTTGGAGCATTATTGTGACCCGCCGCAAAACTTTCACCATTTTGGTAAAACAATTTCACAATGAGAATGCGTTGTTCATTCGTGTAGCGCTCCATTTTTACTAACCTCGTACCTTCTACTAGCAAACAATAACAATTGTTCAAATGTCAAACAATGACACTTCGAATGTTGCCAGATTTAAAAATTGCGTTCTTCTTGGGACACCCTTTATATCCAAAGATCGAAAATCTTTAGTAGAACATATTTGCTGAAAATAGTTATGACGAAAATATACATTTTTTTAAATACCTATTTTCGGTAACCATAAAAATTTCCGAGTCCAAGTTTTATCACCAAACTAAATGGTAAATTTCCACTTAAAGATGTCCGTATATAAATCTGTCCATTCCATATATGTCCATATATAAACTTCACTATTTTCCCAACCAAGGTGAAGGGTATATACGATTCGGCATAGCCGAATTTAGCCGCTCTTACTTGATTTTATGTATTAATATTGTTTTCAAAACTAAATTTTGTATATTTTTTCTTATAATTTCTAATTGATTTTATTATATTATTTCAATCATTGTGAAACAATTTGGATATTTTATTGATGTACTATAATTATAAAATTCAATCTGGTTGTACTGAAAAACTAACTAGATAAATTAAATTAAAATTAAATTAAAGAAAAATATTTAGAATTTCCATCAATAAATTTGTGTCACCATAGATAAGCGTTGTAAATTTATCAATTTTTTAATAGAAATAAATGCTCCTACGTAAAGCTTCTATGTGCAGATATATATATATTTTTTTTTTTTTTTTCTTTTTTCATTATTATATATTCTTTTATGGGATGAAAATAAAATAGATATTCTTTTTAAAGTACTCCCTAATTGCTTTCTTGGGTACCAACGGTACGTATGAGTTATATTTAATTGATATCAATAACAAGTATACGTCATGTAGAATTTAAATTTTCTTATAAATTCTTAAGAATAACTTTTAAATATATTTTATGTTTTAGTTAATGTTTTCTTACATTAAACAAATTCTCTATCAAAACTATTGCCAATAAAAAAAGTTTTCATAACTCATAGAAAAATATTTAGCGAGTTTTTTTTCTTATGTGTTATTTTGATTTTCTACATTTTGACATTTATGAATGAAAACAGTTCAAGACCTGTCCATCAATTGATTGTGTATTTTTTTTTTTTTTATTTATTTACTAACACTTATGCGAAAAAAAAAACATGCAAAAATTTTCCAAGTTCTTTGTACATATTGCTTGACATCATCAAATCGAAATGAAAAGTTTGAGTGATTATTTGTGCAACAATCAATAAACACAACTAGAGTGGAAATAAAATGTGTTGTCAGTCCATCACAGCAACAAAAAAAATTTAATTTTCAAGCACAAAATGAAAAATGTGTAAAAATGCATTTGAGTGTTTTTTTAAGTGACTAACAAAATGATTGGCATTTTACTGTCAATCATGCATACTAATAGGAGTTTATTTTATATTTATTTAAAAACAAATATTTTGCATAGTAAAAAAATGTTTAATTTATAACTTTTACGTAAAACTATGTAGTATAATATCATCGTAACAACTTGTTTGCTCAAATTAATTAAGTATTGAAAGTTTTGTTCATCTACTTGCTAATTACTTATCAAAAAGTTTGTTTTATATATTTTTTTTTTTTTTTTGTAGAAAATTACAACAACAAAAAACCAACTTTTCATCTAATGATCTGGTCATGTTAACACAGTGTTAAACTAACCAAGTTTCTAACTTCAACCATACATTAAAGCACACACATAAGAGCAAGTAACAATTTTTATTACTTAAATAAACTTTGGTGTGTATATGTGTGTGTTTGGGGTGTTGTTGCCCAATAAACTAATCAAAAGTCAACCAGCTTTCAACTACATATACCTTACTATGACTTTCCTTCATTGGTATCACTATCGATTTGTTTTTCTTCTTGGCATATGTATATGAATATCTTAAGAGAGCATTGAATTTAATAGTATGTGGGTTAATGGTTTTATGCAGGAATTTTAAGTATTTAAAACAATTACATTAACCCTCTATGATTAGCTTATTGGCCTGTTACACAGTAGATTGCGGGTTCGATCCACAGCTATGATGAAAAAAATCAATTTAAAAAATCCAATATATAAATTTTTACTCCACCTAAGTAAAATAACATAACAGAGCTAAGAACTAAGAAGCGTCAACAATTTCACCAACTTTTCATAAATTCGCGCTTAAATACTCTTTTAAAATGTTTCATTCCGCTCACAATTACAGTGTTGCCATATTTGAAGCGGTTCTACTTTCACCACCTTTCAATTCTCTTCTATCTCCTTTCGAAAAAAAATATATTCAAATTCAGGCTTCCAAATTTTTATGAAATTTTAATTTTTTTTTTTCAAATATTTTTTCCAAGAAATTTCAAACCCTATTGTCAATTTGAATTTAGTTTAGAATTTATTAAGACACATCGCACAGGGCGACAAATAAGCATTTTAAAATTAGAAATTAAACTATTTCGATAGAAAACAGAATTTAAATATGTTGTTATTAAGAAATTTTTCGCGTTAAGTACATGGTTGGGAAGCATTCTTGTGATTCACCAGATTACCCTTGCCGATCACATTTCAGAATATTTCGTTAAAACACTTTAAAATACATATTAAATTAATGGAAAATACAATTAAAAAGAGGACTACTGATTTTCCATTTTATTTATTTATATTTCGTTGTTAATTTTCAATCATTGTTTAATAATCTACAAAACTAGTTAAAGTAATCGAAAGTCGTTTAAAATAACCATCAATTTATAACTAACAAAACGTAGAAAAAAAACATTTTTGTGGATTGTTTTTCAAATTGAGAATTTTTTTTTTTTATTTGTAATTTTACAAAACACAACACACATAGATGTATATATTTTGATCTATGTGTGTATTGTATCTATATTTAAATAATTTCTTGTAATTTTTATTGAAATAATTTTGTATATAAACAAACTATTTTGTTAGAAAAAAACAAAAGGGACTTATATGAATTTCTATTTTTAGAAATAGAAAACATAAAATTTTACATTTAACAGAAAATATCAACTCCTACTGAATGTCTGTAAATTTTTATAGTTTGTTTTTTGAATGACTGATTCAAATAGTTACAAAATATATTTCTATGAATTTCAATTGATTCTTCATTTAAAAAAAAACTCTACGTATTACTTTTAAAATAAACTGTAATCGGTTACGGAAAATATATTGTGAGTTTCTGATTTTATAAAAAAAATAAAAATGAATGCTTTATTAACAAATAATCCTCCAATTTTTACCAATTGTTTGTTAAATAGAAATTTAACCATTTATGTTATAATAGAAATATATATGAACATATATGATCATACATGGTCAAATAAGTGCATGTATGGTTTAATATATGAACATACCATGATCTCATATATGACCATATATCTTTGGATCTGAAATTTTAGGTCATATATAAGCATACATGGTCGTATAGGACAATACATGAATAATATACGATCATATATAACCTAATATGATCATCGATACATCTCCAAACACACACCCATACAATTTTCGGACGAATCCTGTAGCAGTTGGCTATAAAAAAAAACTTGAAATTACAATATACAACTTTTATCTGCAAAGATTACACTTTGTCTAACAGATGTCACAAGCTTCTGGTTAAATTTCATCACTGATAAAAAATTTGCTGTTTTTGCTTTTTTAACTTTTTTTACTCATATGTGAGAAAAGGAACCTAGTGTGTGAAAATAAAGTTTTGAGAAAATCGCATTTAATTTTCATAACGCATTACGATTTGGTATGGTTAGTTATGATTGGGTGCCGACTTTGGTGACGTCTTGCCTATGTAGTGACATATTTTTTCGCTTTTAGTGTGACAATACCTTTGCTATTGTTGCTGCTCTGTTCGCTCTCAGCAAAGGATTGATGTGCGTATACTAATACGAAGAACATTTTAACAATAACTATAAGAAAGGAAAAGAATAAAGTGACGCTTCAGGCTTGTGCCAACTGTATAACGAGTGTTATCAATATCTCAAAAAATCTGAACCTGCCAGCTATTATTCTCAATTTTATCGATTTTCCCAAGTTCGTTTTGTACGTTTTTATGGGGTAAATAAATTTTTATCAGAAATCTAACTCATTTCATCTTATTCTACACTCTTTTAGGTACCAGAATCCACTCTTAAGTCCAAACCCGTTTTTGACACACAAGGTCCCATTTCTCAGAGAAGGTCACATATTTGCTTTTTCTGTATGTTTTTGGGTTTATTATTTACCAGCGTTTTTCTTTAAATTAGTTTTTTCTCAAGACATTTAAGCTTAAAATTACTTTTTTCACATTTTTTGCTTCAAATTGCTTTTTTCTCAAAAAAAGTGGTGTTTTCCCACTTTTTACTTTTGCTTTTTTTTGCTTTTTACACAATATTTTTTTGCTTTAAATACATTTAATTTTGCAATTTTTTTAATTCGTGTGTATTGTGTGTTACATATTTTTGGCTCTTTGAATATTTTGTTTATCTCTTTTCATTATGTCTTTTCAATTTGTTTTTCCAACCTAGGGATAATATTTATATGTATGTTTTTAAAAAAAATAAATTTTATTTGTATACTGTGTTTTTTTAATTTTTTCAATCTGAACGTTATTACTAAAAATCAAATTCTAATTGTAAAATATTAATTAGAGTTATTTTGTTTTATCTGTGGTAGGTTGTAAAGTCACTAGGTAGGGGCAGGATACCTGACCTTTTAGTTTCAATTAAACAAAAATTAAAACCTTAAAGATTCTATCTATGATCTTTTAATAACAATTCGATTTTGGTTGATCGTATTTGTATTGTAAGATGAAAATAATTTCTTTTGATTAAACTTTGTTTTTACTATGTATAGTTTTGCCTGATTTGAGGTCATCTTTTTCTGAAACAATGTGATTTTTTTTTTTTTTTTTTTGTTGGCAGATTTCGTTTTCTATGCCCGACCAACAGTAGATCTGGCGCAATATTACATTATAATATCTGCTTTAATATCTAGCTATCTAAAATTAGATCCAGCAATATATATGGAGATTGAAGATTAGATGTATTTTCGCAAAATTTCTGATTTTCTGAGAAACTAAAATTGCCACACCTTCTTAAGTATCCTCGCAAAAAAATTAAAGTTTTGTGTTGCAATTATATCTAAGTAAAAGGAATTTTTTTTTATTCCAAAAACTACTTATTTTTAAGGGTTAATTTTAGTTTAAAAATTTGTGCTGATATTCAAAATTTTTTAAGGATTCTAAAAAACCTTAAGATTTTGATTTTCTTGACTATATTTAGGCAATTAAAAAAAAAGTTTTAATTTCGTAATATCAACACAAAATATGTTTTCTTCTGATTTTGAGCCTTAAGAAACAAATGGAACAATCATTTTTGTTTTATTATATTAATTTTTACAATTAAACCTCCACAATTAAGGTATTATTTAAAAAAAAAAAAAAAAAAAAAAAACAATTTAAATTGTCAATATAAATTTGTTTACAAAAAAAGTTTTCCCAAAAATATATATTGCCTTTTTACCCTTTCATCTATAAATGGCCTTTTCACATTTTAATTGGGTATTAAATCTTTTGTATAACAAAACTTTTTTCTAAAAAATCCTTGTACAAGAAAATTAAATAACAACAACAAAAAAGCAACACTGATAAACTTTTTCCAATTTAAGAAAAAAAGATAAGTGTTATCTAACAAAAAGAAAATCTTAATACAAAAATTTCAAGTTGTCACAAATTGTAGGTAATTATTATTTAAAGTGTAAAAGAAGAAGAAGTAATTAGTTAGTAATTTGTTATATAAATCAATACTTTTTCATAAAAGTTAATAAAATCAGCTTAATAAGTGATGTGAAAAAAGGTAAACGGTCAGGTATGTTAAATAAAATAAGATTGAATTAAAACCTAAACATAACATTAAGGATAGGTCGACGTCTCTAGACAGATTTTTTTTTGCTATTTATTAAAGACATTTCCCATCACATTTTTTAGTTTAGAGGCCTTGACATATGGCTATACAGTAAGTTAAAGATCAAATGTAAGTAAATAATTAAAACTTTAAGTTTAATTAGATAAAATCAATAGCATATTGAATACGGGTGTGCTTCACTACAGACTAAGGGATGTGGTTGCGGACATTTTTAGACCCAATTTTTAACGTGCCCTTCCGATGGGAAGTTCCCAGAATACCGAAGCAAATTTTGACTACCAAAAATCTTTTAAAGACATTGTTTAGCAAACAATGGATGCTTCGAAACCCACCGTTGCTAAGCTTATAGATTTAGTTGGTGGGACAGACGACCTTTCGGAAATATACACTCAGAAAAACAAGTTAGTAGAAAAGTTTGTAAACGGTTTTCAATCCCACTTTACTATTTTTGTACTGATTTTTAGTAAAAAAAATTATTCTTTAGCAAATCTTTTTGCTATTTACTTTTACAAATTACAGAGTTTTTACAGAATATTTACAAATTTTTGTTGCTAATTTCAGAAATCATTTTACAAATTTTTGAAAACCGATTTGCTAAAATTAGCAAAAAAAAAATACTATTTAAAAAAAGTGGATATTGTAGGAAATATTATTTCTAATTACACCTACAAACTTGAATTGCCTTAAAATGTTACATAGATTAAGTGAATATACCGACTCATGTCTGAAAATAGGACATCCACTTAAAAAAGCACTAAAAAGTTTTTTTAGTTCTAAAAATCAGCCCTAAACCACTAAAATTTGAGCTTAAAAGAAAAAAAATATTGACTAAAATATTTTTCAAAACAGAAATTAATTTTGTATAAAATAAAATTTTGTATAATTTTGTATAAAATATTTAAAAAAAATAAAATAAAATAAAAAAAATTTGATGCTGGATAAAAAAATAAATTTAAAATTTTGTACTAATACCCACAATATTTAGTAAACATTTTTTGCTGATTTTAGCAAACCGGTTTTAAATTCTGCTTTACAAAAAGTTTACTAAAATTGAATAGCGGCTACTAATTTCATTGTACTACACGTCAGCAGACTTGTGTTGCTAATATTGGCAAAAAAATACCGCTGGGCTCAAATTAGCAAAATTTGCAGTAATAACAGCGAAATTTTCAGTTGCCGTTACAGACTTTTTTTGGTGAGTGTACCCTTCGGGAAAAGGACCTATCTCAGGACCTATATTTTATACGAAAAGACTGGTCACTTTAAAATGAGCTTATCCTAGAGGGGGTAAATTGCTCCTGTGACATGTCACAGGACTGGTCTAAAGGAACATGTGACACAACTAACCCCAAAGAAAATATCACAGAACGAACGCAAAAGAACATGGTCAGACGGTAGGTACTTTTGGAACCGCTTCTCTTTTTAAGAATTTCGATTGCAACCAAGTATATCAATTATATCAGGAATACATTTTGTTGGGACAAACTAAATAATTCGGTTGCTGCAACTAAAGTTTTCAATTGGCAAGAAATTCGGTTGTCACGATGAATATGTTTTCTCTATGTACAGTTATTTTATTCATTCTATACATAAAATAAAATTGCAAAATACTGTTTGTAATATTAAACATCTTTCATAGAATATTTTTGTTAATACAAAAAAATACTTTTTAGAATTTTTTGTAACTTAAATTTTTATTTTCAAAGAACTTTTATATGAAAAATAACAATTTACAAATAATTCAAACAAAAAAAATTAATTTTAGCAAATATTTTTAATTACTTAATATTTTGTGATACTTTTTTCTATGCACAGAAAAAAATTACAAAATTCTGTTTATAATATTAGACATCTTTTATAGAACATTTTTGTAAATACATATAATTTTTTTTTAAATGCATCAACAATGGAATTTGTCCATACAAAAAAATTTTTTGTTATTATACCCTTCACAACAGGTTGTCATTCCGTTTGTAATTTCTACAATATTGATATTAGACCCTTTAGAGTATATATATTCTGGGTCTTTATGAAGAGCGAAGTTGATTTAACGATGTCCGTCTGTTCGTCTGTGTGTTGAAATGGGTTTTCCGAAGAGGACTTGAGTGTTATATATTTCTGTTATATGTGATCCATGTCTGTTTGCTATTGAAATTCAGCCAGATTGATTGATAAATAGCTGAGATATTAGCAAAAAACCACTCTTATTTTCTCCGTAAAATACCTTTGATTTATATGTATGTTGAATTTCACGCATAACAAACACATCTATTTGTTGAAATTCTTTTCTTTCACCTCTTCACCTTTTGTACACAAACAACAAACCAATACAAAGATTTGTCATTTAAATAAAAACCAAATGCATCTCTATTGAATGAAAACTCTTTATTTACTTCAATTAACGATGATTGCACATGAGCTTCAATGGCTCAGATGTCTAAGCGCTATGTCATACTTTTTTTTCTCCTAGGCGCGGGTTCGATACAACCCCCCCTGTATAAAATTTTTTTTTTTGTAAATTTTTTTTTTATATTTTCTTAAGACTTTTTGTTTTGTTTATTTTTTGTTTTTTTAACATTTAATAATTAATTTAAATAAAATTTTAAATTAATAATTAAATAATCCATAAATAGTCTAAAAACATAAAAATTTGTATAAAAACCCTCTAATACAAACAAAATAGAAACCGTTTAATTTCTATTTTTTGCTCCGATTTACAAGAATTTATAAAACGATTTTTAAACCTTTTTATTTCTCATATATTAATGAAAATCTTATACATAATTCCCATTTGAGTGCAACTATTTTAGGTCATAACTTATAATAATTTATAAAAAACAAAATTTATAAACTATTTTCCTTCAAATTTTTAAAATTTAGATAAAGAAATTAAAAATATTTTTTAATAAAAAAGCAGAATAAAATTCCAAATGCAAATTTGCCAGCTAAATCAAACGTTTTTGTAGAAATAAAACACATGCAGTTCTAGTGATTTCTTTTACAACTAAAAAGATTTTTGAAATAATATGGCATTATGTTTGTGGTTGTTTTTCTTTTTTTTTTATTTTATTTGTTGAACTTATTTTCTTTCACCTCTTCACCTTTTATACACAAAAAACCTACACGTACAAAGATTTACCTAAAAACCAAACAAATTAGTTTTAAACGAAAATTGTTTATTTACTTCTATTAACGATGGTTGCGTATGTGCTTCAATGGCTCAGTGGTCTAAGCGCTTTGTCATAAATAGTTTTTTTCTTTTAGTCGCGCGATCGATCCCCATCTATTCAACATTTTTTGTACAATTTTTTTTACATTTTATTAAGACTTTTTTATTTGTTTTTTTTATCTTAACATAACAAATACATATAGCACAGTTGACTTAACGATTTCGGTCAGTTTTTCTGTATATTTGGAGAACGGAAAGAGCAAAAGTTCCAAAATAAGGTCCGAGCATCTTGGTTATCAATACACAACATCTAACCAAATGTGGGCGGGATCTGTGTATTGGGCGTGACATAAAATAGAGAACGGTAAGACCGATATTAAATAATCCATAAAAGGGCTAAAAAAAAATTTTTATAAAAACTAAAATTTTAAAGCCGTAATATGACCTTTGGATACTTCTTATATAGCAGAAGATCGAAAATCTTTAGTATAACATATTTGCTAAAAAACTCGGAAATATCGGTTCAGATACAAAAATGTTATGCCCAAAACATAATTTTTTTTAATACCTATTTTCTGGAACCATAAATCTTCCCGAGTCCAATTTTTATCACCAAACGAAATGGTTAATTTCCTCTTAAAGGCGTCCGTATATAAATCTGTCCATTTCATATTTGTTCATATATAAACTTCAGTTTTTTCCCAACCATCGTAAAAGGTATATAAGATTCGGCATAGTCGAATTTAGCTGCTCTTACTTGTTATACCCTCCACCATATATGGTGAGGGTATATATCAGTTTGTCATTCCGTTTGTAATATGTCGAAATATATGTTTAAGACCCCATAAAGTATATATATTCGTGATCCTTATGCAATTTTAAGTCGATTTAGCGATGTCCGTCTGTCTGTCCGTCTGTCTGTCTGTTGAAATGGCGATCACGACGCGAAGACGCAAGCGGGGGTGCCAATTTTTACCCAGATTATTGAATATCCTCCCGAGCAGTTTGGTATTTAAAATGAGCAAAATCGGTTAAGCGGTTCAAAAGTTATGAGTGAAAATGTGAAGGTACCTCTAAATTTTCCATACAAATTTGTACAATTTTTCTGTATCTATTTTTTTTTCTGTTAAGTAAGTAAAAATGTTATTAAGTCTTCTTATTGTTCGATTACATTTATTGTCTTACATACTATGAGAATAATAGAGCTATATGTGTGTTACTCTGATTAAGTTAACGTAAAAATCAACAATGTTAAAGTCGCTAACAGAGCAGACCTCTGTAAATAACATTGCTAAAACTAAATAAATAACATTACTAAAACTAAATAACAAAAGTTCGTTACATAAATTGACAAAACATATTCATATTACAGTTCATGCAAAATTTAGTATATACGTATATGATCTTCAGCCCCTATGGTGGAGGGTATTCAAAGATTCGGCACAGCCGAAATTAGCCCTTTTTTACTTGTTTTTTTCTAACTTCAATTTTTGTTTTCTAAGAATTTGTATATATACAAATTAACAGTTTACAAACATTTCAAACAAAAAATTGTTAGAAATCGAATTTTAATTTTAACAAGTACTTTAAATTACTTTAAACTTTGTGATATTTTTTCTGTGAGTAGGGTCCAAAATGAATTTATGAAAATTTTTGTATTGTATATATAAAATTAATATTTTCTTATATTATTTATATTTTACTATAATATAACTTTTTAAAATTATTTGGTTTTACTAAATTTGTCTCTTTGCCTGCCATGACCATATACTAATAATATAAAATCTGATGGTCATATAATGTTGGCAGCAATTAATTAAAATTTTTACCAACAACATTTTTTTACTATGTGGTTTACCCGTAAATGGCTGTAAATTGGGGAAAAAATTTTTTTACACAAAGTCAAAGGTTATAGAAAAAAGACAAAAAAAAAATATAAAATACAACGATACAAATGTAAAGCGTAGGCAAAAAAAATGCATATTAAATATACAATTTTCCAACATAAAATATAAAATGTGTAAGTGACACCCGCTTGTTAAAAGGTAAAAGAAAAGGTTTTCTTTTTTTATTTTGGAAATATAATTCAAGTTTCTCATGAATAAGGATACATAATCCAATTTTAGTCTATGCGGGAGAAAAGAAAAACGTACAAAACTGTTATAGATAAATATTTAGAAATGCTTTTTATTAGAATACGATAAGTCCAATTGTATATGTGATAAAAATTTAAACACTCAAGTTGTTTGAAAGTGGTAAGTATTTTTAACTTTAAACTATTTACGATTCCAAAGGCTATTAGTTAAACTATTGTAAAAACAAATAATTAAAAAGAGTATTATGAACCGATAAACCCCGTACTTTTTAAAAAATTCTCAATGCATGAACATTTTTACAATATTTTTGTGGCAAAAAAAATGTCCTTTGTACCCTTATACAATTATGCAAGTTGGTTTTGTTCTTTTTTACTTTTCCACATTTTGTTTTTTCTTTTTTTTTTTTTTTTGTACGTAAAAAATTTCAAACTTGACAACCCACCACCTGTATGACATGTCAAGTTTTTTGGTAAGACTTGTTTTCACACAAAGAAAAAGTTAATTAATTTTCATACAAAAATATAGTTTTATATTAAATTTTTATAATAACAATTTGCAGAAATAAATTTATAAAAATATTTTTATTTAATAAATGTGTTTTAAATCAAAATTTAATCTATAAATTTATTATTTCTAAATGTTATTTTTTGTAAATTAAAATTTATCGATTATCGTTGATATATATTTTTTGGTTTTATTTTAAACTACATAAATTTTTTCTAATTTTTGGTTTTTTGCCCATAAATTTTCAGTATCAATTATATTGTGTTTCTCATGTTCGTACCCAAGTATGTGTTTGTTTGATATATAACGGCCATTGATACAAAAATGTGAAAAGCATTTTATTTAAACTCTGTTCAAAAAGGACAATAAATACAACGTACGTTTTGGGATCACTCTTCCTCTCCTTCTCTCTCTCTCCCTCTCTAGCGCTATCTCCCTATCTCTCTCATCGGCATCTCTCTCCGTCTCTGACCGCTCTCCATATTTTATATATCTCTCTCCTTCTTCCCCTCCCTCTCTCTTCCTCACTGCCCCTATCTCTCCCTCTCTTTACCACTCTTTTTATTTATATTTCACATTTTTTGCTTACAAGATCTGTAGAGGCTAAATGTTTTGCAATTGTTTTTTATTAACAAAACATTAATTGTGAAAATTAATAAAAAATTTATGTATTTTTCGGGGTAGAATAATAATAAGAATTTAAGCTTTATCGACAAATTTAATTAATTTAAATCCCTGACTATTAATTCGTTTTTGTTTAATATGAAAATTATGTTTTCACTAAAACTGTTAAAAATTCCTTCAGAAATTTCTGGATTCCATTTACTTTTCAATCAAAGTGTATTTTGTTAGTTATTATCAAAACAATGTATGTCTAAAGTATGTGTGTTGCTTGATTATAAATCATTTTAAGCATAATATTTTAGTATTTTGTGAAGCTTATAATAATCTGATAATAAACGTTATAGAAAATAACTAATCTAAATTAACTGGCTTAAATAGAATGTTTATAAAAAAATACGACAAAAAATCATAAATATTTTATCAATGTCAAAAAGCGATGTATAAATTAGAATTGATGTACAACCTTGTGGCTGCGAGGAAAAGCGGTAGCCATAATGCATAGATTGTTAAACATGTAAATATGAAACATATGTGGAATACAACCCAGTACAAAAGTATATTCCAAGGAACAGGTTGCTGAACAAATTATACTGCATTAGCATAAGTAATCATTTATGTTCTACATCCGATTCTTTTTGCATGAAGTTTGACCCATTGGCAAAAAGTTCGTTTCATCCAAACCAGAACAGGTTGCTTTAGAACTGGTTCCAGAACCAACCAATTATATAACAAGTTCTGAGACAGTAAAACTTTATATTTTGACTTCCGGGTATTAGTTCTAGAACATGTTCCATAGAACCGTTGATAAAAGAAATGAAATACAATTGAATATTTCTGAAATTCAATTGACTATTTCTGAAATACAATTTACTATTTCTGAAATACAATTAATAAACTCTGAAATACAATTGACAATTCTGAAATACAATTGACTATTCTGAAATACAATTGACTATTTTGAAATATTTTTTGAAATAAAATTGACAATTTCTGAAATAGAATTGACTATTCTGAAATACAATTAACTATTCTGAAATGGAATTGACTATTCTAAAATACTATTGACTATTTTGAAATATATTGTGAAATACAATTGACTATTTCTGAAATACAATTGACTATTCTGAAATACAGTTGACTATTTCTCAAATACAATTGTTAATTTCTGAAATACAATTGACTATTTCTCAAATACAATTGACTATTTCTGAAAAACAATTGACTATTCTGAAATACAATTGACTATTTCAGAAATACAATTTACTATTTCTGAAATACAATTGATAAATTCCGAAATATAATTGACAATTCTGAAATACAATTGACTATTTCTTAAATACAATTGACTATTCTGAAATACAATTGAATATTTTGAAATATATTCTGAAATAAAATTACAATGTCTGAAATACAATTGACTATTCTGAAATACAATTGACAATTTCTGAAATACAATTGACTATTCTGAAATACAATTGGCAATTTTTAAAATACAATTGACTATTTTTGAAATACAATTAACTATTCTGAAATGGAATTGACTATTCTGAAATACAATTAACTATTTCTGAAATACAATTGAATATTCTGAAATACAATTGACGATTTCTGAAATACAATTGACTATTCTGAAATACAGTTGACTATTTCCCAAATACAATTAACAATTTCTGAAATATAATTGACTATTCTGAAATACAATTGACAATTTCTGAAATACAATTAACTATTCTAAAATACAATTGGCTATTTTTGAAATACAATTGACTATTTCTGAAATACAATTAACTATTCTGAAATGGAATTGACTATTTCTGAAATACAATTAACTATTCTGAAATGGAATTGACTGTTCTGAAATACAATTGACGGTTTCTGAAATACAATTGACAATTCTGAAATACAGTTGACTATTTCTCAAATACAATTAACTATTTCTGAAAAACAATTGACTATTCTGAAATACAATTGACTATTTCTGTAATACAATTGATTATTCTGAAATACAATTGACTATTTCTGTAATACAATTGGAAAAGGTGTAGATTCAAAGGGAACCTGTAACAAAAACTTTTGCAGAAAGTGTTGTATATGTTAAAAACACACGCAGAGAAAAACATAGTTCAAGATGATCACTGCTACTATATTATGCTTGCTGAATTTGTTTATGGTTGTCACAATCAAATTATTGTTTTATAAATAGGTTCGGTTTTATAAATATGTTCGCTACCATCATTATTATAGTAAATAGTTTATTTTTTCATGATTGCAACTTTCTATTTTATAACATGATTGGCTGTAACCATACTGTGGTAACAAAAATTTTAATTATGACAAAATATGATTATTATGGAACTATAAAATGCTGACAATAATCAACTAATAAATATAAGTCAAATAAAACTTTGACATTTACAACCATAAAACTGTTTTATTTTCATAAAAAAAAATTGTATCAGTTCAGTCACCCATGAAAAAATAATAATATATAATAAAAATAAATTGTCAAACAGATTCCGTATAAAGATTTTATATTTTTTTATTGTTTTCAATAAAAACGAAATAACGACTTTCTTGTGTAAATAGTACTCAAAACATTAATTAAATAATTTTTTATAAGAAAAAGTATGTAGAAACCAAGAGTTGTTTTGTACGAAAAGGTTTCTAATACAAAATACTAGATTTTAGATTCTACATACAGACAAATAAAGTACCATCCGAATTAAAAATTGTATTTTGGTTGCGACAACCAATAAATTCGGTTAGCACAACTAAATACAAATGTGATTGCTGCATATTTTGGGTGTTGCAACCAAAACTCAGTTGTGGTAACCGATTTTTTGTTTGTCGCAATCAATTTGCAGTTGTACCAACCGATTATAGTCATAGCAACGAAGTTTTAGTTGGAAATTGACTAATTTTTTCACATTTATTCATAGCTACTGTGGTATTTCCCTTATCAGCATTTAAAATAAGCAGATCCTTATTATTTTTCAAAAATCTTCTTGTCTTATTCACTTTATCTAACAGAAATTTGTCTATATTTGTTAATTGTTTTCTATTTAAATGACCATTTATAATATTAGTAAATCTATTCCTAGCTGTTTCTTGTTCTTCCTTTCCTGTTAAAGTCTGTATAAAGTAATGGAGAAATTATTAGATTCTTGCATTAAAAAATTGGATATAAAACCAAAAATCATAACAAAATATGTTGATGACTTATTTTGTATTATTTCAGAGAGTTCGGTTGATAATATTTTATCAACATTAAATTCGTTTCATGATAATATAAAATTTACGATTGAAAAGGAATATGATTCCAAAATTCCTTATTTAGACACATTGGTAAAGAGAAGAGGTGATAGATTATTAATAGATTGGTATCAAAAACCCACAGCTTCTGGAAGAATTCTAAACTATTATTCGAAACACCCAAGAAGAATCATAATTAATACAGCAAAGAATCTAATTGAGAGGGTATTGAATATTAGCGACTTAGAATTTCACGGAAAAAATATAGAAAAGATTAAAAATATTTTAAACAATAATAATTACCCAATTCAACTAACATGTAATTTAATAAGGCAATATAAGAACAGAAATAATTTTAACACAAGAAACGTTATTGAACCTAAAATTTATAAATCTCTAACTTATGTTCCTCTGAAAGGTTAGAAAGATCAAAAATTTATGATAATAGGAAATATATAGTAGCACATAAACATATAACACATTAAGTAGACTATTTAGCAACACAAAAGACAGAATAGATAAATCGGAAATGTCAAATTTAGTTTATAAAATACCGTGTAATGGTAATAATAGTGAAAACTGTAATAAGGTATACATAGGTACAACAAAAAATAAACTTAAAACCAGAATTGCAGGACATAAATCAGATCAAAAATACAAGAACAACATTCCTACACAAAAAACAGCATTATCATTACACTGCAATAACTCTAATCATTATCCTGATTTTGATAATACGACAATTTTGAACATAGAAAATAATTACAGACGTAGATATATGTTAGAAATGTTACAGATAATGAAAATACCATCTACACAACGCATTAACTATAAAACAGATATAGCGAATATAGCCCAAAATTATAGACATTTAGTGAATAAGAACTGAGCTAATTATTTTAATTTTAAATAATATATGAAATTCAAAATAGTTTTTTGTTCTGGGTTATATTTTCATTTTAAATATTTGTAAAAACATTTTTGTTTCCTTATCTTTTTTAAACTTAAAATATTTTTTTTTCATATGATATTTATATTATTCATATTGTCAAAAAGTATTTTTATGATTTCCCGCCTTTTTTAAAATTTTATATATATAAGTTTTTCTTGTTGAAAAAAATTATATAATTTCCCTGAAGAAGTCACCCAATGTGGTGACGAAATATTGGAGGAAAAGAAATAATAAATAATCATTATTATTATTTTTTATAAAAGGATCTTGAACTCGATTTTAAGTAATAATATATTAGAATATTAGTACATATTCTGAATTAAATTGCGGGGCAATCATAGAGAATGTGAAGAGGACCAGCTGTGTTTGAATTACAGTTACAATATGGTATGTCGTCTATATCTATTAAATGTCCGTGGGTGATTCTGGTGTGTCCCAGTCAAAGTCTAGTGAATCTGACGGCATCAAGTCTATTTATATTTGAGGGCAGTGTATCCCGTATGGTTTGAGCTCGCTACACTCACCAAAAAAAAAGTTTGTAATGGCAACTGAAAATTTTGCTATTATTACGGGAAATTTCACTAATTTGAGTCCAGCCGCTTTTTGCTAATCTTAGCAACACATGCCTGCTGTACGTGTACAATAAAATTTTTAGAAAAATTAGATGACGCTAATACATTTTAGTAAACTTTTTGTAAAGCGGAATTTAAAATATATTTGCTAAAATCACCAAAAAAAAATTAATTAATAAATAAATAAATATTATTAATATTAGTACAAAATTTCAAATTTATTTTTTTTTGTTGGGCATCAAAATTTTTTCATTTTATTTATTTTTTTTTTTTTTAGAAAAATATTTTAGATAAAATTAGAAAAAAAATTGTAAAAATAAACAAATTTGACATTTTGTTTTAATTTGGTAATTCCTGTTTTGAAAAATATTTTAGTAATTTTTTTCACTTTTAAGGTCAAATTTTAATTGTTTTAGGGCTGATTTTTAGAACTAAAAACCTTTTTAGTGCTATTTTAAGTGAATGTCCTATTTTTAGAAATGAGTCGGTATATTAACTTAATCTATATAACATTTTAAGGCAATTTGATCTTGTAGGTGTAAGTTTTAATTAAAAATAACATTTCCTTCAATATCCACTTTTTAAAATCAGTAAAATTTTTTGCTAAATTTAGCAAATCGGTTTTCAAAAATTTATAAAATAATTTCTAAAATAAGCAACAAAAATTTGTAAATATTTTGTAATTTGTAAAATGTAAATAGCAAAATAATTTGCTTAATAATAATTTTTTTACCAAAATCAGTACAAAAATAGTAAAGTGGGATTGAAAAACGTTGACAAATTTTTCTACTAACATTTTTTCTGAGTGTATCAAATATCTGATCTCTGTTTAGGGTGTAGTATTTATTGTATATGAATGTATGAAGGTCTTTGTGGTCGAAATTAGGACTAGAAATAACAGGAGCCCTGGCTGCAATTTTAGCGGTAAGTTCAGCGTATTCATTGCCTTTAATATTACAGTGCCCTGGTGGTCATGGCAATGATATATTTGGGTATTTATTTTATTTGTGAGACGTAAGAATTTTTGTTATTTGTGTTCATGATGTATTTTAATGCCGAAAGCGAGTCAGTACAAATGACGAATTTGTAAGTGGTTGGTTTCAGGCATTTTATAATTCTGCTGAATATATAGAACTGTATAATAGTAAATTTGATGCTTTAATGCATTCTTATTCGGTAGTAATGCTACAAGTAATTGCATGATTTGTTTAGAGCCATCGGTGAATATAAATTTGTAGTTACATCGAGAGGATTTTATTTCATTAAAAAGTGATTGATTCAATATCAATGGGGTTAGTGTTAAATTATGGAAACTTTATCATTGTCATATCAAATATATCGTTTTTAAGTTCCCAAGGTGGGAAGTTAATGGTTCTTAGTATCTAATATGCAACAATTTTGAATGGTGCCGTAAAGGACTAAGGGGATTCTCGGTATTTTCTTAGCAACTATTACCATAATTTTTTTTAAAATTGGTTTGAGAGGTGTGTAGTTGTCATAGATAATTGTTCGAAATAGTTTTGTAGTTAAAATATCTCTTAAAGTGATTATGGGTAGAATATGGTTTCGAATAGTAGGTTGTTTATTGGAGTGGTACGAAAAGCACCAGATGCATGTCTTAAGGCTGTATTGACGATTGTTGCTATTTTTATAATGACTGTTTATGATCATACATGGCTTGTTTATGATCATACATGGGCATACATGGTCATATACGTCCATACATGATCTCATATATGATCATATATCTTCGGATCCGAAATTTGAGGGTATATGGTGACATATGTGCATTTATTATCATACATGCTTATATATTATTCATGTATGCTCGTATATAATCATATACTTCCATATACCCTCAAATTTAGGATTCGAAGATATATGATCTTATATGAGATCATGTATGGTCATATATTGAACAATGTAAGGACGTATACGACCATGTATGATCATATACAGGCCCATGTATGATCATGTATGCTCATATATATTTCGATTTTTAGAGGGGTATTTAAAAAAAAACTTCATGTTTTTCTTACAACAAAAGTTTTATTTAATGTTGATTTATTTATACATTTCAGTATACTTTAAACTCATTTATGCTCACACAAATATGTTCTTAGTTAATGTAATGTGTTTCTTTTTCTAATACTTTTAATTTGTTTTATTCTAGTAATTTAAAATGAACACGCTATATTGTTTTGTAGCAAATGATTACATATATTTCCTTCCTTTTTTTTTTAAACAACTACATCAACAACAACTTCATTCACGAATACTACAAATTCTATGTAATTTTAAAATTGCATTTTGTAACTTTTAACAATTATGTACTCAAATGTAATATAACCACTTGTATACAGTTGTGTCTGTTTGTCTGTGTTGTTGTATGCAATACTAAAATTGCAACAACAATAACAACTACGACTCTTTTTATTTCTTTTTTTTATTATCTATTTAACATCAAAGCACATGAAAAAGGAAAATAATATTAAAAAAAAAAAAGAAAACGGAATAAAAATGTTTAGGGCGTTTTAATTTGCCTTCAATAATGCTGACGATGAAGGGTTTCCACGTTAGTTAGTGTGTTAGTGTTGTAAATTTAACTATGTTTTATATAACAAACATTAGTAGGAATTTAAATTATAATGAAAATTCCTGTAGCAAAAAATGTTGTAAAAACAAAAGGAAAATATGTTGCAATATACAAAAAAAATGCTTAAATAAAATATTTGCAATACACTGTCGGTCTGCAATGCAAGATATTGCAACAACCATTTATTACTATTTTTATTAAGCCTGTAATGCACTTATTTTAGTTCGTGGTGAAATTAAAACTATTTTTTTTAATAAAAAAAAAAACGACGACATTATTAAAATTGCGATTTATCGCTTAATTTCGAAGGTAATGATGGAAGAAGTCGAATATTCAGCAAAAGTAGTCGATATATGTATATATAAACCTATATAATCATACATCAGCTTGCATATGATCACACATGGACATACATGATCACACACGTCCATGCCCGATTACATATATGCGCTGCGTTTGTTGGAGCAGACATTCCTTTGTTTAAAGTTCGAAATTAAAATTTACCAACATTGCTTAAAGAATTTACGGAATTTAAAGTTCCATCAAAATCAACACTTCGCACTAAGTATTGAAAAAATAATTAAATGCGCTAAAAATCAGTATCTCTGAATTTCAATTTATGAAACTACCGATAAAACAGGAAGAAACGTCGCTAACGTAATCGTCAGGATTCAAAGCAGTGCTAGAAAAAAAATTATTCTACAATTCCTCGACTTTTTTACAACCTTATTAAAATCCTGGGAAATACAAATTCGATTTTACTTTTTGTGACATGAAAAAAGCAGCTAAGGCTATTGTAGTATTGTAGTCCTTAGATAACCCATATAATATGTGTGGTCCTTGGCCTTCTTCGAAAGTGTAAATTCTGTAATTTCAAACGAAAAAAAAATGTTTTTAAAAGCTTCTTGTATAATGAATGTTTTTAGAGAAATTCATCCGGACTTAGCATTGCCTACTGAGTCAACTATCGTATAACTCGATGAGTAACTTGGCATTAAGTGGTTTCACAAAAAATATGTCTTTAAGATACCGTGGAGGAGAAATATGAGCGTTTAAATTTGCTCCTATCACATCTCAAGAGGTGGAAAGAAGTTTTATGATGTATAAAATTATGCTTAGAAATAATAGACAAAGATTTTTATTTCACAACCAAAGCCATTGGATTTGAATTTACTGCAATAAAAACTTTGAATAAAAGCTTAAATTAATAAAAATTTTTTAATTTCCGATCAAAATTCTGAATTTCAACAGATGGCATTTTATTTGTATTATTATTTTTTTTTTTTTTTAATTCCAATTGCTTTTGATGATCTACATTTCAAATATTTTTCGTAAGAGGTAATCAGAGTCTTACTGACTTGGCAATATGGC
Source organism: Eustalomyia histrio (assembly GCA_949748255.1). Classification (NCBI taxonomy): domain Eukaryota; kingdom Metazoa; phylum Arthropoda; class Insecta; order Diptera; family Anthomyiidae; genus Eustalomyia; species Eustalomyia histrio. Next base: position 124,565,931 of record OX456526.1, read on the forward strand.
AAAAGAGTACTTTTTAAAAAAATACATGTATTTTGAAAGTTTTTTTTTAAACGCTCTTTTGCCACCAGAGCTGGCAATAAGAGCTCTGAGTACCTCTATTATATTTCAAACTTTATTAATTGTATTTGAGATTGACAACTTCTTCTAGCATATTTTAGAAACTATATTATCAATTTCATTTTCAAAACTAAAAATTTTTTGAAGTTGTAATTTGAATTTTAGAAAATATAATTTTTATAAAAAAAAAATTTAAAAACAATTGATTATTTTTGAAATAAGAAATCGATTATTTCCGGAATAAAATCATTATTTTTGCAACAAAACTCGAAATTTCTGAGCTACAAGTTTCATCTTTTAATTTAAATTCTGTAGTCACTATAAATGTAAACAAATTAATATGAAGAATTAATATAAAGCAAAACACTTAATTATAATTTTATAACTAAAAATAATAAAATTGAATATTATTCTTAAAACAAAATAACTTTAAAACATATTTTTATTGTTTGGACTGAATTTTGAATTTATAATATTTAATATTTAAGTTTGTAACTTTTTTGAGTTTTTGTTATTTTTTATTTTTTTTTAAATAAAATTTTGTATATTATGTACTAAAAAAAAGTGCATATTTTTAAGGTTCTTAGAGCATATTTAAGGTAATTTTTTAAGCTCATACAACGTGCTTTTAGAGCATATTTTTGGTTTCCCTGGTCATTACCAATGTCTACATTATAAGCAATAGAATGAAGGACTTTCAAACATTAGAATGTGCAAAATAAAAAATAAAAAGCCTAACAGAAAACCACGAAACAAAAAGTAGAGTAGATTTTTACATTAAATTCAAATAAAATTCAATTGCATTAATAAGCTGAGGCCAATGAGACCAAAACTCCAACCTAGTTGTTTCTAACAGTATGTAATTAGATCCAATTCGATCCAATTACACAGTTAACACAAAAAAAAATTATGGGATTCCGACGATTGATTCTTGTAAAGGTGAACAAAAACAATATACGTGTGTCGGCGTTTTGATAGTTTACATCGGAATTTCATTTTAGAGGCGGTTAAAGTTTCCCAGCTCAGGATGTTCTTGCAGCATATCGGTGTATAAAACTACATTTCCTTTACATATGAGGTGTAGGGTATGTTCAGCAACTTTATAGATAATGCTATGACAAATATTTGTGTAGAACATATAAACCCTTTACCTCCCCCTTATAACGGCATTTTTTGGCTTTATTTTAATAAATTGTAAAAAACACTCCGAAGAAGGGGAAGATCGGGGATGAAATGTTCTACAAAAATGTTGGCAATAAAATTCTACTATATATGTCAGAACACATCAAAACCTAAAACTTAACACAAACACCAAATTTTAGGATCACCTACATAATATTATGGTCATCCCAAAATCTGACTATAAATTCCATGAGCAATCTTGAATTTGTCTGGTTTTTGGTATTTGTGTTAAGTTTTCGGCTTCAGTGTGTTTTGACATATATAATATAATCTTAAGGCCAACATTTTTGTAGAACATTTCATCCCCGCCCTTCCTCTCTTTCGGGGTGTTTTTTACAATTTGTTAGAATAAAGCCGAAAAATGCCGTTATGAGGGGGAGTTAGAGGGTTAATATGTTCTACAAAAATATTTTCCATACCATTACCTACAAAGTTGCTGAGCATACCCTACACCTCAGATGTAAAGAAAACATAGTTGTATATACCGATATGCTGCAAGAACAGGCCAGAGCTGGGAAACTTTAACCGCCTATAAAATGAAATTCCGATGTAAACTATTAAAACGCCGACACACGTATATTTGTATTGGTCTCCTTAACAAGAATCAATCGCTGGAAAAAGTTTGAAATTTCTTACAGTGTTATGTATATACAATTTGATAGAACCAATTTCGGCATCAAATTGTATAGAACTTTATATCAGTTTATATGAAATAATATAAAAAATATATGATCTAAAATCAATTTTATTTTTTAATCTGAGATCTACACTTTTATTTTTATATTGTTACAATTTAAGCAATCAAAGCCCATAGTGATAATAAAACTAAAATACAAAACCATTTGTAATTTTATTCATACAATACAAATCGCATAAAACATACACAACACAAAGCATTATCTAAAATACTAAATTGTTTTTAATCATTGAAGCATACATAGATATTAGTAAAATTGTTTTAATATAATTTTTCTAAAGGATTATCATAAAAAATAAAAACAAAGATAATTTCAAAATAATATGTTTTTTTCTTTAAAAATATTAACATTCATTCATTTAAGTATTCTTTGTTTAGTACTTTAATCATTGATAGATAATATATTTATGTAAACAAATGAATATAACTTAATATTTTCTTATTATCATTAATATTTTCTTATTATATAATCATTAATATTTTCTTATGTTCATAATAAATTATTTTTTATATATAATAAAAATATTTTGTTGATTGTTTATTTAATGTTAATGATAAAATAACTTCATAAAGATGTTCAGTAACGAACACCATCAAGTATAAAAGTTTTATTAGAAATGGTTGAGGAGACGTATGATTAATATTGATTAAAAGGTATAAAATATAACGTATACGTCATAGTACTGTTTTAAAAGAGAAAATGGCTTAATCTAATAAGTTGTATATGTATAATTAATTACCTGGTATTAAAAATAGTTATTTTTAAGATAGTAAGCAATTACATTAATACCTCGCTTTACGGCCTGATGAGAAGAGATATGTATTAGCAATAATTCAAATAATGTTGGTAATAAGATATATACTTTCAATATCGCAAGTGAATTTTACAAGTTTGAAATTATATATTGTACTTTTTTTTTGATGACAATTAAACTTACTCGTACACTCGGAAAAAAAAGTTAGTAGAAAAATTTATAAAGGGGTTTTAATCAAACTTTACTATATTTGTACTAATATGTAATAAAAAAAATTGTTATTAAGTAAATTTTTTTGCTATTTACATTTTACAAGTTACAGAATTTTTACAGAATATTTACAAATTTTCGTTGCTAATTTCAGAAATCACTTTAAAAATTTTTGAAAACTGATTTGCTAAAATTAGCAAAACAAAATACTAATTAGAAAATATGTAAAAATTGAAGGCAATGTTTTTTATAATAATTAAAATAATTACATAGGTTAAAAAAAGGGATCGGAAGTGAAGATACTTTTCACAACCGACACATGTCCAAAAATAGGACATCCACTTGAAATAGCCGGCCAGGCACATGGATAATAAAACACGTATTTTTAGCTATGAAAACCAATTTCAATTATAATTCAGTTTATTGGGTTTTCACAAAAAAGCTAAACTCTAACAATAAGAAATATTTTATTAGTACTATACAGTTATCATTTTTAAATTTACTCACCCTTGTGCATTTTTATAAAGGGTGTCCCAAGAAGAACGCAATTTTTAAATCTGGCAACATTCGAAGTGTCATTGTTTGAAATTTGAACAATTGTTATTGTTTACTAGTAGAAGGTACGAGGTTAGTAAAAATGGAGCGCTACACGAATGAACAACGCATTCTCATTGTGAAATTGTTTTACCAAAATGGTGAAAGTTTTGCGGCTACAGTTCGCAAATTGCGATCAATTTGGGGTCACAATAATGCACCAAAAGAGTCAACTGTAAAGAGATTAATGGATAAATTTGCCGAAACTGGGTCTGTTAGTGATGTAAAGACAACAACGCGCCATCGACCAGGTCGATCGACCGAAAATGTCGCAGCTGTACGTGATGATGTCGCTCAAACTCCATCCACCTCAATTTGACACCGAGCTCAGCAAATTGGTGTCTCCAAATCCACTTTGCAGCGAATTTTGACGAAAGATTTGCATCTTCATGCATACAAAGTTCAATTGACTCAGGAACTGAAGCCAGCTGACCATGGACAGCGAAGGGAGTTCGTTAATTGGGTATTGGAGAGACAACATGAAAATGCTGATTTTGCCGATAAAATCATCTTCAGTGACGAGGCCCATTTTCATCTTGATGGCTTCGTCAATAGGCAGAATTGTCGCATTTGGGGTGAGGAAAATCCTCGAGTGATTCACGAGAAGCAAATGCATCCTCAACGTGTCACTGTGTGGTGTGGTTTTTGGGCTGGAGGAATCATTGGACCTTTTTTTTATGAAAATGAAGCAGGTCAAGCGCAAACAGTCAATGGTGTTCGGTATTGTGAAATGATAACCAGTTTTTTCTTGCCTAGAATTGAAGAAATGAATGTGGAGGGCATGTGGTTCCAACAAGACGGCGCCACATGTCATACAGCCAGAGAAACAATTCAATTGCTGCATCAGTCATTTCCCGGTCGTGTTATTTCGCGTTTTGGAGATCAGAATTGGCCGCCTAGATTGTGCGATTTAACACCATTAGATTATTTTCTTTGGGGTTTTTTGAAGTCGATGGTTTACGCGAATAAGCCGACGACGACTCAAGCCTTAAAAGAGGAAATTGGACGCTGCATTAATGAAATACCGCAGCATTCATGCAAAACGGTCATTGAAAATTTCATTAAAAGATCGCGTGCATGCCAGCAAAGCCGCGGCGGCCATCTGCACGATATATTGTTCCATACATAACCTCATTCTGTCTACTTTACGATATAATAAAGTTTCACGATTTTTTTTTAAATATCTGTGTTTTATTTAAAATTTAAAAATTGCGTTCTTCTTGGGACACCCTTTACAATTGATAATACAAATTTTAAAAAATTATAATTTATATATTTTATAATTTATAAAATTTATATTGTACAGCTGTTGGCCAAACAGGAAAGAAGGAAGCAAAGAAAAATTCAACCGCAATTTAATACAAAAGTCATTAAAATTTGACCTTAAAATACAAAAAAAATACTTAAAATATCTTTCAAAACAAACGTAAGCAAATTCTTGTTTTTAATATATTTTAAGCCTTTGAATTGTTTTTTTTTTCATTTTTTTAATTTATCATTTTGTTTAAAAATTAAAATATAATGATAAATTCGTTTATTTTAATATTTTTTAAGCCTTTGATTTTTTTTTAATTTTGTCAAAAATATTTTTTCGAAAAATGAAATAAAATAAAAAATTTTGCTCGATAAAAAAATATAAATTTGTATACTCCTAGAATTCGTAAGATAATTTCAAACAAAATAAAAAACTAGCAGCTTTAAAGTCTAACAACTGTATCTAAAAATAATTGGGTTAATTTGTGTATTATAATAATAGTTTTTTTATAAAAGAAATTTTGTTCTATTTTACAATGCATTGAGTTTGCAGCAATTTGCTAAAATTTAGTAGCGCTTACTAATTTTTTATACTAATTTAGTTTTACTAATATTTATTATTATTAAAAAAATTTTTGCTGATTTTACCAAACCGATTTTATATTTCACTTTAAAAAAAGTTTACTAAAATTTAGTTGCGGCTACTAATTTTTTCTACTAATTTCATTGTACTACACGTCAGCAGACATGTGTTGCTAAGATAAGCAAAAAATACTAACATTAGCAAAAATTTCCCGTAATAACAGCAACAATTTCAGTTGCAATAACATACTTTTTTGGTGAGTGTAAAGGTATTCCGATGACTTCTCTCCCATCGAAATGAAATCCAGATTGTAACATAAGAGACAGATATTTATATTTAAGTGGCCTAATCTCACATTTAGGAGTTAAGAAGTATGGGTAAGTTTACTTATGATATTTCCCAAAAACTATAGAAAAAATACCTATAAAATTAAAGTTTTTTTGTACAAAATTAAAAAAAAAATAATGCACGAGGAGGTGATCTACTCACGGCACACGCATCCAAAATATCTTCATGGGAGGCGCTCAACGCATGACAAACACTCAAAGAAAATTTACACCCACGCCCGGTACACTTTCCAAAGATCTTCGTAGAATATGTCAAACACATGCACGGCTCGCACAGATAGGATGTGGTAGGGGGTTACCTACGCACGAAAGACACTTAAATTAAACAAAGATAAATATTTATTAGGTGGTTGTAAGGATACTTTTTTCACGGATGGTTTTAAGATGGGCGTTTAAGTTAGTGCTTTGGTCTTTTGTCGCGAGCTGCGTACCGAGTAGTCGAATAAACTTCCAAAATACTGCAGCATTTTTCAGGCGTAAGATCTGGTGGTCCCACTCCAGTTCTTGCAACGTTACGTAGACTCCACTGTAATAGACAAATCTGAGGCAATTCGGTGGAATACCGGAACGTGCAGGGTGTAGAGGATTACAATCCTAAGGCGGTGCGTTTTCTCTCATCCTTAACCAGAAGCGATTCTGTTAGGGAATCTGTTAGGGATACTGACGGGTCACTGGAGTTCTTGCCAAGAATGCGGGAAAGCTGGCGAGTGATAATTGTAGGTTTTGTGGGGTACCGGAGGGTATAAAAATGGTGGAGCATATTATGTTCCACTTTCCAGCTCTTGTGTATTGCAGCACAGATAAAACAGATTCGTGCTGACAAACGAATTTATAGCCAAACGAATGGTTCGGTTATGGTAACTGAATTTTTCGGTTGTTGCAACAAAAAAACAATTGAGACTTGTGTAATTTTACTATGATAATAGTATTTCGGTTGCTTCAATAACATGTGGTAGTCCAACCGAAAAACTCACTTGCTGCAACTGAACCATTTTATTGGCTACAAATTCGGTTGACAGCACGAATCTGTTTTCTGGATGAGAGCAAGTTGCTTGGGAGATTATCTATTCCGCTATCTGGAATATATCTCTAGAATCGAAATTCTTAGACTCCTGGCTGAGAGAGAGTGTGTTGGATTATTGTTTCTATTTGGTAACACTAGGAACCAAATTTATATATGGGTCCAGCTAGTTCAACCTAACCTAACCTGACCTTATAAGGATAATCTCTGGAAGAATATTCGTAGGAAGTGACTAACGCATGGCTTCTTCGGGAAGGATGACCAACTTACGGCACACACTCAAAAGATCTTCATATGAGGTTACCAACATATTGATCATGCTAGAACCATGCTCGTGGAAGGTGATCTCGGCATACACTCAAAGGATGGGGGAGGGTGATTAATGTTTGGCACACACTCATCGGAAATCGATATTAATATAGGTTAGACAGCTATATGGCTTCACAAAGATTCCCAGGGACTCGAGGGATATTTTCAGGAAGGGTGTTCACAGAAAGTGACCAACGCACGGCGCACACCCGAATGATTTTCGTTGAAGCTGTTCTAAGGTTGGCATCAACTCATAGCATGTGGTGAGAGATGACCAACGCTCGGAACATACTCATCTGAAACCGAAATTAATATGGGTTAGACGGTAGCAAGGATACCCACAGATTCCCAGGGTCTCGAGTAATATTCTCAGGAAGGGTATACGCAGGAATTATCAACGCACGGCGAACACTTAAAAGAACTTTCTGGGAGATTCACCGGAACTCGAAGGATATTTGCAGTACTTAAAAGGATAATCACAGGACTCCAAAAAATATTTTCAGGATCCCAAACGATATTTGCAGTATCTGGAAGAATATTCAAAAAATCTCACAGGATATTGGCAGAATCTCAAAGGATACGCCTAGCAACTTAAATTCTATTTTCAGGACCTTTAATGATATTCGCAGGATCTCAAAGAATATTCACAGGAACTCAAAGAATGTTCACAGAATCTACAACCCTATGTAGTTTACTTGTTAAATATTTATTATATTTGCTATTTGAACACCTTGAAGTATTAATAAATTTAAGTGATAATTTTTATATTTTGTTCGCATTAACTATTTAAAATCCCATAACAGCACTTTTAAATTTTCTGTGCTATCAAACCCAATCACATATCAACATACCAAATTCGAAAATTACGAAATAATGCTAAGCTTAACGTACATAATCACTGACTAATGAAAAGCACCTAATTTTTGATTACAGAGAAGGATACCTTAAAACCGATAAGACTAAAAACAAGGTAGTTAGGAAACGACAAAATTTTGTTCAAAATATTCAAAATTAAAGCATTTTAGATTCTAAAATACTTCTCTCTGTAAGTGTTCTAAGATATTTCTCTTTCTAAAGATCGCATATCTTGAGATTTTTTCTCTATTAAAAATTAAATGGATTTTGAAACGTTCTCCTCATGACAATTTCTTACATTCTCAATATTTTGTTATGTTTTGATGTTATTCATAAAACATTTTCCTACAAAAATTAAAACTAAAAATTGTTATCACCAAACTAAAAAAATTCAGTATAAACAATATATTTTTATTAGGTCACCTTCTCTTCTTGTCAACATTTGGGGTATACAATAATTGGCATCATGAGATTAGCAATTCCATGCTTCTTATTTTAGTGCTGCTTTAACAAATGGATATCAAGCATTATCCGTCGGGAGAGATAAGAACAAGTAAACACAAAATTGTGTCAATTTTCAAGTTAAATAAGAGGGAGGTGTTTTTTTAAATACAAACAGTACCACAGTGAAAATAGAAAGCATAAACGTTATATATATAAAGAAAAACATTTAAAAATTTATGTTAGCTTATATTTTAGCATCAAATATTGGAAAAAAGCATAATATCTAAAGCAAATACAATAGTTGTATAAAAATCCAGAACAAATTTTGTATTTTTTATTCAATAGGCCAATAACAATTTTTTTGAGGTTTTACAATAATTTTCTGTATGTACAAAATTCTTGATATACCCTACCCCACTATGTTTTCAAGATCTTATAAGTTTGTACCTCAACAAATCGATTCAGAATCAGCTTCTGCGTCTATTTAACGATATCCGTTCATTTGCGTGTCCATGTAAATTTTGTAATCCAACCACACTGATGGAATTTTTATTCATAGTATAAATGAATCGACTTCATTAACATGAATCATTGATTTAGTGAAATTTTCCTTCACTGTATGAAAATTCATTGTTGTTGAGAATAATTTCGTTAGATTTTTTTTTAAATACATATATCACATATTTTTTAAATAAATATTTTATCTTGTAAAATTGATTTTATTTATATTCAATTTTTTAAGCTAAAGATCTTTTTCTTTTTTTATATATAAAATTTCTTATTTTATTTCGTCAAATTTTTTATAATTATTAAAATTTTGTTTTCCTGAAGATGCTAACAAATTGTTAGCGAAATATCGGAAATAAAATAGGAAATTTTATATAAAAAAAAAGAAAAAGATCTTTAGCTTAAAAAATTGAATATTAATATTAAAATAAGATCGAATAAAGTTATATAATTTTTAAAATTGATTTTATGTGCAATTTTACGCTTCCCCATAAAATTGTATACTTTTTGGCTGAACAAATAAAAAATTAAAAAATATTTTATCAGAAAAAAATTTACTTTAGGGGAGCGTCATCGAGATTTTGTTTTTTTTTTTTGCCAATACAAATCGCGAAAACAAGATATTAAATGATCCGAAAACAGATCTTTAAAAAAGTCCATTATCGCGCGAACTGTGGGTGCAGTTGTGCAATTTTGTTGAAAGCACATATTCTCTACTTAAAATTTATTAGTTTTGCAGCCACAAAAACCCATTGATCATGGCTCACCAGTCACACTATCCGTATTACCCACGGCGTCTGCGAACAAATTAGTGCCGATGACATTTCCGTGTTAAATCGAGCAACATGCAGTGACTTTGAGTGGTTCTTCGTAAATGATACGTGGATTCTTAGTACCCAGAAGCGCAAATTTTGTTTCTTCCCATATCCGTTCAGATGAAAATGGGCCTCGTCGCTCATGACAAATTAAGACAGAAAATCGTATATTGCGTCGTTGAGTTTTAGAAGAGCATTAGCGTATTTTAGACGCGATTAACTTTCTATGGGAACATCTTCGAGTCTTTTACCAAAATTAGCTGCAATGGCCAATTGCAAAGAACGTCGTTTGGTTGATCTTGACGATCTGTTAATTGTTAGGTGTTTTCTGCTCTGTGGAATATCAGAATCCAGTTTTGCAGTTTCTTTGCGGATTATCGCCAAAAAGTTTTATGCGGATAATGACCAACAAATTTTTAAACATATAATAATCCCTACAGCAAATCAATCTTATGCCTCACGGGGACTACGGATATTTTGTAAATGGTCTTATACCCCACATTGTAATCCCTTGCTCACCCCTCCAAAGCTGGGAAAATATTAGTCTGTAGGACAGTTGATTTTATTGAAAAAGGCCCTATGCACCGCCTTTTGTGCAGCTTCATTTCGCTATAAATATTGAGGCTTTCAATTAAGCCAGTCAGCCTACTAGGCACAGAAAAAAATTAAAGCTTCCAATAAAGCAAATCACCCTACAAACCACAGATTTAAAAATTTCCAAGGTGGTTAATGTATTTCCAACAACAAATTGTTGTCTTCTGCCGCGAAGCCCAGTACATATGCAGAGTATATGTTCCGCTGTCTCAGCGTCCCATTCGCAGAACCTACAAACGTCCGAATCAGACAAACCTCTAGTACTAAAATGGTAGCTGAGACTGCAGTGTCCAGTGAAAAATCTGGTTAAGGTCCTTAAATACTTCCTGTTTATAAAAAGAAGTCTCCTAGAGCTTTCACCAGATGGAGCCATGAAATTCTTCGCATAACATTGGCCAATAGTAGCAATACAGCACTCAAGGAACTTGCATTCCCTCCACATGTGCAAAGTTCTCCTTTGATATACCCCGCAGGTCCACCACTGAAAGATTCAGGGCCAAAGAAGTTACGACGGGCTTTGCAGTTTTCCAACAAGAAAGCCCGTTCATGGCATACATGCCCCTCGTGCCTAGGAACCCAGCATAGGATTAGACTGCAGCGATGAATCTCTTAGCCTAAAGTTGGCCAATGGTAGCATTCCAGCACTCAAGAGACTTGGATTCCCTACACATTCTAAGGTTTCCTTTGATATATCCCGCAGGTAGACCATAGAAAGGTTCAGGACCAAAGAAGTAACGACGGGCTTCGCAGTTTTCCAACAAGTAAGCCCGTTCATGGCCTTCATGCCCTTCGTGCTCAGTTACCCATCTTAGGAGTAGTATGTTGTATCCACCGACAAACCTAGACAACACATTATAGGACAAGAATGCCCTGAGTGTCGCATGACTGTCCGAAATAACACAAATAAGTGCCCCCTTATGTCCCTTCTAAGACACTCCGATGCACATACACAGATGGCGAAAATCTCCGCCTAGAATATGAACTAGCACTTGCCCATCGGAAGGGCACATTGAAAATTCGGCCCACAGTTTTCCCCACCCGCATCCCCATTAATAAATTTCGAACTGCCAGTGAACCACACCTCAGCCCCCAAAATTTGTTGGTCCATATACCCCTCCCGAAAATGATTACCTCGTAATTCCTGGCAAAAAGTTTTTCTTGGTAATATATTGCCGGTGAGTTAGATCTTGCCGACAATCCCATATGGCTGCTGGCCCTGCTTTTGACCCGGAGACAATTGGTTTCTACGATAAATTATATATTGCTAGTGAAGCGGCTATTAGGGCGATCTCCGCCGATTGACAAATTCATCGATTGTCCAAGGTTGCAAAAACTCTTTAGGTAGACTTTGTGCCAGCAGGAAAGTGCACATTTATTGGGTTCGTTGACACCGGCGCATTGAGGGTAACGAGATTGAAATGGGATGTAGACTCCACTGTAATGGTCAAATCTGAGGCAGTTTGCTGGAATACTGGATTATGTGGAAGTGTTAAGATTCTAAGGCGACGGATTTTTCTCTTACTTTTAACCAGAAGCAATTGTAGATTTGTGGTGGGGGTACTGACGGGTCATTGCTGGACTACGGCTCTTGCAAAGAGAGCAGGAAAGCTGGCGAGTGATAACTAGGTTTTGTGAGGTATCGGCGGACAGAGAAACAGTGGATAATATTATGTACCACTGTCCTGCTCTTGTGCGCTTCATGGTAAAATGCTTGAGAGATAATCTGTTCGGTATCTGGATTGGAATTCTGAGACTCCTGGCATTTGCTGTGACAGAACTTTTATAGGGGTTTCGTTTCTACCTGGTAACGCTATTGACCAAATTAGTCTATGCCAGGTCTTTGACCAGCCAGTTTAACCTAATCTAACCTAACAATGCCAAGAATAATATTTAATATAGCATTTACAATCATTCTTAGCCCAAAAGATATTTCAATGTAATTCAAACAAATGCTTTAAATTTAGGCGTTATGGAATATGTATTTGTTTCAAGTTTTTACAAATTATAAAAAAAAATTAATATTTCTCTAGTGTTTTCTTACGTCGACCACAGACAATTTTAACTTTAATGTTGGTAAATATTTTTATTTTTATATTTTCCAGCATTGATTCTCCTCAATGAATACACCATCATATGATAAAATACACAGGTGTTTTGTGGTACCATTTTTTTCTTTATTTTTTTTTTTTTTTTTTTGTTAAATACTTTTGTTGTTTTATAGAATAAGTGTACTGTAAATAGAAACAATACCGACAGATTGTTGTTTATATGTATTTCCTTGTGTTTTTTTTTTCTATACCTGGGGCACTTGGGGACAACAAAAAGCAGTTAACTGACAATTGGATTAAGATAAACGTTGTGAAAAAAATATGTATATATTTTATAGGATTTAAATTTTTTGTACAAATTTAACAAAATTCAAGTTCAATATTTAAAAAGCAGATTTTGTTAAATTTATTAAATTGGTCAGGGAATTTAAAAAAAAAACAAACATTCAAAATTCTTTAAGCAAATAAAAGACTATCACTTTTATTAGATTCGAAAAAAGTTCTGTTAATTTTTGGCAAAAAAATCTTCTAAAAAAAAGTTAAAATACAATATAAAGGATTCTCATAAAATATATGGTTGATGCCTTTTTTGTTTTTCCTTAAATGACAGCTTCAAGTGTATTTGTGTGAACAGTTTAACAGCTTAACACAGTTGTAATGTTAAGCAATTTTATTGTGTTTTCATGCCATAAGGCTTAAGATTAAATGTTGCAGACAAAATAAAATTGAACAGAGAGGGAAAAAATGATAATTGTGGAAAACTGAATTAAAATGAAAGACTTAATCATTAAAATGTAAACAATTAAATACTTTCATAAATACAACATTTATATGTTAGAACCTAATAATTGTTATTTACAAACACTTTAAAGAGTTAAATATTACAAATATCCACTTAAACAGCTACCGCTTTATAAATTTTAACAGAATTTTTTTTTAAAGATAAGTGTATTATTAAAAAAAAAAAAAATATCTTAACCGAATAAAGCTGCCCATTATATTTTGTTACACACATTTATTACATTTTTTAATCTTAAATTTAAACATTGCATTTTGCCATCTTTTATTTTCCATCTTCTTTATTTAACAAAAATTCTCATTAAAATTTCTTGGTATCCCAGGATAATAGAATAGAAAATATTCTTAAACAATCTAACATTCTTAGCAATATATATATATATTTTTTTATATATATAAACTTCTCTTTTCTTTCTTGTTAAGTATAAAAGATATAACATTTTAAATAATGTCACTTTAAAATATAACAAAATGAATGAAAAAAAATAGTCTAATAGAAATTCCTTAAAAATGGGGTTTAACTTTCTTATAAAGATGCTTTTTGCGCTGTAAATATTCCTTAATTTATGCTGACATTTATTACATAATGTAATTGTTAAGACGTGCAAATATGCATGAAATTGCAATGCCATGAGTAAAGGAGATACTAATTTGTTGTAATAGCAAATTAAAAAAAAATAGGAAACTGGTTATAAAAATTCTTCTAAAAGCCCTATGAAAAAGATAAGTACAAAATCGGCTACATAAAAATATATTTAGCATTTTATTAGTTTCCAAAAATGGGAAACTTTCATTTAGGAGAGCAGTTCTTAATGAAATTTCGTTATGTCGCGGAAAATAAAAATTAGAGGGTATTTTTTAGCTGCCCAATCTCATATTTAGGTGCTAACAGGTTGAGTCGAAAATTACCCTATGTGAAATTTTCAAAATTCATAATTAAATTTCAAGTAAATAATTTTTCTAAAGTACTCATTTATAGGAAAAAGAAGAAAACTTTTTGATGGAAAAATTTTACAGACACAAGTTAGTTACCAGACTTCTGTAATTTCTTCTCATACAAAAACTCGTGAATGATTAGTTTAGCTTTACCTTTCCCGTAAACATTTTTACCAAAAAAAAAAAAAAATACTCCCTGTCTTACTGGATGTCCACTATAGAAGTGAACACTGCACTGAGTGCAATATTGTATTGAGCATTGACTTTTGCATTAAATTTAATATTTACATCTTAATTTTTTAAATAAGTTAACGATATAAAAATTTGATTTCATTTCATTTTGCTGTTAAATTTCATTACCATTAATCACAGAAGGTTTTCGAGAAACGTAAAAATCAACAATATAAAAAATAGATTCGAATCGATAATTATTGCTACAATCCAGGCTCGCTCCAAATCATTTCGTTTCTTGTATTAGTGGTTCTATTCCATTCGTCCCGTGTTCCATTCCATTTTGTTCCCCTTGTCTAGTGGTTTTAATTCTACTCGTTTCCTGTTTTAACTTATTTCCAGTTTCACATGTTCCCCTCCTCATGTCAATTTCATTTTGTTTCTGTGGTTTAGTGGTTTGAAATCCTTTCGTTCCCCATTATATTTCCTAGCCCTTGTTTCAATTCTACTCATTCCCCTTTCCATTCCATTTTATTCCCTTCCCCTTGTCTAGTGTTTTAATTCCACTCATTCCAATTGATTTTCAATTCAAATTATTCCGTGTCCTGTTCTATTTCATTCTTCAACTTATATCCAATACCACTCGTTCTGCCTTCTACTTAATTTTGTTTCCCTTATTTAGAAGTTTCAGTTCCCCTCGTTCCTCATTTCATTCCATTTCCTTCCCCTTGTTTCTATTCCACCCATTCTCCTATTCATTTCATTTCCTTCCGCTAGTATAGTGTTTTAAATCCACTCGATCCGAATTCCGAATGATTACCAATTTCATTCGTTCCGTGTTCCATTCCATTTCGTTCACCAAATCCTTTCCAATATCACTCGTTCCGTGTTCCATTCCATTTCTTTTCCCTTGTTTAGTGGTTTCAGTACCACTTGTTCCCCGTTTAGTTCCATTTCCTTATCTAGTGTTTTAATTACACTCGTTACCCGTTCAAATCTCATTTTGTTCCCCTTGCCGCAATTACATTAATTTCACCGTTTCATTCCATTTCGTTTAAGTGTTTCAATTCCACATGTTCTTTTAATTTCAGGCCTTTTTCAATAGAAGCAACATTAACGTTCCTGGTGAAAATTTTAAAAAGTGTCTTTTATAGTGAATCTTACATACTCCACACAGGTGGTCTGGAATTGGGTATTGACAAAATAAATACTCTGAAAAAAATTGAGTATAGGGATTGAAAGGAATATATTTCCGATTTCAGAAAAACCTTTTTAAAAACAAAATCTCCTTCAAATTAAAAAGTAATGAAAATTAAAAGTTTTTTTTTCTTAAAATAAGACAACTTTAGAGATGAAAATTCTATAAAAAATATATAAAAGGTTCAAATGTACGTTCGTTTCCCTTTCAAAAAAATCCATTTTGAAAAAAACGTAGAGCAAAATTAAAAGTTATGGCAATTTAAAGTTTTTTATTAAAAGAAAATGGGGTACCGCTGAAATCGAAAAATGACAACTGCAAAAAAAATACTATACAAAAGGTAGGCGTAGGTGTTAAAGGCAAGCTTCACTCACCAAAAAAAGTCTGTAGTGGCAACTGAAAATTTTGCTGTTATTACGGGAAATTTTGCTAATTTGAGCTCAGCGTTATTTTTTGCTAATTTTTGCTAATTTTTTGCTAGTTTATACAGAATTAAAAACAAAATCAAAGGCTTAAAAGTCTTAAAATATGTTAAAACATAATGAATTAATTATTTTGTTTTCATTTGCTAATTTCTGTTTTGTAAAATATTTTAATAATTTTTTTTTACTTTTAAGGTCAAATTTTAATTATTTTTAGGGCTGATTTTTAGAACTAAAAGAACTATTTTCAGGTATGAGTAGGTATATTCACTTCCGATCCCTTTTTTTAATCTATGTAACAATTTAGCAATTTAAGTTTGTAGGTGTAAATTTTAATTAGAAAAAATATTTCCTTCAATATCCACTTTTTTAAATTAGTAATTTTTTTGCTAATTTAAGCAAATCGGTTTTCAAAAATTTGTAAAATGATTTCTGAAATTAGCATCAGAAATTTGTAAATATTCCGTAAAAACTCTGTAATTTGTAAAATGTGAATAGCAATAAGATTTGCTAAATAATAATTTTTTTACTAAAAATAAGTACAAAAATAGTAAAGTAGGATTGAAACCCGTTTACAAATTTTTCTACTAACTTTTTTTCTGAGTGTATATTCAATTAAATAAACACAATTTTTTGCTTCAGAGCTTTGCTCAGATACATGAGTTGAGCCTGATAGCGTCCCCAGTGATCGTTTCATTCAATCTGACCAACTGGTTGATCACGCTGAGCTGGTCGCACCAAAGATTTTTCTTTACATATCGTTATTTTAATGTTTTTATAGCCGTTCGAACTTCTATTGATGCCTTTTTAATGTAAATTAAAAAAACCGAAAGAACCGGTTAACCCGGTTTTTTAATCAAAACCGGGTTTAAAAAAAACTATTTTTCGAATAAAACGAAACCCGGTATTTTTTTGAAAAGGCCAGTTTTTTGAATACTCTATTCTCAAGTCAGTCATACAATTACTTGTAAATTCCCTACCATGGCGTATGATGATTGTGGGAATTATAACATCACTCATACGCCTAAGCAGAACTTGGTTTTATTTTTTTCCCAATACAATTAAAATTTAATTCTTTAATATTCTATGTCTAACAAGTAACTTCAGTTAAGTTATTTAATCATTTAATTTATACCAGTACCATCAAATTGTTTGCCATCAGACACCAACTGTTTTTGCTTTTGTTTTAACAATTACTCCATTAACAGGAGACAATATAATTATTTTAATTCAATTCCTTTTTATGTGATCTAGCTAAAATTTTATAACAACCAAACGTTAACACCTTTATAGTATTGCATTTATATACTGTTGCTTTTCTAATTGGTTGGCATTAAGCACAAACCTGTCACTAGGTGTAATAGTGAAATCTGAATATTTTAACATTTTTTTTCCAGTTAATTGGATAAAATTCACCAAGCAACTAAAGATAAAATAAAATCTGTTATTTTTTTTTGTAGAAAATTAAATTAATATGTTTGGAAAAACTAAACTAAAAATGTTGAGAGTGAAAAAAAAAATACTTGAATTTGAGTAGTATGAATCTAAGATGCGGTTGTTTGTAGCTGTATACATTTATCATTCTTTTTGTCACTTTTTTTTTTTGGTTGTTTTGCTTTGTTTATACTGTGTTGACATTCAATTTGCTTTATTTCATTTATTTAGTCATCACTTTTGTTATTCTTTTTCTTTGTTATTTGTTGAAAATAGTCAAATTTATTTTTTTTTTATTTTATGTTTGTATTACAATACTTTTATAAAGTTTGCTATCTAGATGTGGTACTATGGGCTGGAATAAAAATGAATTTAAGAAAATCAATTTCAAATTTTTATAAATTATAAATTTTTAATTTAATTGAATTGAATTGTTTTTTTTTTTTTTTTTTTGTTTTGAGAGTATCAACTTTGAATGTGTTTTTTTTCATATTTCCTCAATGATGGATGCCTGTTGCATAGTTCCTCTCACTATCTTCTGATAATGTCTTATTTGTTGGCGTAAATCAAAACAAGAAAAAAAACTTGACTTCGAATATAATGTGTTATTTTCTTTTCTGTATTCACAAAATACTTCTTTTTTTTCTCTAATTTGTTATTTTCTTTTGTATCGTCTTTTGTTCTATTTGAGCTTAGATAATATTGCGTGCCAAATGTAATTTACCGCTATAATATTTATAGACAAACTAAAAATATTTGAAGTTTTGTTTTTATGGTTAAAAAAAAACCAACATGATGTTTTCTAAATATAACTGCTATAAATGCTGATTAAACAAATTTGTTGGTTTCTTCTAAATTAGTTGTAGTTTTGTCCTTGAACAGTAATGATAGTAAACATGAATTGGTCATACAAATAATGCATTGAGAAAATTTATATTGATAGAAAATTGTACTAGTGTCCATTTTAAATTTAAAAATAATAGTATTTGTTTGTTTTGAACATTTTTAAGATCAACGTATATTTTCATGCAGCTTACATGTTAGAACTCTTTAATAAATTCAGTGGACTAATTAATTGATGATTTCATTAGCTTTGCATTGATATCAATTGCATTGAAATTATTTTCTTTATTATTTTGTTAAAGAATGATAATGATTTTAAGTAAATGATTTCATTGATTAGTAGTATTGTTGTTACATTCCATTGCAATTTATAATTAAAACAAAATAAAGTTACTCAGAATCTGATCGTTTTTCTGCAGAAAAATTTATCAGAATCTGTAGTTCTTTCAAAAAATTCTCTTCATATTTATGGGATATTCTATATAAAAACTAACTTAGAATATAAAGTTTTTTTTATAAAAGAAGGCCTATAAACTTAAACGATTTTTTATAAATCTGAGAAAATTTGTTAATAAATAATCCTTATAAATTTATAGCTCTCAAAATCTAACGATGTTGAGAAAATTCTTTAGAATCTGATGATTTTTCTCTTGGAAAATTTTCCATAATACACGCAAAGAAAAAACATGGTTGGGAGAATCATATTCGAAGAGCATCATGTATTTTTGGGTTTATGATTGTGCCAACCATAGTCGTACTATATTATGGTTCTCATATTATGATAATAAAATATCCATAATTTTACCATAATATGGACCCTACAGTTATATTATGATCCAAAAATTACCATATTGTGATTCTAAATAAACATATTATGATATTGAATTTATCATAATATGATTACATGTAATCATAGAATTTTCAAAATGTTATTATCTGGATTATCATAATATGATCCATATAAAATCTTTGTATATAATTTTTTTGACAATGAATTGATTATTGTAAATAATATTACATGTATAAGGAATTTTCGAAAAAAAAAAAACAATAAAAATAAAAATCTACTAAAGTTTAAAAAAAAATAAACTGGATCTGAATTCACCACCCATCTGATATATGTCCAGTTTTAGTAAACAATATATGATTGTTTTTTTAAGACATTTTGGTTTTTATGAGATCAAGACAATACTCGTATTATGACTGTAAATGTCAAAGTCATGTTTTATTTGATGTATAATTATTCATTAATTGTTGCCAGCATTTTATGGTTGCATAATTATCATATTTTTTTCAAACAATATAGAGAAGTTCAAGGCAAATATCCACAAACACTACTCCCTCTTTTCTCCCTCTCATAACATATTTTCCCAATTCTAACACAATGCACTGCATTAGTAGGGGACATCCCCTGAGTTTTAGTCTAACGTAAAAAAAAAAAAAAATAGTCAGAATTTGTGTTACCACAGTATGGTTACAGCCAATCATGTTATAAAATAGATTGCCACAATCATAAAATAGTGAAATATTTACTATAATAATGATGGTAGCGACCATGTTGATGGTTTGACAACCAATAATATGGTTGTAACAACCATACCCGTTTGCAGCAAGCACAATATAGTAGCAGTGATCATTTTGCAACCATGTTTTTTCTCTGCGTGTATACAGGTTTTTCTACAGCGAAGTATACCTAAAACTTAAGGGTTTTTCTATAGAAAAAAATTCACCTAAGTTTTACCATTTTTTTCTATAGAAAAAGACCTCCGAATCTATGGGTTTTTCATATAAAAATCTCCCAGTAAATTAAAGGTTTTTCTGTTGATAATAGTCCTCTGAATATGAAGGTTTTTTTTATACTAAACAGTTCCCAATATTTGGGAAATTTTCTCCAGGAAAAATAACTCAGAATGTGAGATTTTTTTTCTTTAAAAAAAAGTCCCCAGTATCTGGCAGGTTTTTCATAGAAAAAATAATTCAGAATATGAGATATTTTCTAAATATTTTAAAAAGTACCAAAAATCTGAAGATTTGTATAGGCAAGGAAATTCAGAATTTTTCGATTTTAGTGCAAGAAAAATCCTTTAATTCAGTTCAATCAAGAGTTTTCTGTGTGAAAAACTTATTTAAGGATAACCTTTAGCAAAGGAGCTTTAGAATTTTAGGGTATATCTTATGTAAAAAGTTTACATAATCTGAAGTAATTTTTTTCAAACATAAGCGATATTAAAAGGAATTATAATTATTTTGCTTATAAATATCATCTGGCGAAACCTTTGAGAGCCTTCTGTCATAGTTTTTTTTTTTAAGAACTATAGAGAACAAAATCTTTATTACCTGAGTTATTAAAAAAACTTCTCATGAGGGTTTTTCATAAAATAGTCCAATATAATTACATAATATTAACGGTAAAAGAGTTGTAGATATTTTACAGGAGTTCACTTTGTCGTCATTACATAGGAAGGCTTTATACTTCTACGTTAACTTTTGGTATGTGAAATAAATGTATATACACCCAGAGAAAAAAATAATTGCAATTCGATCAAAACCATTAACAATTATTTGCATGGATTTAATTTTATTTGGAATTACCAATAATCCATTAATAAAGCAAAAATGTTGTATTGGGAATTAAACAAAAAAGGTAAATAAAACTAATTGAATTTATCCAATTATTCATTTATTGGTATTTCCAATCAACTTTAAAAATAAAATTTATTTAGTATTTGTGTGCAGTGGAAGAAACCGTTTATGTAGTGAATGTAATAGAAAATTAGTACAATCAATCAAATTTATTAAAAAAATTTGCGGTATTTTAAAATGGTAACTACAACTACGAATATCATAATCAATCATATCATTAAATTAGGATTTCAGTTGAACCAGCGGAATTGTGTATTGATTATAGAAGCCACTAAAGATTGAAATTTCTAAACGAATTTTCTGCTTTATTTTTTTCCTAAAAAAATATTTAAATTCAAAATTAGTCATTAAAATTTATAATTTTTTGTTGCCTAGTGCGTAGAGAGCATGCCTAGCACTCCGAATTTCCGGAAGAGGCAAACATATAAAAATAATTTTTTAATTAAAATCAAATATTCATATGTTTATATGGCAAATATATCAAAGAAAATTAAAGTAAGTCGTGGTGCAGTAAGCAAGAGTGTGAACTATGAATCTGATTACCCAGGTTTGGTACCGGAAAAATCTAAAAATAAAATTCTTTTTTTTTTAAATAAAATTTTGTGGAACGTAATAATATTTCTGTGGAATATAAATATTAAATTGTACAACTAAATGATGGCTTTCACAA
Source organism: Eustalomyia histrio (assembly GCA_949748255.1). Taxonomy (NCBI): domain Eukaryota; kingdom Metazoa; phylum Arthropoda; class Insecta; order Diptera; family Anthomyiidae; genus Eustalomyia; species Eustalomyia histrio. The sequence continues at coordinate 124,587,318 of OX456526.1, forward strand.
CTAGAAATATAATTTAATATGAAGATAGTTGTCGTAACCGCCAGAATTTGATTGGCAATAAATTTGGTGGCCAAAATTGATACTGTTTTCTGGGTGTAGATGCTTTTTCAACTATTCATGTTAAATTTAAACATTGTGTTATTGGGCTTAAGATTTTAAATTTTTGTACACAGAGAAAATAGATTCATCGTGACTACCGAATTTCCGGCCAACTAAATATTTTGGTTGCAACAACCGAATTATTTAGTTGTCCCAACCAAATGTTTTACTGATACAATTGAAATACTTGGGGTCAACCCAAATTCTGTTGCATTAACTGAATTTCGGTTACGACAAACAAATATATCGGTGACTCCCACTAAACCATTCGGTTGGCAAAAAATTCGGTTATTACAATGAATCTGTTTACTTTGTGTAGGAAAGTGGTTCACTTAAAAGAGCCTTTTTTATTCAAAACGTACTAAACAAAGAAAATTAAAAAGAAAAATCAGTAGACCAAAATTATTATTTTTTATTTTATTTATTTGTTTTTTGAAATTGTTCAAAAAATACTATAATTAATTTCTAAGTCAATTCTGTGTCATTTTTGGATGTAATAGTTTCTCAGAAATTATAGTATGATTGATCATTACCTCACCAATTTTAACCGTAACCGCTTTTAAACAAAATTGCGGTTAAGCAATCTCTAATATAAATTAATGCATTAACTGACTTATTGACTGACATGCTTACTCACTCAATGACTGAATGACTTTTCATTGTCCAGACTATACCGTTGCACGCAGAGAAAAAACATAGTTGCAACATGATCACTGCTACTATATTGTGCTTGCTGCAATCGGGTATGGTTGTCACAACCATATTATTGGTTGTCTAACCATCAACATGGTCGCTACCATCATTATTATAGTAAATATTTCACTATTTTATGATTGCCACCTTCTATTTTATAACATGATTGGCTGTGACCATACTGTGGTAACAAATATTCTGACTATGAAAAAAACATGATAATTAGCAATCATAAAATGCTGCCAACAATCAATGAATAATTATACATCAAATAAAACATGACTTTGACATTTACAGTCATAATACGAGTATTGTCTTGTTTTTATAAAAACCAAAATGTATTAAAAAAACAATCATATATTGTTTTCTAAAACTGGACAAATATCAGATGGGCAGAAAATACCTTTCATGTGGCATAAAAACATTTCATCAATTGACCTATTAAGATCCAGTTTATTTTTTATTTTTTAACTTTAGAAGATTTTTTTTGAGGGTTTTTGATGATAATCCTGAAATCATAATATAGTTATGGGAACCATAATGTAATAACATTTTGAGCATACTATGATTACATGCAATCATATTATGATAAATTCAACATCATAATATGTTTATTTAGAATTATAATATGGTAATTTTTGGATCATAATATAACTGTAGGGTCAGTATTATGGTAAAATTTTGGATATTTTATTATCATAATATGATAACCATAATATAGTACGACTAAAGTTGGCACAATCATAAACCCAAAATATATGATGCTCTTCGAATATGATTCTCCCAACCATGTTTTTTCTTTGCGTGTGGAGCTAGCAACTTGAATATTCTCAAGTAAGTTACTCTTCAAGAAATCAACAGATCAAAATGGTGACTCGAAGGACAATAAATTTTCCCTTAACTTGGACCGCTGCAACTAGGAAGTTGAAATTTTGTGTGAAGGTTCCTTCTCCGACATACATTTCAGCTCAAACAAGAGGACAAATAAAGCGAAAGTTTTCCTCTTTTCTGCTTGTCAAAATAGTTGGAGATAAAAAGTTAATATTTGGTATATACCTAGGTTACTATATATCAGCTCAGAAAAGATTTTTGGAAATTATTAGGCGCGATTTTCTCATGTTTACGATTTTTTATTTGGTAGGATAGAGGTTAAGAAAATTAATAAACGTTCATTTGGTAATTTGTTTTAATTGTTGTGACTTTTACCTTATTAACAATTTTTATTTTGACGAATCTTTTTCAATTTAAGCGATTTCTTTGAATTTCTAGCGATTTTTTCAAATTGTAATGATTTCTTTAAATTTTTTCATTGCAGCGATTTTTTTCGTTTTTTAGTGATTTTTTTTAATATTAAGCGCATTTTTTGTAAATTTACACATCATGTGCGTCATAATATGTGTATTTTTTTCGTCTACACACACAGAGTAAATTTACTTATTTTTTGTAGAGGTACAGTTTCCTAGAAATAAATAAGAGCGTTAAAAAAGAGAAATTCTTAAAAAACATTTTTTTTGGAAAATTTAAAAATAAAATTGAATCATTTTTGATTTAAAAATATAAATGCTTTAAAAGTTATAATTTTGTAAAGTCAATTTTAGAGGCTCAAAATTTGAGAAACAAATAAACTGAAGATGGCACGCGATTTTTTACAAAAACTTTTAATCAAGTAACGGAAAAAGTCTTGACACCACAGCCATATATGATTGGTTGAAACAGTAAAACCAAGGACTATGTTTGGAGATTTGAGTTAAAAATGTCAAAGAATCACCGGACCAGCCTTTGAGATTTGAGGTGAAAAGCTACAAAGCCACTTCTCTCATATTATATGAATTTGGATCGGTGGCTTGGTTGAGTTAAGCTGTAAACTAATAAAAAAAAATTGAAATGCATTTTCGGCTGGCACTGTAAAGCAATATCTAAAAGCAACAAATAAGAAATCAGCTGTTAAATATATTTAAAAAAAAACCGGTCACGCTTAGTGAACAGAAGAGTTGATATGTAACCTAATTAAATTCTATTTATAAGCATTTTCGGCTGCCACTGTAGCGCTATTATTAGTTTTCGAAAAACAACTAATACGACAATTTCAAAAAAACCATATTTATTCGAAATTCACATAAATTCTACAAATGTTTTACTAAAATTTTCCAATTATTTCAGCAATTCTTACTTTACAAAAACTAAGTGAATACAATTTGCTTAAATTTATTTTAGTGTACTGGTAATTTTAAATAATTATTTTATAGTGAAGTTTTATTATTGATTTGTATAATTTTGTGTAAAATATATTTCCGTTTCGTTCAACATCATGAAAAAGTTTTTATATTTTGTGTAATACCTTTATCTGTGTATTCTTTATGATTACAAAATATAATAATTTTTCATTTGTAAAAATTTTCATAATCTTGAACTAAACGCAGACACATTTCACATAAAATATTTTATTCATTATAAATATTTGTGTTTATCAAAACACCACTTCAAATTTAATTACCCAACATTATATAAAAAACTTGAACAGTTTTTTTTCTGTTTCATATTTTTTTTTTTTTTTACTCTGATTTTATAAACCATTTAGTATTGAGTGGTTTTAATAATGGTGTCAAAAGCAACTGAAATTTTATAGAATTTTTTTTTATAATTGTACAAATATAGCTGCTTCAAAAATGTATGTTTTTAAAATTCTTTAAATATTTTTATTATAGTTAAAATATATATACCATAAAAACATCAACAAAATTTATTGTCTTTTTGCTTAAAATTCGTTTGGTTTTAACTAATTGGAATTTACTATAGGCAACCCATATGTAATGGACATGAACACAATTTTATAAGTTTTTATATAAAACAAAAACAATCATAAATATCTTTATAACATTTGATATTTTGATTTAAAAAAAAAACGTCGTTTTTTATGTAAAACAATTTACTGATGCATACAATTTTAATGAATTTTTCTTTGAAATGTATGTATAAACTTATTACTGTTGATAAACAAATGTTGTTTTCTCTCAGATATCTTAATTAGGGAACACTGGCAACGTAGCGTATGATTAATTTTATTTTGTTTTTAAAATATTGAGTATACGCCTGGTATGAACAGTGATAAAACAGTATGATTTTTCTTCTTATTTGGCCAACTTATAAAATAATTGATAAAACAGTTTTATACTGATGCTGTTGAACGAAATGATAGCCAAAAAAAATCAGGATCCGTATTAATGAGCTGAATAAGGAAAATATAAGTACAATCATTTTGGGATAGATCTTTAGTTCTCTATCAGCGTTTAAAGTTGACAATTTTTATGTATCATATATATTTATATTATTTAAAAATATGTAAAAATTTTTGCCTTAAATTGGTACCAAATTTGTGTAATGAAAAGGACATTAAAAAAATTCTCAATTTCTACTTGCGTTTTTTCTAACTAAAGTCACTTTTTCGATAAAAGAAAGAAAGTTCCTTCATTTTAAAATTTTATAGGCAAATATAAACTAATATAAATCCATAGATAATTGGAAAATTATTATGCTCTTTAAGCCAAAAGGTCCCTTTTGCTAAATAGTTTAAAATTTGTACTTTAAATACACAATGGAGCACTTAAGTTACTACATGACAATTTTTTAATGGACTCCACCTTGTTACAAAACTTTTTATAGCAATTTTTCGACACAACTATTTTTAGCCGTGGTAGGGAACTAAAAATATGCTACATATTGTTTTTTTTTTAATATACAGAGAGGAGCAAAGTTGTAGCAGGCTTAATAATATTCCTTTATATTAAGAACAAATTCTGAATTATTTTATTAAATCAAGAAAAAAGTATTATAAAGGGTGTCCCAAGAAGAACGCAATTTTTAAATTTTAAATAAAACACAGATATTTAAAAAAAAATCGTGAAACTTTATTATATCGTAAAGTGGACAGAATGAGGTTATGTATGGAACAATATATCGTGCAGATGGCCGCCGCGGCTTTGCTGGCATGCACGCGATCTTTTAATGAAATTTTCAATGACCGTTTTGCATGAATGCTGCGGTATTTCATTAATGCAGCGTCCAATTTCCTCTTTTAAGGCTTGAGTCGTCGTCGGCTTATTCGCGTAAACCATCGACTTCAAAAAACCCCAAAGAAAAAAATCTAATGGTGTTAAATCGCACGATCTAGGCGGCCAAATCCGATCTCCAAAACGCGAAATAACACGACCGGGAAATGACTGATGCAGCAATTGAATTGTTTCTCTGGCTGTATGACATGTGGCGCCGTCTTGTTGGAACCACATGCCCTCCACATTCATTTCTTCAATTCTAGGCAAGAAAAAACTGGTTATCATTTCACGATACCGAACACCATTGACTGTTTGCGCTTGACCTGCCTCATTTTCATAAAAAAAAAGGTCCAATGATTCCTCCAGCCCAAAAACCACACCACACAGTGACACGTTGAGGACGCATTTGCTTCTCGTGAACCACTCGAGGATTTCCTCACCCCAAATGCGACAATTCTGCCTATTGACGAAGCCTTCTAGATGAAAATGGGCCTCGTCACTGAAGATGATTTTATCGGCAAAATCAGCATTTTCATGTTGTCTCTCCAATACCCAATTAACGAACTCCCTTCGCTGTCCATGGTCAGCTGGCTTCAGTACCTGAGTCAATTGAACTTTGTATGCATGAAGATGCAAATCTTTCGTCAAAATTCGCTGCAAAGTGGATTTGGAGACACCAATTTTCTGAGCTCGGTGTCGAATTGACGTGGATGGAGTTTGAGCGACATCATCACGTACAGCTGCGACATTTTCGGTCGATCGACCTGGTCGATGGCGCGTTGTTGTCTTTACATTACTAACAGACCCAGTTTCGGCAAATTTATCCATTAATCTCTTTACAGTTGACTCTTTTGGAGCATTATTGTGACCCCAAATTGATCGCAATTTGCGAACTGTAGCCGCAAAACTTTCACCATTTTGGTAAAACAATTTCACAATGAGAATGCGTTGTTCATTCGTGTAGCGCTCCATTTTTACTAACCTCGTACCTTCTACTAGCAAACAATAACAATTGTTCAAATGTCAAACAATGACACTTCGAATGTTGCCAGATTTGAAAATTGCGTTCTTCTTGGGACACCCTTTATTTATATTTTGCTACAAACGTAACACCTTTTCATTTGGTTAATTTTCTTCTCTTTTTAAAAAATTTTAACTCAAAACAGAATAAGTTTTTTGCTGTTCTGTATTGTATTTGGGCAGTTTTGGAAAACTGACCGGTAGAAAATTTTTGCGTCTCCTATTTGGTAAGAAATTAGTTTCCAAATTATTTACAATATGACTAAAGGGAGAAAACGGGACTAGGTTTCTAAAATATCAGAATTTTTAATATTGAAATTTAAGATCCCGGGATTTATAACCTATTTAAGATTTCCCAATTTTTTTTTTTAGATTTTATTTTGTTTTATTTCTAACCATCTGAATATGACTAGGACCGCCGGCCGTCTATTTGTCAGGCCATTGCTTTTCCTTTAGGCTAAATCCTATTTAATTATTTAATTTAAATATTTTTCAGGTTTAAAATTTAAATAATTTTTTTTAAACTTATTTGCAGCTTCAGCATAAAATATTTTTTTTAAATCAAGTCATAAAAGGATTTGTTTAAAAAAAATTAAAAGAATGTTTATGTCTTTTGTGTGATTTGAACTCAGTATCCTAAGACTATCAGGCTGCATCTCTTCCTCTAACCTCCATTTTATTTTAGTTACCAAAATTGTGGAAATTAATGACTAATTACACTTATAATGATAAACTAATGTAAGATTTTTGCTGCCTGTTGGTTGTTGCTTATGTAATGTAGGTTAGGTTATGTTGAACTGGCTGGTCAAAGAACTCGCATAGAACAATTTCGTCCTTAGCTTTAGTAGATAGAAACGATAACCCGCATAAAAAAGATCTGACAGATGTGATGGCACTTGGGATTCCCCCACACTCCCTTAGGAAATGTAAGGAGTCTCTGAATTCCGATTCTAGAGATTTCCTCCAGATCGCGAAAAAGCAACTTGCCCTGGTGAGCGCAAGAGACTGACAGTAACACAAAAACCTACAATTATCACAAGGCTGCTTTTCCACTCTCTTGGAAAACATCGCAGTCCAGCAAGGACCCCTCTGTACCACACCAGAATTCTACAATCGCCTCTGGATAAGGATAACAGAAGAGCCGTTGCCTTAGGATCGTAAGACTTCCACATTTGACTCGAAACCATGCACGTTCCGGTATTGCAGTGGAGTCTACGTCACGTTTCAAGAACTAAAGTAGCACACGAATGTACATTGCCCTTTCATCAGCCAACTGAACCCCGCGTTTCGCCAGTTCGTCTGAGGGTAACTATCCACAATGCCCCGGTGCTCACGAACCTTATACATGTGCACTCTCCTGCTGGCATAAAGTATATCTAAAGAGTCATTGCACCCAATTGTCTCAGAGACAAAAGCAAGGTCAATGGCTATTTTGCCGGCCAACACATCTGCCTGAAAAATGCTGCATCAATTGGGTAATTTATATGTCTCCCCGATACCCGGCTCTCGACAGATGACTGCAGCACCAACTTCCCCGCCCATCTCAGAACCATCTGTTAAATAATTATAGGTTCTATAGTCAGGTCGAAGACCTGCCAACCATCCATACTCCTTCATAATGATGCGTAGTTCCTCAGTTAAGCTCAACCTAGGAATAATGTAGTCACTGCTACAATTTACATTCCCAATGACCTTTTCATGACTATAAGATGTATACACAAACTGTTCCGTAGTCCCCAAGCGTATAGCAGACTTTAGCGCGACGCCTAACGCCATCAGATTAATTGGTTTTAGATTCAAGATTACTTCCAATGACATCAATGACGTAGCGCGCCAGTGATATATAGATCAGCAAGTCTCCGAGTGCTCTCCAGGCACCAGCAGTAGATTCTGCTCTTCAATGCAGTCCACCAAACGAGTACCCTATAAAGTAAAATTGGCCTAGCAAGTGCCGTATAAACCCAATGCATAAGCTTGGGTGAAAGGCCCCAAGTTACACCACACACTTTCCAACATGTTTAGAGCACATTTGTGGTATTTTGACCCTCTCCATTATATTGAGTTTCCATGACAACTGGCTATCCAAAATAACCCCCCAGGATTAAGACGACCAGGATGGCGAGAGTGCTCCTGATGTATTACCCCATAGTAGTTTCCAACACAGATTTAATGGTATACAGGTAATTTCCTGTGACGACAACTGCTACGGCATCTGCACAGTTATCCCAGCCGCTCCGCCCTTAAGCCCCTCCAGAAGCTCGTTCAGATCAAGCTTCCACAATAGTGGAAAAAGAAGTCGCCCCTGTGGAGTTCCCCTATGCGCCTCTTTCCCCACTCAGTAGATATTATTTTACAGTACAAGACGCTACCTATCCAGCTCACAATCTGCACGGCAGCTCCCCATCTTCCCACACCATCAAATATTGCATGCGTAGACACGTTATTGAATGCGCCAGCAATGTTCAGGAAGACTTCCAATGCAAATTCCGTTTCATTAATAGCAATTTCATTGACCGAATGAAACGCCCTCTCAACAGACTTGACCCCCTTATAAGCGTGCTTGGTGCGCACAAAGAAAAGTTAGCTCCATGCAAGAATGTAATTTAGTAGATAATATTTTTTCAATATTGATAACAAAAACTAATATTTCAGTTGATGTGACATTTGTATATATTTCATTTTATATATTTTCTCTTTACAAATAAATTGAACTATTCTAAAGAAGAATTTTAAGTATTTACATATATTTGGCAGTCCGATAGAATTACAAACAATTTATTTTCTGTATGCAAGTATTAATGTTAAATAGCTGTTGGTTTGTTATGTTATTTTTAGTTTTCTTAATATTTTTTGATATTTAACTGGACTTTTACAAATACTTAATAAATGTTTTATAACTTTTATTATTAAATATAATTTGTGTCAAACAAACGACTTATTCTTTTAAGAAACCAGAAACAATATTTGTGCACCCAAAACATGTTTTCCACCCCTGGTATGTGTAACATAGGATACTTATGTTATAGTTAATGTAGGTCAGTTTTGTTTTACATAAGAGTAAAGCTGTTAATAACAGATATTTTTCTTTAATGCAGTGTAAACTAGAAACTCGCTGAAAAATAAATAATTAAAAATTAAAAAAATACAAAATAAAATTGTATGCTTATTTTTTAGTAATTTTTATAAATTTAAAATAAGTTTTTTGTTAAAAAAAAATGTCTTTATAAAATTTGTATACAACATAATTTTATTGTTTAACTGTAAAATAAACGACTTTAAATTGTATAAGAATGCAATAAAGAGATTAATAAATGGGAGAGTATTCTATAGCTCTTATATTTATTCTCTTATGGATTTTAACTTATTTGAATCATAAAATTTCTCTTAATATTAGTTTTTGCCATATTTCTCTTTTTAAATAAAAAATTTTTCTCACTTTTTTTTTGCTAACCATATTACCAAATGCTAGAATAACATTTTAACAATAAAAACCTCAAAGGACAATACAAATGAACAAGCAAATAGAGTAGAAAAATAAACAGAAGACAACAACACCTCGTGGTTGCCAAAGAAAAAATTTGAGGAAGGCGAAAAAAAATATATATATCAAGTCATGCGTTATGAACCATAAAAAATTTACTCACTTGTTTATGACACAAAAGGCACATAACCAACAACACGTACACACACACACACTATTCACATACATGCACACACTCTCATCACACATTTAAAAACATATTTATACACTCAATAAAAAATTACTTAACTGTGACGTAAAAAAGCAACAACAACAACAGCATCAAACAAACCAAATATCAAAAGGCCACAAAAAGGCAATAGTTAGAAAAAAAAAATGTTGTATAAAAGAAGTCACATAGAAAAGGAAATGCCACTTTTTTATTTTCTTGGCTAGAACTAAATAAAAACGGAAGGATGTTTGACAAAATGTATAACAAATTGTATAAATGTTTCAAGTATTGATATGTATTTGTTGGTACATATAAATTATTCTATTGTAGCATACTTTTAGGCTGGCCTTTTGTTAATACAATACATTTGTTATAAATGTTTATTGAAAATTTTGTTTTTAGAATTATAAAACATAAATAAAATTGTTATAGAAATGAAATTGATACTGCAGTTAAATATATATTTTGAATAGAAAATTTATTATGCCGCAAACAATTTTTCTGAAATAATAATATCTATTTAATGGAGCTTTTAATAAAAGAAATAATATACTATTTATGAATAGGGCGCCTAAACGTAGGCTTTTAAAAATAAATTTATTTAAACACTTAAAAATATGCAGCTACAATAATAATTTTCAATTAAATTAATAAGAATTATTGTAACTGGCTAATGCTAAAGTTCTATTGTTATTATTAAAATGGCTTTCTTTCAATATTTTCTTGCCAATTTAAATGTTCAAAGAATCCAAAAAATCCAGCAAATAAATAACTAATTTAGTTTGTTTTTTTAATCTGACCAGGGTTCCTATGAATGCATGATTGTGACATAAATGGGCTTATAAATAATCTTGGTGTCAAAGGTTTGGTAAACACGACTTAAATTTTTAATATAAAAATTACTATTTAGGTCTCTAAGATTAGCAGTAATTTTTATATTTAAATTTTGGAATTAAAAGCTCGTTGATGTATTTTACAATACAACGGAAAAGTATTGAAGAAATTGGAACTTATTTGAAAAAACAACAATTATAGAGTAAACATAAGACGTAACTGCCGAACAAAATTCTCTTTTTTTTTAATATTCACAAACTTTAGTGTGCCAAATTATATCAAAAAGGTGGCAAGCCATCTTTAGCAAATTTATTAAAAATACTCGTTAGCCTGATTTTGTTCAAAGAGTGCTATCAATGATTATAAAAAAAAAAACGAAACTGACTGACAGAATGACTCAATGACACAATATCACTCAGACCAAACTACAGGAGGTAAGAAGTTGAAATTTGGTACGAGGGTGTATTAAAAAGTCTATGACTTTTTGCACTTCCCTCACAGTTCATTAAATATAAGCACGGCCCCCATCAAAAAGTTACCATCTGTAAACATACAAGATGAGCCAAAATGTATCACTCTATCGGAAGATGCTATAACTTTTGCAAATGATTACAACTGTCAGACTTGTTTTAATAAAAGGCAGTCATAATGCACGATGTTAATTGTGAGTCACACCTTAACGTCAAGTTTTTTTGCCCAACTTTATTTGACATTCTTTGTTTCAGTGTCTGACAAATTCAACCATGGAGAGGTACACAATTGAATAGCGCGTTAAGATTGTAGAAGCCTTTTACGAAAATGGGCGTTCAAATCAAAATGTATTTCGTGCGCTTCATGATTTTTTGGTCAGCATAATCAAACAAATGTGTCCACAATCGGGGGAATTGTGCGCTAATTTCAGCAAACCGGGTCAGTAGGAAATATGAAAACACCTATGCATGCTCGCCCAGTTCGTTCTGCGGAAAACTTTACTGTTGAACGCGATAGTGTGACAGAAGAGCCGTCAACTTCGACTCGTCGTCGTCGCGAGATGATAACGGACTTCTTGTGGCCACAAATTGAGGATATGGACCTGGACGATAGGTGGTTCCAACAATATGGTTCCACTTGCCACACTGCCAATAAAACAGTGGCTCTTTTGCGCGAGAAATTCAATGGTCGTGTTATCTCACGTCGTGGCGATGTTAAAATGGCCGCCACGATCATGCGATTCGACACCGTTGGACTTCTTTCTTTGGGGATATTTAAAAGGAGAAGTGAACGTTAATAATCCAAGAAAAATTCAAGAGCTAAAGGATGAGATGATTTGGCACATTAATGAAATTGAACCTCAATTATGTCCCATTGTATAGAGGTATGCGAGCATTTGGCCGATATTTTGTTTAACACATAATTTTCATACATTCTTCTATATTAATAAAAAAATATTAAGATAATTCTCTGAAAACTTTTTTTTCGTGCATTATGGTTGGATCACCCTTTATTTGTGATGTAAAAAACAGAGTTTTTATTATGTGGTTTAATTTAAAAGATATAACAAAACAACATCGGGCCGCGAGTAGATGTTGGCGGCCAGTTTTCTTTTTTGGTGGCGTCTGTCTAATCTGTTCGTTATTATTCAGTTCCTGATGCCAAGGCGACAATTGAGAAGCACTTCCAAATGAATAAAAACATAAACAGGAAAAAGAAAAATTTTCTTTAAGCACGAGGTGCGTTTTTGGACGATGCCAACCCATACGAGGTTCACAAGATGCCAATGCATCCACAAAAAGTTACTGTTTTGTGGGGTTTTTGCACCGGCGGCGTCATTGGTCCGTACTTTTTTGACGTTAGTGAAGCCATTATCGTCAACGATGATAACCGATTTATTTTGGTCTAAATTGAACGATATGGATGTAGACGACATGTGGTTCCAGTAGGATCGCGCTACGTGCCACAAAGCGAACGCCACGATAACATCTACCCGCTCTTATTGGAAAACCCTTTACATGCAAAATTTGATGAAGTTTGGTGATTAAGTTTATTATTCAAAGCAAAAACCTTTAGGAGGCTATGTTGTCTCCTCCGAAATTGACATTCGCTAAGATAGGATTTTTTGAAAGATACCCGAAATTTAAAAGGTACTTTTTTGAATTTTTGTCAGAGACGTGCTAAAACTAGGAGTTCAAAGAGAGAAAGTGCCCTGCTTAACGGGCTGCAGCAACTGCTTTATCTAGAAGCCTAAAATTTAAAATATTTGTTCCCCGATGTTCTGACTAATTCACTCATAATGTAATTCTTTTAGCTTATTAGAAATTACTGGGGTACAATTAGTACAAGAATAAAAAAGGAATGATTCCTAACTTTAAAACTCTTCTATTTTGATGTAATTTGGATATGTGACAGAAAAAAATCTAATATCGACCAAATTTGGCTTTTAGATTACCTCGGAAATTTAAGGAGTGCAGATATGGGACTATTTTTTCTTATTATTTTTAACGTATCGTTGGAAAGAGATTTTTAAGGGTTTTTTATTTGTACTTTTTTGTTCTTCAATTTGCTATTGTAAACATTTTAAAAACATATATTTTATTCTTAACTAAATTTTATTGAACATGTATTTTTTGTGTATTTCATATGTCATAATAAAATATACAGAAAGAAACAAGTAAAAGATTTCACATGTCTTGCAAGCGCATTTCCGAACTTTAATTATACACTGGAAAGAAATCTGAATTTAAATTTTAGTTTTTTTGTCAAGTATTGCTCGACTTTAAAAAATGTTTTATTATTAATTTTTTTTTTTTTAAACTTTCACTTTAAATAACTTGTCCATTTTATGGCTGCGTTCAAAATCCTAATGGAAGCACGCACTATAGCATAAATTATTGTCTAGTAGACATAACCATTGTCATACAATATCAACTTCCTTATCTCATTTAGTATTTTCTTTGTTGCTCTTTTATGTATTCTTTTAGATGAAGTGTGGTCCTTATTTTGTTAATTTGTTACTTTTTAACGTTAATTCACTTAGAAATGTTTCTTTGTAGATAAAAATAAATTGTGAAAAAAATTATTCGCATATTGGCAAGGCGTGGCGTGGCCGTCATTAAATTAGAAAAATGTAATATATAATGCATATTTATCTTTGCTCTATAAATTAGATATCAAATTGGAAATGTGTTAAACTATTATTTCCTACAAGACTTAAGACATGAACTTCGGTTGAAAGGTAGATAAATTATAGCAAACCTTCCAAGTTACTTTTGTTCTGCAGACCTCCAGACTAATAATTTTCCGTTCTTGGAAACCTTGAGGTCTAATATGTACGTTCCCCACAGTACTTAGGTACTCATTTACTGATTAGTTACTTTTTGTAATTAACGCCAGAAATCTGCTAAAAATTTTAGTTTGATAGGGAAAAAGTCACCCTCGTATAGAAATCTGAAATTCATTGATAAGTTCATTTTTGGAATTTTGGTTAGAAACGTGGAAATATTGGGATTCGAAAGGAAAAACACTTCTTTTTATCGACTGGCTAGGCACCATAAATTATAATGTTTTCCCTGAAAAATTGGGATAAAATGTGGGGTTTTAAAATAGAAAAGCATTCCCATTAATAGCCTGTTCAATGCAATTTGGCTAGAAACTTGACACTTGGCGTATTGTCTAATTTACTGATAAGATAATTTTTGGAATTTTAGCCAAGAACGCGCCTCCATTGATATACCACGTTTTGAAATGTAAGCTCGTTTTAAAAAGATATTTAGATTTTGTATTGACATTTTTGATTATATTTAACTGAAAAGTCTTCAATAAGTCATTTGCAATGACTTTTTTTTTCGTTTGCAATTCAAAAAATCAACATTTTTCCAGAAATCAAAAATGCATAAGATTTATTAAAATTGTATGAGTGATTTATATTATAAATACAAATAATAATAATACGTACTGGTGTACTTTAATTCGAATGAAACATATCCAAGTGTAGAATTAATAATGGGGTATCATTATTTTTATAAACTACAAATAATAATAACTACACTTAAAAAAGTTTGTAAGTTAAAATAACTGAAAATATCATTTAAAAGAAATGATATTTCATTTAAAAATTGGTCTACTTAATTTTCATTTAAATTAAATGCCATTTGTTATTTATTTTTAAATGCTGATTAATCAACTGACACATCCGTAAGAAACAACTGATCTAATCAGTTAAAATAAATGTCAAAATTTTACCTACCAATCCTTAAAAAATAAATGTTTTTTAATTTATTTGAAATTATTTCCGTTTTTGTATTTTTTTTTTTTTTTTTTTAAATACTCGTACAATACAAAATGTATATATGCATATGAAGCTATAAACACTTTTTGTGTGGATGTATTTGTGAATGTATGTGTGTTTATGAAGTTCTTGTAATTTGTATTGAAAATTTTTGTATATATATTCAACCAATTTAAATAAAAAAAACAAATTGAAATTTTTTGAATATTTTTTTTTGAAACAGACAGCAAACAAAATTTAAATTTGTAATAACTGTTACGGACACAAATAAACCACAAGTTTCCGTTTTGTGGGTAAATTTTTATTAAATTTCAAACAAATGAAAAAAATAAATGAAACTGAAAAAAATCGGTAAATGATAGTAAATTATTTCAAATAAATGTATAAAAAAGTTAATATAGATATTTCTTTGAAAAATAAATGTATCTTCCTTTATTTTTAAATGGAACGGAAAACATTTTTATTAAACTACAAACAGTTAACTACATAATATTCTGAGTGTACTTATCTTCCAAATAATTTTAAATATAATATTTATAAAAAGTAAATAAAATATAAATAAATGGCAGATTTAATTAGATCCAGCATTATTTTTGGGGATTTGGTTAGATTTAAATTACTCCTAAAAATGGCACATCCAATTAGATCAATTAATATACATATTTGGGGATTTAGTAAGATCTAAACTGATCCAAAAAATGGCAGACCAAATTGTATCAGATTATATCCAACATGAAATGGTTTAAAATATTAAAGTTTTGCCAAAACAATTAATAAGAAAATAAATATAAAATACCCAGCGGTATTTTTTGCTAATCTTAGCAACACATGTCTGCTGACGTGTAGTAGAAAAATTAGTAGCCACTACTAAATTTTAATAAACTTTTTGCAAAGTGGAATTTAAAATCTAAAATCAGCAAAAAAAAAAAATATTAAAATTAGTACAAAATTTTAAATTTATTTATTTTATAGAGCATCAACATTTTTTTATTTTATTTATTTTTTTCAAAAAATATTTTGGACAGTATTAATAAAAATCAAAGGTTAAAAATCTTAAAAATTATTAAAACATAAACGAATTAATAATTTTGTTTTTATTTGGTAATTTTTGTTTTGAAAAATATTTTAGTAATTTTTTTTTTTTTTTAGCTTTTAAGATCAAATTTTAATTGTTTTTAGGTCTGATTTTTATTACTAAAAAAACTTTTTAGTGATATTTTAAGTAAATGTTCTAGTTTTAGTTTTAGACATGAGTCCGTATATTCAGTTCCAATCCTTTTTTTATTCTATGTAACATTTTAAGGCAATTTTAGTTGGTTAGTGTAAGTTTTAATTAGAAATCACATTTCCTTAAATATCCTTTGTTTTAATTTAGTAAATTTTGCTAAAATAAGCAACAAAAATTTGTAAATATTCTGTAAAATGCAATTAGCAAAAAGACTTGCTAAATAATATTTATTTACTAAAAATAGTACAAAAATAGTAAAGTGGTATTGAAAACCTTTTACAAACACTTAAAAAAGTTTGTAAGTTAAAATAACTAAAAATGTCATATAAATGAAATGATATTTCATTTAAAAACCGGTCTACTTAATTTTCATTTAAATTAAATGCCATTTGTTATTTATTTTTAAATGCTGATTAATCAACTGACACATCCGTAAGAAACAAATTATATAATCAGTTAAAATAATTGTCAAAATTTTACCTACCAATCCTTAAAAAATAAATGTTTTTTTCATTTATTTGAAATTATTCCGTTTTTGTATTTTTTGTTTTTTTTTTTTTTTAATATACTCGTACAATACAAAATATATGTATGCATATGAAGCTATAAACACTTTTTGTGTGAATGTATTTATGTATGTATGTGTGTTTATGAAGTTCTTGTAATTTGTATTGAAAAATTTTGTATACATACAACCAATTTAAATAAAAAAACAAATTGAAATTTTTTGAATATTTTTTTTTGAAACAGACAGCAAACAAAATTTAAATTTGTAATAACTGTTACGGACACAAATAAACCACAAGTTTCCGTTTTGTGGGTAAATTAAATTTCAAACAAATGAAACTGAAAAAAAATGGTAAATGATAGTAAATTATTTCGAATAAATGCATAAAAAAGTTAATATAGATATTTCTTTGAAAAATAAATGTATGTTCCTTTATTTTTAAGTGGAACGGAAAACTTTTTTATTAAACTACAAACAGTTAACTACATAATATTCTGAGTGAATTTTTCACTAAATTTTTTTTCTGAGTGTAGCGATTTACGATCCTCACAATTTTTTTGCACAATATATTTTTATGTACAGAGTAATATTTCTATTCAGAGTTACGGTCAAAATTATCAAGTTGACAAAATAAGTAGCTCTCTAACGTACATACATACTTACATGTCTCGCTGTTGTTTCATACATGGCTCATTGTTAAACTATCATTTCATAGTTATAGTATAAACAACTTTGTATTCACATGTCTGTTGTTGCTCTTTTTTATATTTTTTTTTCCGGCCACCACAATAGTGCATGAGTTGTTTATGTGTTTGTCAGTTTTATTACATATGTAGTTTAGGGGTATAACTTTTTTAGTGAAAGAAAAAAATTACATTAAACCACGATATGGTCAATACTATTTTCATAATAAGAAAAATATTTTTTTCTCTGAGGCCATTTTCTAAATAATCACATTTTTAACAATTTCTAAAAATATTCTCGAAAAAAATTCGTATTCTAAAAGGTCTACTTTCTAGCAATTGAGAGAAATTCATAAAAAAAAAACTGAATATTCAACAAAAAATTAAAAAAATAAATCCACTGAAATTCGAAAGCTATTTGGATTTAAATTTGTTTGCCTAATTCGGATACAGAATAAAAATATTAATTAGAAATTAAACAACGTGGGGCAATAATTAACACCCTATTGGAAAGAGCTACCATTTTTTGTAAATGACTTTCGTATGTCAGTTGTAATTTATATTAAATATTAATCAATCGCTTTAGGCCTAAGCCGTGAGATTTTGCAACTTAACGTCAAAGTGGATGATTTCCATCAAAATTGATCATAAGCCATGAGGCTCATTTTTATTTTAGCGGCCATGAAATACACAAAATTCTTGCTTCTGGGGGACAAAAAATCTACACAATAATTTATTAAGTACCATTGCATCCTTTTAAAGTCACCGTGAGGTGTGCAAATCACTTGGGTGTATGAAAGTCACCGTGAGATGTGCAGTTATATCGTAAATGTTGATTGGATCTCATTTCAAAGAAGCCGGTGGTAACGCTATTACTGTTAACGGCGCTATAGAGCCACGCTGACTGAATTTTTCTAATCGGAAGTTGGTGATCTGGATTTGGAGGACATATAGTTCCAGAAGGACGAAGACACTTGTCCTACTGCATGCGACACAATGCGTATTTTTTAGGATGCCTTCCCAGCGTGGGTAATCTCGCGTTTTGATGATTGGGCTTGGCCAGATTTCCCGATTTTACTGTCCCAGACTTTTCCCTCTGGGAATATTTGAAGTCGTTGATATACGTGAACAAACTCAGCACCGTGGAGAAGTTAAAGAATATTATTTGAACCAAAATTGACACCGTGACACTACAATTCCTACACACAGTTATGCAAAATATAATCAAAAGACCCAAAATTTGAATCAACCATCTGACGGACATGATTATCCACCATTAATTGAAAACAAAATTTATAAGGGCAAGGAAACATAATCAGTAAAAAAAATTAAAAGAATTTTCACTTTTAATAAAAGTTATAGCGAAATAAAATGATAGTTTTTGCCCCACCTCTATATTTTTAAAAATCGTTATACCAAACTTCAACACACTTAGAGCGAAAACTTCTTTGGCGGCCAAGAAAAATTAATATCATTATGCTGTATATTTTTTCAAGGCCTAGACTGTTGTATCATGTAATTTTTGATAATTGCAAAATATGCAAAAAGTCTTATACCTAATGTCCTTACATAAGCACATTTATTTCTGAGTATGTGAATAAATGTTAATATTTGGATGTGAGTAAATGTACTTTTATGTACACATATCAAAATACAAATACGCACGTAATAATTTACCATTAAACTTACTTAATACTTGGACAAATTTTATGGTTTGTAAACGTGTGAAATACAACTTAAATAGTTACTTGACGTAAAAAATATTTGTTAACAAATATAAAAATAAAATTGCATTTTATATTTTTTTCATCTCAAAATAATCAGAGCTGAGAGTTTACAAATAGTTAGTGCTAAGCTTTGATTATGTTTTTTAAAAACTTTTAAAAGCTACCCATCGCTGGAGGTGATCTTAAACCTAAATCCTTTGCACCCCGCGATACATTAAGGTGATCATAAAGGCCGTCTGAAGATCTTTAAATAGGCCAGTTCCATAAAGAACGTGACACTATGTAGTGATCAAATAAATCCTTGGACTTAACTAGGAAGAGAATACAAAGTTAAAATCCCAACAAGAGAAGAATGGGAACTCGATTCCCCATGGCTGAAGGAAGATGCACAGTGGTATAATGACGGATCCAAAACGGATCCAAAACTACGGACCCAAAACTACGGACCTAGGTGCAGAATTCACATACCTCTGGGCAAAGATTCAACCATATTTACTGCAAATTTATATGCTATCTACGATATACAGCAACAACCGAACTTCTGTAAAGGAATCTTGTGAGAACAAAGTTATACTTAATGTTGGACATCCAGGCCTTTAAAAATCTCATCTATCACCGTAGATTAGTGCTAGAATGCCATAATGCTCTCAACCAACTGGCGACCAATAATACGGTAACATTTATTTGGGTACTTGGTCAAAGCGGGCATGAAGGCAATGAAAAAGCTGATGAACACGCGAGACTAGATGAGGAAATGCCATTTATAGGCCCGTGTCCTCAATTTGGTTTCACGAAAAAGGACATCAAAAATATAATATCGGATCTGATCAAGACGAAATCCATTGAATATTGGAACAAACAGAAACCACTGAAACATTCAAAGAAGTTCTTATCATACAATGAAAAGAGGAGCAGAGAAGCCCATCAGATAAACAGACAAAATCTATGACTCTTATGTGGAGCACTCATAGGACACTATCCATATAATGACATCCTAAACAAAATGGGAAATGATCGAGATACGACTCACAGTGGTTGAAAAGTTGAAATTAATACTGAATTTCATGTTTTCCGCTCATGATGAAATTTATTAATTTCATTAAAAACATATTGAATATCATGTATCTGAAATGCTAGGGCGATATTTTCATCACTTTTTTGTAGGCGTTTCCTTAAAGTGTGCCAAGTCTAACACACAACATTTGAAAGAAAATCCTAAAAAATAGTAAGAAACTAAAAACTCGTGGAATGACTTTTAATATGTACTGTTGTTGTGTATTTTCCCATAATTTAGGTATTTAAGATGAAAATTAAAAAAAAAAAATTAAAGAAAAAAATTTTTTTGACAAAAATTTGCTTCATCTTATGGTTGCCATAGCAACCATACCTCTTGTTATAACAATGAATGATGATAAGAGCACATCTATTTTATTAGAAATTAGAGATTTAATAATCTCGCTTATCAATAATATTGTTGTTTTTTTTTTTTCTCAGAGAAATATTCAAAGATATTTATACATATGTATAATAATAATGTTATTAAAATTCACCTTCAAATTCTTTTTGTTTTATTTTATTAATTTCTCAAAATAAAAACATACAAGAACAACTAATGCAAATTTACTTGCAAATCTCTTTATCTAGTAATTTGCCGTTAGTTTTTTTCTCTATTATTCTTTTCAGTTTACATTAGAAATTTATAAACATAAGCAAAGTTTATTTCGAGATAAGTGCATTGATTTACAAAACATAGATAATTATCAAATAGCTAATGGTGAAATTGTACATCTTCTGCTTGATTACAATAATGATGTTGATGCAGTAGTGGATGTAGTATCAATAAATAATAATTTTATTAAAAAAGATGATTTAATAGTATTTAAAAATGATTTAATAAAAACTTTTAAGCCGCGCTTTAATCAGCGGTGGATAAGCGCTAGTCGTAATAGAATATT
The DNA here is from genome assembly GCA_949748255.1 of Eustalomyia histrio. Taxonomy (NCBI): domain Eukaryota; kingdom Metazoa; phylum Arthropoda; class Insecta; order Diptera; family Anthomyiidae; genus Eustalomyia; species Eustalomyia histrio. The sequence continues at coordinate 124,608,070 of OX456526.1, forward strand.
TTTTTTTGAAAAAAATAAAGCTTGGGCTGACAAGTTCTATACGTTTGGGGATCTTCCCGAAGATGGAGTTGAACCGTGTAGCTCTCGTGGTCGTCCAACAAAAAGCTATGAGGATTTAGGCCCTCGTGCAAAAAAAAATAAAATTAATGAGCTATGTAGCAATGTTTCGGCAGAACTCATAATATCTGCTGCGAAAAAAATATGTCATGAAGAGAAAATTGTTAATAAGTTTTCAACTGAAGAGGCACTAAGCCTGATTCTTGATGCTCATTTATCTAAAAACCAATACGAACTTATGCGAAATGCTGCAAAGAATATTGGAAGTGATATTTTTCCACCATATCACCGAATAAGTTTCAGCAATATTGTTCGAACACTGCCCAATTATATGTTAGGTTGTATAGCTGGTACTATATGCCAATGACCGTACATAAAGTCTTGATACATGGAGGAAAAATAATAGCAGCAGCAATTTTACCTATCGGAATGTTATCAGAAGAGGCCCAGGAAGCGAGGAATCGCGATTATCGTGAATATCGAAGGTATCATGCCAGAAAATGTAGTAGGATATCAACAAATGAAGATGTGATGCACTTACTTTTAGCTTCTTCGGATCCTTTTATAAATAAGTTTCGAAAAGTTCAAAAAAAGCAGGTATTAGATCTACCTGAAGATGTTAAGGAATTGTTGTTATAATAAAATATTAATTTTATATATACATGTTTCATTTTAATGTTTTTTTATTATTACTAGGATTAAAAGCGTGTTTGATTTAAAACCAGGTTACATGTTAATTTTCTAATTATTTAGAAAATTGATGGGGAAAGTTGGGGTATTAGAGGAGGGGTGTGTATGGAAGATTTGGATATGATATTTTTTTTAATAATCCTATGAAGTTAAGGGATTGTAGCATTGATAACAAGGGATATACATCTAATTAAAAAATTTTGTTATATGGGAAGTAGGCGTGGTTGTGGGCGAATTTCGTAAATTTTTTAGCCATTGATTTTAATTGCTACAAAACATATATATACCGAATTCGGTTGAAATAGCATAAATTCAAATGAAAATATTGCCATTTATATATTTCACTTGTATGGGGAGTGGGCGTAAAAGTGGGCGGACATATTTTATTCTTCATATATTTCCTAATGATGATAAAAAAAGCATCTGTAAAAAATTTGGATGTTCTACGATGACTCCTTCTATTTTTTTCCATTTCTACTATGACGATAAACCACTGTGCGACTTGCAGATATTGTATGGAAGATGCGGAGACCATGGAACATGAAATGGCTAAATGTCCTGCCTTTGCATACCTTCGATTTATCACATTTGGCAGACCTGATATTATGGAGCAACAATGCAAGAAACTAGAAGTGAAGAACATTGTACTGCTACTCAAGGCTGCACTGGAGCACAATAGATCTACTTGATCGCGGTGCTGGAGATACAAACTATTCAACCCAACTACATCGTAAGTCGTAAAATGTATCCAAGGATTAGTATCTTATCCATATCTATTGTTGGATTTCTGTTATTATTTTACATGTTAATTTGTTTTGTAAAGCTGTTAGAAAAATTCACAACAACATCATTCATTCATTTGACAATAAGTATAACTACAATTTTAGTACTTTCATAACTTACTATGTTCAATTTCAATTTTGTTTTGTCCATAATTAATATTAATTCCCTTTATATCAATTCTAACCATTAAACGGAAATTGTTGAATATTTTTAAAAGTTATATGCAGTTGTTATTGCAATTAAAATGTATATTCTACCATAAACTGCTGTTCAAAAGTCGTGTGAAAATTATATATGTCTATTGATATAAAATCATTTCATTTCCTTTTAACAGAAACCAGAAACACAAAAAAAACACACACACACACACACACAAATCATATACAATCTTTAGAGAATTTAAAATAGCCTATAAACATGATGTTTCTAAAAGCACATACTTGACTATATGTTGTTAAATTCTTTATTTTGGGAGTGTTTGATAATTGTTGGGACTTACTGAGATATTCCTTCAACTTACCCTAAAGGCCGTATTTAATATATTCCAACTATTCTCAATATTTTTGCAATAACCCTCCTTTATAACTACAATTGTTGCTCGTACATTCTAATATGTATGGAGTATATTCCATACTTAAATATTCATAAATATTTCCTATAAATGTACAATGTACTGTGTACACTAACAAAACAATAGATACTTGTTGTTCGTATGCTATTATAACATATTGCCCATGAGCATCCCCTTAGTCATCAGCCTACCAGCCATTCATTTATAACATGATTTGCGTGTGGCTGTGTCAGTGTGTTAGGAGACCCAAAATATCAGAGTCATTTATAAAGTACCTCTGTGTATATGTGTATGGACAACTACTCACATTCTGTTCATTTATTATCCTGTGTTTTGTTTTAATTTTTTTGTTTTTTTTTCTTCTCCACAGAAATAATAATTCCAATACCCTCAAAGGTGTACGTTTGTACGATATAGGTGAACAAGTTCACATGTGTGTATTAGGGTAACAGAGGCAGCCTCCATATGGCCAGCTTATCCCGTTATGATACCTGGAAGAATTGGATATGTTGTAAGGCGGCTACATTAGGGTCTAAACCAAACCGGGTAAACTTATCCTACCGATATCCATATCGGGCAGGTCGGTGAACGCAGGGCACTGTTAAATCAGGTATAGCGAAGTGTACTCCTTGACAGCTCCTTTAGAAGTAATTGTTAGGTACACCAAAAGCATGTTCACCAAAGCTGCCTTGTGGTGGGCGATACCAGCGGCAGCTGATTGCGTAAATATAAATAATGCTCCAGTACTGCGGCGATTATAGGTGTGTCAAATCTTTCTCTCGAAAGTCTCGCCATCTCCTTCAAAGGCACACGCCATTCATGGACAATTCTCGAGGTGGGAAACACCCCATTAAGGGATCTAAAGGCTGCTTGGCTATCGGTGAAAACAATAATATCGTCTTAAGACATCCCTTGACACCCTACCCAAGATATTTCCCATTTTATAACCACTATTTCGGTCTGTAAAATGCAGCACTGATTCAGCAACATGACAGTGTTTCGAAAATCATTACTCCCTCTATATATTCACCTCCTCCTACCCCTCCTTCTATTTTGGAGCCACCCGTGTAAACCTGGAGTGCCCCTGCATGGACTTAGGTCATGTCCCTCTGACCACTCCGATCTCACCGGTTTTGAAGTGTTCAACCCAAATCGAATGTGAGCTACGAAAATCGTAATGAATATGTATCGGGGTGTCCCGCTGAGCATATCCAAATGATTTGTATGTCCATGGTCCGATTGATGCCAGCTTTACGTCGCGAGAAGGTCAATGGATAACCAATTTATATTAAGTCAATATAGCCTTCGTTGGGATAGTACGAAAAGCACCTGTAATTAGTAAAGCCATTATTTGTAAGATCCGATAACTGCTTTGAAAAGCCAGTTGAAGTTACGGGGTTACTGGCTCAGTTCACACCTATGAAACATTTGCAAAATTAGATGGCGAACGCGGCTTTTAACACTCTGTCCTGATTGTTCAGGTTCCACAGTAACCCTTTATGAAGGATAATATCAAGGACTATGTAACAATAAGATGGACAGAATGCAAAATCTGAAGCCATCAGTCAAATAGCCTCAAAGCCACAGAACGAAATACATATAACATGAAGAAAGTTGGCTCGGTGGCTTTTTGGTCTTTCAAATCAAATCTCAGATGTTGTATTGGTAGCTTTATGGCTTTTTGGCTTGGTGGTTTTTTCGTTGGCTTATGATTTTACATTCTGTGCATCCTATGTGTACATAATTCTTATTAACATTGGCACTCACGGAAAGTGAAAACTCAACCCCGTTCATCCTCGGGAATTTAAACTTCCTAAACCTATTACTAGTGAAAGAAAAGGATGCGTTTTCCTGAATTTACCCCCAGTCTCCTACTCACACTCCAGCCAGAGCAAATACTCAGTGAGGACTGCATGAGCTCCGACAAAATATCAATATAATTTCAAGATATCTCAATCGTCATTCGCAAAAGCAACCACGTTACAGCCCCACTTTGTTCAGTTGAGCGAGTAGTCGGTTCGTGGTCAAATTCCAGAGTAGTGGCGACATAACACCTCCTTGTGTGGTGCCTTTTATTGCTACTTTGGATATCGTTGACGCGCCAAGTAAAAATCTGGTTATTAACTCAGTGATGGTATTATCCACCCCAAATCTCATATGGCGTCCCTGACTACATCAGGTTTGACGTTGTTAAATCAGCAATAAGCAATCTCTAAATGCATCCCACGAGTGAATGTAGTGTCATAAGAACTGACTTGCCCTTACTTATTGTAGGCATGCATGGGGATAAAAACAACATTACTCATGGGCCATCCATTCAGATTGTAGGACCATTTCAAACAGAGCACACATATATTACCAAACCATGGTATAACAAGTCTAGAATTCCTCTCTAGGTCAGCTGATATGATACCATCAGTAACCTGTTATTTATATTGATTAAAACTGTCGACCACCCAACGTAGTATCCTCTACTCTACAGGAAAGATTACTGTCATAGGTTCGTTAGCATTGTCTCAGTCACACCAAGACAACCCACAAAATGTGCATCCACTGTCGCTTGCCTCCTTGTAGTTCTATTGATGCATTGCCCTTGGTTATAGCTTGGTGCAGTGGGGGTTTTAGGCAGTATTTTCTGAAGTCTTTTCAGGACTTTCGCTTTCCTGATCAATTCTTGAAATTATTTAGTGAGGCTTTGTAGGCTGACTTTTGATCTTTTTGAGTCGTTAAACAATATTCAACACTTAGTCCGTGTATTTGCAATGTCACAGTTTCACCAAGATGGTTTACACTTGACCCGGCCAATAACTGGCTTGCATGGCATTGCCGTAAGCCTATTCCCCTCCTTAATCAGCCTGTGCTCGATGTCCTCTTTATGCGCCCCGTTCTCTATGAGCGGTAGATCATGTGGGTGTATTCTGGATACGGTATCACAGTGCATGTCCCAGTCCTTTCTCCTTCTTTTTGTGTACAGATTTTCCTACTGATTCGCAATTTCAACACAGAAGTAAAAATATAAGAGGAAACATCCACGAAATATTTGAGATCATCTGAGATTTATTGTCGCCAATAAGCGTAATGCCCAGAACCTCCCTTCTGTTCAAAACAATAAAGATCAGGGGTCGAATTACGGCATTCGTGATCGTAATTTTTCGATCAAAATTAGTTTTTTATTTCTAAAAATCAAACATTATAACGGAATTTTTTCCATCAGGGATGTTGTAGTTTGGCCCAGATTGGAAATAAAAGTTAAAGTTGGTGTTATCATTATTAGTATTATTGTGGAAATTTTTTCAAAAAAACAGTTTTCGAACAATTTCGTTCGATCACGAATGCCGTAATTCGGCACCAGTTCCCTGCCTGTATTAGCTATTTCTAAATTACTATTAAAAGGAAAATCAAAAAGTGACTCACCTCTAGCATTGATGTCTGCGTTGACATCATGCGCATACTATGGCATTCATATTACTCGTTCATGCCTCACGAAATAGTGCAGGCAATGCTACTTTAAAGTGATTAACTTTCATCCGTGTTGGGTTAGTTCTTAGTTCGTAAGGGTATCCCTTCTGGGAATATGAGTCCTCGCGAACAAAAAGAACGGTTTAAACGGCATAGTTCATTTTAATCATTCTTTGGTTCATTTGACGCAGAATTGTCGAATTATCCATTGCCCAATATAATTTCATTGTGGAAATAACTAATGAACTAAAACAGCAAGCTAGCTCAATAAATCAAAATAAAAGAAATGAACTAAAAAGCCGAACACTAATTTTAGCTAGATTTTGGTTTTATAATATTTTAAGGCCATTCTAAGCCATAACACACCACAGCATTTGGCCAAAAAAAATTTTCACATACAAATCGTTGTCACCCTAGTGTATATAGATTAAATTGTACTTATAGTACATTTGCTCTGACTTTGTATTTGTATTGATCATCCGGTATTTAGTGTGCCTTTGTATTGGGGTATGCAAACGTATTAGTAGTATCGTTTAGTTGTTTGTTAAAATTTAAATTGAAAAAACATTTTTGAAAATTTTTGTTTAAACAAAATTTTGTTATTAGAAAATTTTGTACAAAATCCAAAATACATTTTTATTATTTACGACTTTAGGAAATTGAATTTTCATTTCCAATCGAGTAAAAATCTGTATTAAGCACAAATCAATGCTATATTGGTAGATATTTGAAAAACAATTTTAATACTTTAAGCTATTTTTCTATATAGTTTTACTAATTGAATTTAATTTTTCTCCTAAAGCTTTTTGAAAACGGTATAACAGTCAGCAGGCGTATAGTGTGAAATATTGTGGATTATAGTTATATAAAGAATTTAATAGGATACTAACTAACCCAATAACTATTTACTGGTAGTTTTAAACCAGTGGTCGGCAGAAAGAGAGAATATGAATGTATTGGTGTCTTACACCGTAAGAAATTATTTTATCTTTTAAGATAAATGAATGAATGAATAAATTAATAAATGAATGAATCGTTAAGAGAATATCCGTATTCATTGATATAAAATAGTTCATGTTTTCTCTATTATAAAAAATAAAAATAATTCATAATAATAATTTTTGATTGCATACAAGGTACTCTGCCTCATTTAATATATTTCAAGCAAATAAAAAAAATCTTTCCACTCAACGTTCCACATTTTTAATTTAAAATGTAAACGAAAAACAAAATAAATACCTACAACAAAAAAAAAAAAACTATAATAAAAAAAAATAAATTTTTAAAGTGTACTTTATTTCTTCAACAAAGCGGCATATACCTGCTCTGTTGAAAGTTAGCATGCTATTGAATGAAATAATTGTATTTTTTGTGCTCTTAATTGTGAGATTTGTTGAGATTCTTGTAGTGTACGTGTAAATTGCCGATTGTGTTCGGCCCCTGAGTGCTATGAGTGCCGATCACTGTTTTAAACATTATAATATATTAAGAAGAAAATTTAAATATTTTTCTAAGGATATTCCTCAAAACTCCTATATATCTTACCTTTCTGTAGTGGAAATTGTGAGGGCGAAAATCACGACGATTTGATTTCGCCACACCAACGAATTTCTTCTCAAATATTTCGAAATTATTGGTTTCATTTCATTTTCTAGCTGTTCCACCATTCTAATTTTATTTTGTTTAATTACTAAGCTTTCGCTTATAACATATTTCTATTTATATTCATTACAAAATAATTACATTTTCTTGCTTTTTTTTCTTAAATTTATTTCTTTTCCAATCAGCATGTGTTATGTTACTACATATTTTACACATTAACTCTGTGTGTGCATTAAATATAGGGATACAACTGTTGTTGCATAAGGGATATAACTTTTTGCATTAATATTACAGGGCCAACACCTTATAAATAGTAACTTACTATACTGATTATATAAATGGTTCTTTTTGGTCAATTAGGAATAAAAACCTTCTACACCGAAAGCAATTTTTAAAAGATTTTTTTATTTAAATATTTTTTTTATATGTATGCATCCATTTGTCTGGTTTGAGATCATAGAAAATTGTGTGCAAATTAAAAATGTTTCTTATTTTTTATTTCAAGGGCACCAAGAATGTTGATAAAGGTCGTAGCTGACCAGAAAATGCATTCCATTCAGCTTGTGTTCTAAATAATTTTTCTGTTTATTCTCCATGATTACTAAATAAAAAATAAGAAAACTTTTTCATTTAAAAAAAAAATTCTATGATCTCGAAACAGACTAAAAAATTTTTCTTCATTATAAGTATTTAAAAGATTAACTATAAAAATAAAAAACTTCACTATTAAATATATAAATCAAAAGGTTTTGGTTATTTACTTCTAAATATTTTTTAAACAACTGAACAACATCAGTAAAAACAAATGATTTATCAGTTAAAAATAAATGTTAAAATTTTACCTACAAATTCCGTAAAAAAAATAACTGATTATTCATTTATTTAAAATTGTTAACGTTTTTTGTATTTTTGTTTGTCTTTTAATCTACAAATCACATAGTCTATAAACACATTTTGTGTAAATGACCATATCTGTGTGTATATAAATTTCTTGTAATTTGAATTGAAATAATTTTGTTTACAAACGAACAATTTAAACAAAAAAGCAAATTGGAATTTTTTTAATATTTTATGAAACAGACAGCAAATAAAATTTACATTTGTTTAAACTATAATGTAGAAAAACAAATCACAAATTTCTATTTTGTGGGTAAATGTTCATTAAATTTCAAACAAATGAAAAAAGTAAATGAAACTAAAAAAATCGTAATTGAAAGTAAATCTATTTGAACATATGTAAAAAAAAGTTAAAATAAATATTTCAATAATGAAGTTTTTATGTTATTTTGTAAGTGAATAGTATTAGTTTCTAAACACTCAATATAAAATAGACAATTATCAATAAGCAATGACCCAAGAGGAGAGTATGGATATTGAGTAGGGTTGTATAGCGGCAACCGAAAATACTAAGTATTCTATCCTGCTGACTCTGTGGAATTTTTCAATTTTTATTCCTTATAATTTACTAAGAAAATGTTCATGTTTCTTTGCAATAAAACAATTTATAAAAAAAGAATATGATTATATGATATAAAATCCAATAAATATTTCTTTAAAAAATATCTTGAATTTTAACTGAACCGAAGTGCTTTACTGCCTAAAAATTAACGATATAAACCTTTTAGTTTCTATAGAATTCAGAGATATTGGGGTAGCTTTCGAAAACTGTAGGAGAAGTATATGTGGAGAGCTTGTATATAATACACATAGAGCTTGAACCAATACACATTTTTTCAGCAGAGGAAAAAACCTCATTCATGCCCAAATTCTTAAAGTATGAATCAATTTATCTTAAAAATTGTATATTAATTTACGTTATTCGTAGCTCTATGGTTGATAGAGTGTATTGCAATTGAATTTTTTTTTTTTTTTGGCTAATGGAGGGTATTGCATGGCAAAAAAAAACATTATATTACATAATTTGCAATTTTAACCTTTTTTAGGATATAGCAACTAAATATCAAAACATTTAAAAAGAAATCGGATAATTCAAATTGAACATTGTTACATATCTCATTATTACTTTGACTTCATTTGAACTAAATTGCCATAAAAGTAATGATATTGTATGATATTGTAGCAGTATCACTTGCTTCAAGTTTTGTAAATGCTGAATAATAATAATAATAAATAAATTTAAAAATATAACACTTTCAATAAGTCGTTGCCACTAATAAGGTTGATAGAGGGTATTGCATTCAAAAATAAATGCTATGATTGAGACATAAGTGCTTAACACACATGGGGTTAACACACATGGGGGGGCAGTAGGTTTAAACCTACTCAAATGAGTTTAATATTATATTTCAAGATTTTATAAAGTTTGAAAATTTAGTAAATGTACATAAAATACATTTTTATTTTTGAGTACATAAAAGTAATATTTTTAATTGAAATTCTTATTTATCACTTCTGGTGGAGGATATAAAACAAATACGGTAAAACCGAATTTAAGGCTTTTACTTGTTTTTCTTACATTTAAAAATGCATTTTTAAAAGTATTTAATTTTTTCTTATATTTTTAATTGGTATAAATTAAGCTTTCATTTGAGTATGAGCACATAATGAAAATATATTGGTGCCCACAAATGAATTTGTGATAACAGAAAACGAATTGCGACAAGAGAAATATGACTGTGGCAACAAAATTTCGGTTGCCACAACCCAAAAACTCCAAATTCTAAATCTGAACCATTCGATTGGGAACAAATTCGGTATTCACTACATAAAACCAAATTTAATGGCAATTTAATAGTTCAAATTTAGAACTGAAATTCGGCAACTTGTAACTTAAGGATACCTTAGTGCGTATATATTAAATTCAGGTTGGTTGAAAACTTCCTGCGCTCGAAATGAAAGAATACTGTTTTTGTTACGAAATATATTTTTTTATTCAATATAATCTCTTAGAAGATCAATACACTTGTTCCAATGATCATCCAATAATTTTATACCATCCTTATAATGGTTTTCCGGAAGCTCTGCAAAATAACCGTCTACGGCTGCTATGACCTCTTCATTCGACGAAAAATGCCTTCCACGAAGGAATTGCTTGAGATTTCTGAAGAGATAGTAGTCACTGGGAGCCAAATCTGGTGAATACGGTGGATGTTCAAGCAATTCGTACTTTAATTCTTTGAATTTAGCCATCGTCAAAACACTTTTGTGAGCAGGTGCATTGTCTTGATGAAAAATTATTTTTTTCTTCTTTAAACCAGGTCTTTTCTCACGAATTTTTTCATCCAGCTGATCCAAAAGGCTGCAATAATATTCAGAGTTGATTGTTTTACCTTTCTGAAGATAATCAATCAACAAAATTCCTTTTGCATCCCAAAAAACTGATGCCATAACCTTCTTTGCTGATCGTTGTGACTTCACCTGCTTTGAAGCTGAACCAGCTTCAGTCCACTGTAAACGTTCTTGTTTCTATTTAGGATCATGGTGATAGATCCAAGTCTCATACATAGTTATAAAACGACACAAGAAGTCGGTTTTATTCGGCTTAAAACGCTCCAAATTACGCTGAGAAATTTGTTTTCGATCCAGTTTTTGTTGAATTGTTAATGAGTGCGGCACTAACTTTCCAAACAGTTTTTTCATACGTAATTGTTCATGTAAAATATGGAGTACTTGTTCGTCTGAGATGCCTATGGCATAAGCAATTTCACGCTTAGTCAAACTTGGATCTTCACTAACCATATTATGTACCTGCTCAATGATTTTTGCTGTGGTTGAAGTTTTTGGTCGTCCTTCGCGTGGATCGTCTTCAAGCCTGGTACGACCACGTTTAAATTCACCAGACCAAAATTCAACGGTGCGTTTTGAAGGTGAGGACTCCTTATACACTTCTAACAATTGTTCATAAATTTCCTTTGCTTTTAAACCCTTCAAAACAAAGAATCTAATGACTGCACGATAATTAATTTTTTCCATATTAAAAAAAATCAATGACACGTCAACTTCAAATGACTTGTAAACAATGAAAGAATTGACAGAATGACTTGCAACTTTTCATGTGTTCTCAGGACAGTTATACCAAGTTTGGAGCTAGCAGTGCCATCTATTGGTGAGCGCAGGAACTTTTCAACCAACCTGTAAGTTTATTAAAAACTGTTAACGAAAAACAACAGAACTTAGTATACTTTATATTATTTAATTAAGATGAAAACTTTGTTGTTTTCTTTAAGACTAAATAAGTTTATGAATATGTTAGTATAATTAATTTATGTGCATCTAAGGATAATAATGTTAATGAACTACAGGGATTCTTTAACTAAGTTTTAAGCTTATTTTAAATGATCATAATTTGTAAAACATAAATATTGTGCGTATACGTAATATGTAGCTACTAATATGTATAAATATAACTCATACGCCTACCATGAGAAAAAATGTGTAACATGGTAAAAATTGAATAGAAAGTTTTTAGATCCAATATGTTCTTTTGTAAATTCATACACAAAGAAAAGTTAGCGTTATTTGAAAAATTTATTATAAAATTCCTTATGCAATTATAAATTTTATTCAATATCTAATAACGTTTTTAATTTTATGTTGTCCTATAAGGCTAAATTTTACTCTATTTGCAAATATATCTTCCTAACCACCCAAATGTACATTAATCCTTTACATACAATTGCAATTCTAACAAGTTCCTATTAATTTCTCCAAACAGTATAGGTATATTACTGTATTGCAAAGAAGAAACTTATACACAATTTCAGCATTGAAATGTAAACTTATGTATGTTACCTTGGGGACACCATTAATATTACAAAAAAAAACACACATATTTAGTTTCTTTATATTTAGACTCAACTTATGGAACTTTATCTTCTTTAGATCTGTTTTTTTGTACAAAAGAAAATTGAATTTCAATTTTTGAAAATAATTTTACAAAAGGGTTTATAAAATTATAAGGTTGCAACTGAAGAGAAAAATAGAAAAATAGAAAAACAGCAAAACTTTAGATTTTTTTAGTAGCATAAAGGGAATAATTTGTTACGCCAGCAAAAGAAAGTTTTTACAAAAATAAAATTAACATAGAAAAAAATAAATATAAATTTTCTTCTTATTACAATAAGAAAAAGTTTTAATAGAAAAGAGGATTGTAAATAAATAGAAAATAATTATTAGATAATAAGAAACAAAAAAGTTTATGAAATTTATAACAAAACAAGATATAAATTTATAGATATTTATTGTTTGTTAATACTCTAAATAATAACAACATATAAAGCTTTTAGTACATATTATTATGATAATGTCATTTATACATTTTCTGTCACTTTTCTCCAAACAATTGTGTAATTTCTCTAGGGCCTTAAAAATGTAATTTTTAATTGAAAAATATATTTATTTTATCAAAAATAATGCAGTAAATATTAATTTTAAGATAATAGACGAATTTTAAATACCTTACATAAAAAATTACTTTAATATAAAAAGTACACCGCAGCGTACACTCAGAAAAAAAAGTTAGTAGAAAAATTTGTAAACGGTTTTCAATCCCACTTTACTATTTTTGTACTGATTTTTAGTAAAAAAATTATTATTTAGCAAATCTTATTGCTACTCAAATTTTACAAATTACAGAATTTTTACAGAATATCTACAAATTTTTGTTGCTAATTTCAGAAATCATTTTACAAATTTTTGAAAACCGATTTGCTAAAATTAGCAAAAAAAAATACTAATTTTAAAAAAGTCGATATTGAAGGAAATGTTATTTCTAATAATTTAAACTTATACATACAAACTTAAATTGCCCTAAAATGTTACATAGGATTAAAAAGGGATCGGAAGTGAAGATACCGACTCATGTCTAAAAAGAGGACATCCACTGAAAATACCACAAAAAGAGTTTTTTAGTTCCAAAAATCAGCCCTAAAAACAATTTAATTTAACCTTAAAAGTAAAAAAAAATTGACTAAAATATTTTTCAAAACAGAAATTACCAAATTAAAACAAAATGATAAATTCGTTTACGTTTTAACAATTTTTAAGATTTTTAAGCCTTTGATTTTTTTTTTCATTTTGTATAAAACATCTTTTAAAAAATATAATCAAAATTTTTGATGCTCGATAAAAAAAATAAATCTTAAACTTTGTACTAATATTAATAGTATTTAGTAATTTTTTTTTGCTGATTTTAGCAAACAGATTTTAAATTCCGCTTTACAAAAAGTTTACTAAAATTTAGTAGCGGCTACTAATTTTTCTACTAATTTCATTGTACTACACGTCAGCAGATATGTGTTGCTAAGATTAGCAAAAAATACCGGCTCAAATTAGCAGAATTTCCCGTAATAACAGCAAAATTCTCAGTTGCCATTACAGACTTCTTTTGGTGAGTGTATGATTAATAATAATAATAAATATATCATCAGCTTATTCATATTTTTGCAAAATGTTTTGCTCCGCGTTTATTATTTTCCTTTACAAACATTATGACAAGCCGCATACAATCTCCTGCAGTAGAGTAGTTTCTATAAAAAACCGTTTAATGTCTTGGGATATGCACATATGAATATGTTTGCTTAAATACACTTAAGTTATATAACACTTTTCAGAGTATTAAATTTGCCATTAGTAGTACTTTATTTACAATTATCATTAAAAATTATTTTAAAATTTTATGATGATGGAGAGTAACAAAAAAAAAAAACTAATTTAGTGATATTATATTTTATGAAATAATGGATTTAAGCAAACAAATGTTGCACATGAATTTTTCTTGAACCTTAAAAAAAATTCAGTATAAATTTTTAAATGAATTTGAAGAGTTTCGAATGTTATAACTTGTGATTGAAAATTTGATCAGTATTTATAAGAGAAAAAGTTACTAAACACATTACCAAATAATGTGTAAAGTAATGTATAATTTTAGGAGTCCATGGCTTACTTTATACCTTACTTCATAGATGAATTTTACAGGTGATAAGCCCAAAAGAAATATATTGACCCATTACCTCGGAGATGGTAAAAATAGTGGTTACTTACTTGATTACCAGAACAAGAAAAGTAATGTGATTAAAAAAAGGTTTTTATAAAAAAAATATATTAAAAAATATTATTACAAATATTTTAAAGCTTATTTAATATAACGTGGTAATGATGGGAATCTCTCCTGGGACCTCCTATCACCAGCCGAGAACTCTATCCACTGTGCTATCGACGCATATAATATTTGATTGCTCTAAGAATAAATGAACCGCTTGTCGAAAAACACATGCATTAACCATTTGCTTACAAAAAAGAACACAAAGTAATAAAAAAATTAATTTCCAAAAATATTTTAGTTATTACTTTACGTAAGAATTACAAGATAATGGATTAGTGAAGTCACCCATTACCCAAGTTTTGCTGGGTGATTCACTCACTCGTTCAACATCGCCCAGACCAAACCGATGGAGCTAGGAAGCCTAAGGGGATAGGCAAAAAGAGGCAAATCTCCCCTCAAAGCCATTCAACTAAAAACCTAACATTTTAAATATTCGTTCCCTAGAGTATGTGATATAATACAGTTAGCATATTTAGCACATTTTGTATATTTTGGAATTTTTGGCAGGGACGTGGTAAAAATATGGGATCAATAGGAGAAAAGTCTCCCTCTTAACGGCCTGCCCAATTCGCTGGACCTAGGAAATTGAAATTTTGTAAGAAGATATCAGCTAAGACGGAATTTTGCCTACGGTGAGGCGCAAACAAGGGAAAAGTCTGCCCCTTAACTGCCTTCGTAAGCTCCTTTAGCCAGAAACCTGAAATTTAAACTATATGTTCCCTGGATTATGGTCTGTCTTATTGATATGGTACATAATATAATGTTCTCCAGGGACGTGGTAAAAATTTGGGTCCAATGGCCGAGAATCTCCCCCTTAACGTCCTCCCAAGCCTAGACCTAGAAAGTTTAAATTTGGTATGTTGGTTTCTCGTTTGGTTTGCAAATCATCTAAGATGGGATTTTTGGAGAGCCCTGCCGGGAGAGGTAAAAAAGGAAAAGGTTCCCCCTTAACCGCTGGAACTAGGAAGTTTAAATTTGGCTTAATTAATTTTGGAAATTTCTGACGGGTGGAGCAAAGAGCCTCCCCCTTAACAACCTGCCAATACTCCATTCCCTGGAATTTAAAATATGCGTTTTCTTTAGTATGGACTAATACAGCGATAAGTACATTTTGGAATTTTCGCAAGGGACATGGTAAAAATGGAGCTCACAAGGTAAAAAATTTCCACCCTCCCCTATGCCGCTGGAGCTAGGAAGCTGAAATTTGCTCTAAAGGTCCTTCCTCCAGTGTAAACATCAGATAAGACGGGTTTTACGAAAATTCTACGTGGGATTTTTCGAAAATACTATGGGGGGCTTAAAAGGGGAAAATCCCCCTCCCTTGACGACCTGCTAAAACTGGTAGTCACAATGGAAAAATTCGGTTGCTGCAACTTAATCGTTCGATTACCAACAAATTCGGTTGTCAGCACGAATCTGTTTTCTGGGTGCATATGTGAAGAGAACATTCAAAGAAAAGATTGGTTGCAATTCGATTAAAACAATAAAAATTTATTTGTGAAGATTTAATTTTTTTTTTTTGGAATAACCTAAATTGCATTAATAAAGCAAAAATCGTATATTGGGAATCAAAAAAAGGGAAAAGAAACTAAAAATCAATCCTATTATTTAACCCTTTACCCACTGGAGTCGAAATACGAAGTATTTTGTTATGAAAATTTGGTTCTAGTATCAAAAGTACGAATGTGAAGTCCATTTGTCAAAAGAAAATAATCTGAAAACGCCAGGTGGAAAAAATGAAAGACAACCTGAAGACAAAAAGCTTGACTCAAACAAAAATATTCGTTTCACAAATCAAACACGCAACAAATTATCAAAATACAGCTTGAAGCTACTCTCCAAAAAAATTTCAAGTCGATTGAACTGTTGGAAAGTTTTTTTGTTTTAGTTTTAATTTTGCACCAAAATCATAAATAATTGTCGTGTCTGTTTTGACAAAAATCTTGACAGAAATGGGTGTATCTATAAAACTATTCAACTAAGCGTGTTCAAACCGGCACTGTTCGAAAGGTAAATTTAAACACACACAAATGTCGTTGGCGATTATTGCACCAAAATTATTGCTTTGGATATAATTGGACTTTAGTGATGACCTTCTGTAGACGGTCTTAGTGGTTAAAGGGTTAATTATTGGTATTTCCAATCATCTTTAAAAATAAAATTCGTTTAGTATTTGTGTGCGGTGGAAGCAACCATTTATTTAGTGAGTATTTTAGAATTTTGGTACAATTTATCAAATTTATTAAAAAATTGTCAATACTTAAAAGTGATAACTACAAGTACGGTTATCCTGATCAAATATATCATTTAATTAGACTTTCAGTAGAAGCAACCGAATTGTGGATTGTATTGATAATAGACGTCACTAATGGTTGGTATTGATAAACAAATTTTATACAAATTGTTTAAATTTAAAATTAGTTTTCCGAGTTCAAATCTCGGAAAAGGAAAACATTTAAAAAATTATTTTTTTAATTAAAATAATATATTCAAAAGTTTAAATGGCAAATATATCAAAGAAAATCAAAAAAAAGTTGTGGTGCAGTAAGCAAGAGTATGAACTATGAATCTGATTGAGTCGATACCGGAAAATTCTTAATATAAATTTTTTTTTTAAATAAAATTTTGTGGAACGTAATAATATTTCTGTGGAATGTAAATATTAAATTAGACAACGGAATATTGGCTTTCACAACTAAAAATATAATTTAATATGAAAACAGTTGTCGTAACCGCCAGAATTCGATTGGCAACAAATTCTGGGTGTATAAATTTTTTCCTGGGTGTATAAATAGCATATTAAAATTCTATTGTTCAAAGATTATCAAATCGTTTCAGCCCAAAAGCCATAAACAAGTTGCTTAACAAATACGACTTCAAGTTATTATCACATAAGCAAAAAGATATAAATTCTACCAAGTTTTTTAAATATACTTATGTCTGAATGTAGTTTTTCAATTTAATAAGATAAAGAAAATATACAACCAAAAAGTATCCTTTATAGAAAATATCCATAGTACTCTAGAAGAAGAAAGTTCAAAAACAAAAAAACTATTCTTATAATCTTAAATAAATGTTTTTTGTTAGTATTACAATAAAATTTTACTATGCATAGTATTAATTAATTTGCCACTAAATAAATGCTGGGAATTTTAGTTCTATTTCAAATCGATATTATTTCAATTTACACCAAATTAAGTCAATTTATTTTATTAACAGTTTTTTTCTTGTTTTACCGAATCAAATTAACATGCTACGTATTTTATCTTCTCAATTTGCACCTAATTATTAACAATTAACAGCTTATTACCTAAAATTTATATAAATTTCTAGCAATAACACGAACATCCTATGGATATTGTTCAAATAGTTGGTGAGCAAAGAAGCAAGCTATTATTTAACCACTATTGTACATTTGGCCAAATACTAAAAATAATTACATACCAGCATACATTTAATGACCATTTTAGAGCATTTAACACTAAAATAATAGTGACATTAATGATTGTCATTAGTTGTGAAAAAACATTATATGGTTTGTAAGTAGTTAGAGAAGTTAAAATATTTAGTTTTTACAAGGTACTTAGAAAACGTTTTGTTATTATGGTAACACCATGAAAAAAAAAACATATGTAAACATTCAAAATATTAGTGTTTAATAGAAAAATAATTTAAGGTGAATAGTGAAGGAAATAAAGCAGGTTAGAGTATCTGTTTTAAGTATCACAATCTTTAGAAAAAATAGAAAAAAGAAATCTATAAACAAACTGTCTCAGCTCGAGGAAGTAGAGGTTGGAATAGGGAAGAAAATCGTATATTTTTAGGTACCTTTTTGTTCGGCAACATAAAAAAATAGTATATTCCACAAATTGTAAAATCTTAAAACAATTATAAGATATAATATTAAGTCGGTGTATAATTGTTTAAGATTTAGAATTAATATAAATAATACAAATTTAAATAAATATCCCCTAAATAAGAAAATTTAAATTTATCCCAAAAACATTTGCCCAATGTTGTTTTGCTATATTTAAGATCATATAATCATTTTCTTTTTATAAATTGTTTTTATTGCAAAAAAAAACTATTAAAATTTTTATTAGTAAATTATAGAGAATAAAAATTTAAAAAATTCGACAGAGCCATCAGGATAGAATACTGAGTATTTTCGGTTATCGCTACACAACCCTCCTCAGTATCCATGCCCTTGTTGGGTTAATGCTTTGATGATTGTCTATTTTGAGTGTTTGGTAACAAATTAACAAATCCGAAAACAACACACAATTAGACCAACATCACTAACAATTTATATTTATCCTCTTTTTTATAAAGTTTCTGCTATAAACTTTAATCCTATAACAAAATTTATGAGCTGTTAATTTCAAGTGTTTGTCTTAATCAATTTTAAATCTATAGCATAATGTATGTTGATAGTTGAAATTAACGTTTTGCTATATCTTCAAACTAAAACTGCATAATTTAATTTTTTTAGTGTTTATTTATACCTTAAAGTTTCTTTCGGTTAATTTTTAAAGATTATATCGGCCAAGTGGGTGCCGCATTTGTTGATGATCATTAGTGCTCTTTTACTGCATTTTGCGTCGTTCTGTAGATAACTTTGGGCGGTGAGTTCTCTTTGAGAGCTTCCAAAGACTCCGGCTGGTTCACATGGACTTGTATATTTAAGAAAACCCAAAAGAAAAAGGCATGGAACGGTTAAATCGGGCGATATTGCTTATCACTGCAAATTGCCAAATCAAGACATTATGCGATCAGGAAATGCATCCTTCAAAAAGTTCATTGTCGTGTGAGCTGTGTGTGCAGTTCCGCCATCCTGTTTGAATAACATGACTTCTAGTTCCAACCCTAAAAAAACGTGGCAGTGATTCTTTGGTTATCACATCTTTCATTGTTTCCTTAGTTTCACTTAGTTTTCTTTTACAGCCTTTTAAAAGTTTTTCTAAAGAACTTCCAAAGACTTCATATTAAAATAAAAAACTAGTGGTTTACATATTAGCCCGATGCTTATTTTAATAGTCACTCCTTTCCTAACTTTTGAAGCATAAATTATTGCCGAATTTATCAACGATATTTGATATAAGTAGCTTATAACCGATCGCTTAAAATCACTTCATGCATCTTATCTCGGTTGTCAATACACTCAAACCTCGTTTTATGCTATTGATTCGTTCCGCAAAAATCCGCATAAAATGAATTCGCATAAAACGATACCCTAGCTTCATATAAAAACTACTGATTCGTTCTTGAATTTAAAAAAAACGCATAAATTCAAATCAAAGAATTAAAAGTCATACAAAACCGCATAAAAAAAGTCAACAAAAAAGTTTATTTCATTTACTTAAAAAAAAAAAATTAATTAAAAATTTATAAATAAATAAGGAAAACAAACAAACATTTAATATTAATTCAGTATAAAAAAAGGAACAAAAATTTAAATTTAATTAATATTTTTATAAGATTTTATGTTTCAAAATCATTTAATAACTGTCTGCATCGTTTTTGAACTGGTTCTATATCGCTTTCATCACTAGATGGAACAATTATATCATTTGGTATATCATCACTTTCATCTCCTGAAAGGTTCTCATTATGACAAAAAGAAACGGCCGAGGATTCTTCAAGAGCTTTTTTGTTTTCTTCTCGTACAAAATAATTTGTCAACAGACTTTGTGATTTTGATTTTTTTAGTTGTTTGTACAACTCTTGATATCCTGAAAATATATCGTTAAGGCCACGTTGAATCTTTATTGCTCGTTCCGTATCTGGATCCACATTGAAAATTTCGTTTTGTAAAGCATTCACTGTGTTAAGAATTTCACCAATTTTTTTTGAAGTAAGAGGTTCAACAACTTCCTCACAGTCGCTCTCGCAATGAGTTTCTTGGATATTATCCGTAGTTAAACTAATAATATCTTCATCGGATAAAGGCACTTCAACAAGAAGTTCTTCTAAATCATTGTGGTTCAGAGAATCAAATCCTTCTCCTCCAATTTGACGAGCCAGGGTAAAAATTTCATCAGATAATGAAGATATTTGCCCTCCAGTGTTGCTACTAACACAGTCAGGCCATACAGCTTTCCAGCACGCATTTAAGGTATGCGGTCGTATTTTGGATGCGGCAGGTGCAGCCAGAACTATGCAATCAAAAATAGTAAATTTTTTCCATGCTTCGATTAATGTTAATGTTTCATTTTCAATTTTATTTAAAATGAATTCATATGTGCTCTTTATGTAGTATTTCTTAAAAGTGGCAATTATTCCCTGATCTAGAGGTTGAAGAACGCTAGTTGTATTGGGTGGCAAAAATTCGACCTGAATGTTTGGATGTTCTAAACGAGGATGTCCAGGTGCATTGTCTACAATTAGTAAAATTTTGAATTCCAGACCTTTTTCCTTCATATAAGCTTCCACTTCTGGCACAAAACATTTGTGAAACCATTCACTAAACAATGCAGATGTAACCCAAGCTTTTGCATTTGCCATCCAGTGAACTGGCAAACGTTTTAAATCTTTACCTTTAAGCGCGCGTGGTTTCAAAAACTTGTTAACAACTAGTGGTTTCAACATTTTATCTCCTGAAGCGTTGCTGCATAGTAAGAATGTTAATCTTTCTTTACAAGCTTTAAATCCACTAGCTCTCTTTTCGGATTTTGCAATGTAGGTTCTACTTGGCATTTTTTTCCAAAGTAGGCCAGTCTCATCTGCATTGAATATTTGATCTGGGCAGTAACCTCCTTTTTCAATTATTTTTTTTAATTTTTCTGGGTAATTTGCGCATGCCTGCTCATCTGCTGATGCTGACTCACCTCTTATTTGGATATTGTGAAGGTTATTTCTTTTTAAAAATCGTGCCAGCCATCCATTACTTGCTGAGAATTCTTTTGGCGTGGAAACTGAAGGCTCTGATTGTTTAATCTTTTCATAAAATACAAGAGCTTTTGCTTTTATCATGTATCCGCTTATAGGAATCTTCCTTTTTGTTAAATCCTCAATCCATAACACAATAGATTTTTCCACTTTTTCAATCAGTGTGTCTCTTGAATAAGAAGAATATTTAGAGCTCAGTTTTGTGCCAGAAATAACGGATTTTCTTATGGAAACCTCATTATTTTTTATCGCGCGTATAGTTGATTCTCCCAGTTTGTACTCCTTTCCAAGTGCCGTATATTTTGCTCCATTTGCAATACGATCTAGAATTTGAATTTTGGTCTCTAGGGATATTGTTTGTCGATTTTTCTTATTTATGTTCATGGTGTTATCTGAAAAACTAAAAATTTCTTAGCACAGAATCTTCAAAATTAGGAATTTAATTCGCTTACTTTGTCACTTTTACGATAAATAAAACGAAAAACTAAGGTTCTTTTAAATATTTGATGTCACAAAGGAAATACATAAAACAATTTACTGCAATAATAACATCCAACCTGTTGATACAATTAAAAGGGATTTCCCCTAAATGGTAAAACAAACGCACATAGTACATACACAGTTTGAAGCTGAGACTTGTTTGTTACCGGCGGCGATGTTACCATGTATACTGATATCAGTGTTGCTCATTGTTAAAAATTTGTATATGCAATAATAACGCAAAAAAAATTAAAATTTTAAAACCGCATAAATTTGAATTCGCATAAAACGAATTCGCATAAAACGAGGTTTGAGTGTATATAAAATATGATAAATTTCTGTTTATTAATTTTACTATTTATTTAATACTAGCGGATTCCGGCGTGCCTCGCTACGCATGAATATTAATATTAAGTAAAATTCATTGGTTCATTGGTTTCTCGATCCGCGAGTTCGATGGAAAAGAACCTTAAAATGATCACTCATTGACAGCTGTCAATGTTTATGCGTGTATGCGCTACAACGTGTATTTACCGTGTGTATGAAGTCAGCACACAGTATACATACCGCACACGCTCATGGGCGCCTACGTATTTGTTGTTGTTTTTTTTTTATATGGACAAAATCACATGTTGACATGAAAAGTCATAACTCACGAACGCGTCGACCGATTTCGTGCAAACTTTAGATACACGATCTACACGACCATACCAACAAACCCTAAAAATCGAATTCTGCTTAAGAGTTCGTGAGTTATAAAGTCACAACACACTTTCAACAATTTTTTATATATATAGAAGATTAAATTAATAATAATTATGAAAAATTTTATTATAAATAAAACACAATTTAAATATATATCTTATACCCTCTATTTACATATTGGTTATTTTCTCTTTTATTCGTATTCCAAATTCTCACTCTCAGAGCAATATTTTTAATCTCTCTTTAATATGTTACACCATCAACTGCTTAAGGGTTCAGGTGGGATTGAAAATTCGTATTCGTCACAGGCAAGAGCACAAGGATGCCCGGGACATTGCCGCTGCAGCAGTTTCTTGACTTTCCTAACTGAATAGGCCTCCTAACTTAAAGGGCAACACAACTCTGTCAACAGGGGTCTGTCGGTTGATTCTTGTCAAGATTTGTGCAAGCTGTGTCATTTATTTTGTGTTTAACAGCCATTGATAGAATACTACCGCGTGATTTGAGGAGAAAATGAAAAAAAATTAATTTCATGTGATCATTCAGCCTTATTTTTTCCGGAAAAAAACATCACTCAAACCGAGTACCACCAACTTTAAAGGTAAAAAAGTGGATTACTGAATTTCGTTGTGGACGTACAAGCACCGAAGATGACGAATGTTTTGGACGCCCAGTTATGGTCTTTACAGCCGAAGCAATTAAAAAAATTCAAGATTTGGTGTTGGCCGAACGGAGATTAAAAGTCCGAGAGGTTTTGCAAGGCATAAGCATCTCACATCTCTCAGTGGTTTCAATTTTGAATGATCACTTTGATATGAGAAAGTTTTCCTCAACATGGGTGCCGCGTTTGCTCTCAATCGACCACAAATGCAATTGTCTGGCAAATGGAAAATATCTATTAATTATCCTATGCATTGCTCCCCCATCCACCGTATTCTCCGAATTAAGCACCAAGTGACTATTTCATGTTTCCAAACCTGAAGAAATGTCTTTGTGGAAGAAAATTCAACTCCAGCGATAAAATCATATCACAAACAAGTACATAATTTGATGACCTCGACAAACCTTATTTTTTGAAAGCAATAAAAAAAATTGGAAAAACGTTGGACAAGGAGTATAGAGCTCCAAGGAGACTATGTTGAAAAATACAATTGTTTCTTAGCCAAATACCTGTGTCACTGACTTGTTCACTCGCACTCGTAGGTAAATTATAATGTTTTTTTAAATTTCAATCGCATTATTATTATTTTTTTTTTCCTTCATAACTCAGGAACCAAATGGGTCTTCACCTTGAAATTTTGCAACATATGTAGAGAGGAATTAGTTTTTAGCATATATTTTTTTCAGAATTTAAAAAAAATTGGATTTTGAGATATGGGTCTTTGAAAATTAAACTTATAAAAATGGCATTTAAGCTTTTAATACAAAAAAACTTTTGGCATGCCATTCTGAAGGCATTGTTTTCACCTTTAAAATGGTACCAACAGAAAAATTTTAGGTTGTATGGTTTAGAAGTTATGGGCGACTTTGTATGGGCACTTTTTCGATATTTTGACGTGTTTGCCAATTTTAATGACGTCATATTTCGAAAAACGAAAGGGTTTGGGACCGAAAGGTTAATGATTTAATAAACACTACCCATTTACAATATTTGTGGTGAATTTCATTAAAATCGGAGATGACAAATCCGAAAATGACAGTTTTCTGTGCGGTTTGACATGGAATGACCCAGCTTCCTTAGAGCAAAGTACACTAAGAATATTATATAATTTACTTTTTGTAGTTTAATCAAACAGTTTTTAGTTCAAGTAAAAATAAAGTTTACATTTATATTCAAACAAATATTTATATTAACTTTATATTACATTTGTTGAGAATGATTTACTGTCATTTTCCGATTTTTTTCGTTTTATTATTTTTTTATTTGTTTGAAATTTAATAAAATTTACGCACAAAATGGAAATTTGTGATTTAATTGCTTCCCTTACAGTTATAACAAATTTAAATTTTATTTTCTGCCTGTTTCAAAAAAAAAAAAAATTATTCCAATAATTCTAATTTGTTTTTATTTTAATATTTCAGTTCAAATTACAGTAACTTCATAACAGAGAATTGCAAAATCAACTTTTTTCTTGATTTAAGCATACACAAAAATTCTTGTTCACTTTTAATAATTCAACAAAATTCACTGTAGAATAAAATCAGCATCATGTTACTGAACGCGTAATTGGAATCAGTGTAAATCATCTGTCGTTTATGTTTTATGCAAATGTAATCACTTAACAGTGTTCAGTAACATGATGCTGATTTTATTCTACAGTGAATTTTATTGAATTATCAAAAGTGAAAAAGAATTTTTGTGTATGATTAAATCAAGAAAAAAGTTGATTTAGCAGTTCTCTGCTTCATAAACACACACACATTTGGTTATTCTCACAAAATATGTCTATAGACAGTATGAGTATACATTTTGTAGGTTAAAAAACATACAAAAATACAAAAAACGGACACAGTTTCAAATTAAATGAATCAGTTACTTTTAACGTAATTGGTAGGTAAAATTTTGACATTTATTTTTAACTGTTTTGTTTTTTTACTGATGTGTCAGTTGTTTAAACAACATTAAAAAAAAACAACAAAATCCATTTTATAATATTTCTCTTATTTTATTTTACAAACTATCTTTACTGTAAAAGTAATGCTAAGTAGCTATATTTAAAATACTTCCATGCTATGACACGCCAATATAAAATTCATTGATGAAATCATCTGAAAAGAAGTGAGGTATTTACTACAGTACTAATGTTTTTATTTCATCTATGGCAGAATTATTTTTTCTGGGAATTTTTACTTTGCGGCAATTAAAACTCGTTGATCATGGTTCTGTGTTGCTCACTGGTCACACCAAACCGTGTTACTCATGTCGTAAATGGCGCACCATATATATATAATGGATCTTCGTGAATGATACGAAGATTATCAGTGCTCCAGATGTGCAAATTTTGTTTGAGTATCTGTTCAGATGAAAATCGGTCTCGTAGCTTATGATAAATTCGTACATAAAATCGTCCATTATAAAATAGTCAGGAGTCCGCATTCTATAAGAGTGGCTTAGATAGTCCTTGGTTTTAATATGCATATAGTTAAGTAGTCACGTGTATGCTTGACTGCTTCTAACAATGAGTCCACCTAACAAAAATAACAATATATAACGAATTATATGTTAAGTACATAGTAAAAATTTTAGTTTCATTATACAACCACATATTTGGTCATAAAAGTTCTGGCTGAGTTCTGTTATAAATTTTGCTAAGTAGTTTAATTTACAACCACTTTTGGTAATAAAAAAAAGCTTTTACGTTAAAAGCTTTTCATAAAGGTGACCAGATAAAATATTTTTATAATTATCTAAAATCATAAAAAACCAACTGACAAGAAAAGTATTCCCAGCTAAATTTTTCAATTTTAATGCAACTTGGAAATATAAGCAAAATTTAATATCGACCAGGATTTTGGGTTATATCTAGAATTTCGGGAGTAAACATTTTTTTCAGTTACTTTGGTAGTGCAATAAATTAATTATTAATTAATATTAAATAATTAATATATTTTTTCCTTTGAAAAAAAAAAAACATTTCTTTTGCTTAGTATGAGAAGGGTCTCAGTCAATACTTCTCAACACTGTGATAAGAATTTTTTTCTTTGTATGGTCCTTTTAAAAGCTACAAAAGATAAGTAACTAAAAAGCGAAATTCTGCTACTTCGCATATTATCACTTTAATATTTTGTATTTTATAAGCGATTTCGTTGAAATTTGAATTAATATGTAGTAGCGGAGGCAAAATGAATCAACCCGTATATTCGTTTTTAGAGGAATTTTAAATTAACGAGGTAATATGATAGAAAACACCTTCAGGTATTACAGATCTAGAGGATTTTCCAAATTTTCAACTCCTCCAAATTTTCGGTGCTATTTCCGGGCAATTTTTCGGTCTTAATAAATTGATTTACTTTAGAACTTTATAAGTCTACTGAAAAGTACTGAGAAACTTCAAAAATTCGATTTTCAACTCATTTTGTAGAGGGTGGAACACTTATATATCCACAAACAAAAAGTCAGTAAGAAAAGGCATAAAATAAAGGGTGGTTAAATTTTAAGGGCCGATGTTGAATGTGCTCCACACCCAAACGTCAAGTTTTTTCTGCATTTCATTTGACATTTCTCAATTTCAAACTAACTCAATTTGAACCATGGAAAGATACACAATCGTGCAACGCGTTAAAGTTATTATGAAAATGGGCGTTCAAATCAAATTGCATTTCGTGCACTTCGTGATTTTTTTTTTTTTGTCAGCATAATCAACCAAATGTGTCCACAATCGGGAGAACTGTAGGAAAACTTCAGCAAACCGGGTTTTTAAAAACACCTGTGCATGCTTGCCCAGTTCGTTCTGCGAAAAACATTGCTGTTGTTCGCGATAGTGTGTCATGAGGTCGGCCAAGCATTTACCGTGAATGGT
Organism: Eustalomyia histrio; assembly: GCA_949748255.1. Classification (NCBI taxonomy): domain Eukaryota; kingdom Metazoa; phylum Arthropoda; class Insecta; order Diptera; family Anthomyiidae; genus Eustalomyia; species Eustalomyia histrio. Next base: position 124,634,888 of record OX456526.1, read on the forward strand.
GTTCGCTATCGCGAGATGATAACGAACTTATTGTGGCCAGGAATTAAGGATATGACCCTGAACGATATGTGGCTTCAACAGGACGGTGCCACAGCTAACGAAACAATTGCTCTTTTGCGCGACAAATTCAATGGCCGTGTTATCTCACGTGCTGGCGATGTCAGTTGGCCGCCAAGATCATGTGATTTGACACCGTTGAACTTCTTTCTTTGGGGTTATTTAAAAGAAAAGGTGTACGTCAATAAGCCAGCAACAATTCAAGAGCTAAAATATGAGGTAATTAGGCACATTAACGGCATAGAACCTCAATTATGCCTCAGCGTCATCAAAAATTTGGACCATCGGATGAAGGTGTGTCGCCGAGGTCGCGGCGGCCATTTGTGTTTTATTCAAAATCAACATCGGCCCTTAAAATTTAACCACCCTTTATAATACCACATCATTTAAAGGTAACTTAAAATAAATGCTCTTCCTTAAAAATAGACCTAAAATATTACAAATTTTTTTTGTTTAAAAAACACAAAAAAATATTTTCCATATCTATTCTTGCAAGAAGTCGTTAATTAAAAAAAAATGCAAAAGACTTTAATGCATGAACTATTTAAAATTCTTTTCTACAAACTAAACAAAAAAAAACAATACTAAAAAACCAACTGTGCATACCAAAGTTGTATAATTAAGGCAAGGTGTGTATTGCATATTACATTTAAGTCTATTTACTACTTAATGCCAAACCATATAAATTCAAACTCATATGTTTATGGGTTTTTAAAGGTTTAAAAAATACAAGCAAGAAGCAGCTTATGAGAGAGAGAATCAAACAAAATACTCCGGTAACTATGCAACAAATTTGTATTTATTGTTTATTTCTATACAAATGAACAAAAACTATAAAGAAGAACAAGAATTGAAAAAAAAAACTAACAATATGTTTAACTTTTAGGTTACCTAGACAACTGAAGCATAACAAGTAGTAGTAGTAGTAGTAGTACCACAGTAGTGGAGTATTAGATGAAAGGAATATTTTAGAAAGGAATATTTTAGAATTTTGGTGAAAAGGTATGGGGCCTACTGAAATGACGAACTTCTAGGATAGAAACATACATTTATAAGAAGGTTAATTTTAAATATTCTGAATAATTTTTATGTCCTACAACATTAAGTGGCCAGAATTTAATCAGTTAGGACCAGCACTACAGTCAGTTAAATTTCAATTAAATCGAAAAATTGTGAAACAAAATTTCTAAAATTTTAGAAAAAATTCTCACTAAGTGCTGACTTTAATACTTGCTCTTAGTATTGATGTTTATAAATAAAAAAAATAATGGACCTAGCCCCACCTTTAAAGATCACTTTTGTATTCCATTGTCCTTCCATGTATACTTGTTTCTACAAGGTTTGGACAAAAAGCATCATCTGATTTTCTTTTCCTATAACTTTTCTTTAAAGTAAACATTCCTTTAGTTTTTAACTTATTATGTTTATCGCACTTAAAAATTTTGTTTCTATTAATTGTGTAAAATTATATTCGAGAAAAAGGCCGCCATCGATATTGATGCGAATTTGGAATCTTTATATATTTTTTAATTTTATCAGGCTCGATATCATAATTTTTAATGTTAATAACGAATAGTAAACACTAATTGTTTTTATTAAATTGAAAAAAAATTGTAAGGATCAGCGCTAGAAGGAGTGCACACTTTCGACCCGAGCGACCAGGTTATCTTCAGCCACCCAACCCACAAATATCTCATGGTTTTTTAACAGGTTTTAAAAGGGTGGTTAAATTTTAAGGGCCGATATTGATTTTAAATGAAACACAAAGTATTTAGGAAACTATTGTCATTTCTTTTTATTATGATAATATGGTATGGTTCAATTATGTGTAAAACAAAATATTGGCCAAATAGCCGCAGCGACCTCGGCGGCACACCTCCATCCGATGGTCCAAATTTTCAATGACGCTGAGGCATAATTATTGTTCTCTGCCGTAAATGTGCCGAATTATCTCATCTTTTAGCTCTTGAATTGTTGCTGGCTTATCGACGTACACCTTTTCTTTCAAATAACCCAAAGAAAGAAGTACAACGGTGTCAAATCACATGATCTTGGCGGCCAATTGACATCGCCACCACGTGAGATAACACTGCCATTAAATTTGTCTCGCAAAAGAGCCATTGTTTCGTTAGCTGTGTGGCAAGTGGCAGCATATCGTCCAGCGACATATCCTCAATTCCTGGCCACAAAAAGTCATTATCATCTCGCGATTGCGAACGCCATTCACGGTAAATGCTTGGCCGACCTCATGAAACACTATCGCGAACAAAAGCAATGTTTTCCGCAGAACGAACTGGGCGAGCATGCACAGGTGTTTTCACAGACAGGGCTTGCAGAAATTTGCCCACAATTCTCCCGAGTGTGGACACATTTGGTCGATTATGCTGACCAAAAAAAATCACAAAGTGCACGAAATGCATTTTGATTTGAACGCCCATTTTCATAATAAGCCTGAATAACTTTAACGCGCTGCCCGATTATGTATCTTTCCACGGTTCAAATTGAGTTAGTCTGAAATTGAGAAATGTCAAATGAAATGCAGAAAAAAACTTGACGTTTAGGTGTGGTTCACATTCGACATCGGCCCTTAAAATTTAACCACCCTTTATATCACACACTCTAAGGAAAATGACTATGCGAAATTACATTTTTCAGTTTATGAATGATTTTACCCGTACAAGTAAGCTTTTTCCATCTATTTATAGAAATACTCTTTGGCAACCATCTTCGATTTGTATTTTGCATCTTTTTATTTAGCATTTGTGGGGTCACCTTGTCAATTTTGTTTCGAATGATGTTCTGAAACTCCTCGAAGGCGCGGGGCGTGTTCGCGTACACCAACGACTTCAAACATCTCCAGGAGAAGTTTAGACAAATCAACGAAACGCGAAATTACACGCTCTGGAAAGGCATCCTTTAAAATACGTATTGTGCGGCCCCATCCTGTTTGAAGCACATGTCCTCCAAATCCAGATCATTAACTTCCGGCAAAAAAAATTCAGTCAGCATGGCTCCATAGTGGTGCTTCATGAATTTTGCGTGCATTTTCCTTCCCCCAGAACAAAGAATTTTGCTTAATGAAGTTGACGCTGAAATAAAAATTAACCTCATCGCTCGTTATCAGTTCTGATGGAAAATCACCCACTTCGTCGTTGAGTTCCAAAATCTAAGGGCTTATGCGTTTAGCGGGTTCATTGTTATTCCCTATAAAATGATCGAATGTCAGAACCAAACTCTGAAAATTCTTAAGACCTTGAGAACTCTAGGAAAATTGCCGGATTCTAAAATTTTTTTCTTGAAAAAAACACTCAGAAGCTGAGATTTTTTTGTTTTTAATTTAGGACTTGGTTTCTATTAAATTTTTTCTATAGAAAAAAACTTTAAATTCGATGTAATTTTTTCTAGAAAAAAAAATTGTATAATTTTTATCCATCTCTAGCACAGATTTGAATTATTTATTGTTGTTTATAATTTCTACAGACATTTTGAAGGTAAAACTTTCCAGTTTTGCAGGTGTTTTCAATAGAAAAATACCTTAGAAGCTAAAGATTTTTCTACAGAAAAAATTCTTTATATCCGATGATTTTTGTTTAAGAAAAAGTCTTCGAAATCTGAGGGTTCTCCAAAAAGCGGTGTTTGAGGGTTTTTCTAAAGCAAAAAGTACTCAAAATATGAGGGATTTCCATGGGTTTTTCCCATTCTTCAGTGACTTAGTGTCTTTCTCAACAAAAAACACTCCTAACCTGAGGAGTTCTGTATTGCAGAAAGTCCTCCGAATTCGTGTGATCCATAATAAAATTTCACATCATCTGAGGGTTTTCTGTAGAAAAAATGTATTCGATATCAAAAAAATTTTTTTATATAAAAAGTAAAAAAAAATTCTCCTGTAGGAGAAAGTCCTTTGTTTAAAATGAAATTAAACATTTTTTCCTATAAGAAACAATTTTCATAATGAAGGAGATTTGTACGAAAAAAGTCATTGGACTCTGAGAAATTTCTGTAGCCAATTTCTTTAGAATCTGAAAAATTTTTAAAGCTAAGAATCCTCAAGATTTTGCGGATTATTATGTCCTCCAATTCTGAGGACTTTTTAAAGAAAGAAGTCTTCAGAGTTAAAGTGTTTTCTATTGGAAAAAATTCTCGGAGTCTGAGAATATTTTATAAATTTAAAAAATCGAAAAGTTTTCTATACAAAACGTTGTACTCAATCTCATGTTTAAGTGCAAAAAGGAGAATACTTAAACAAAACCAATTTTCAGGTAGAGGTTTTGGCTATTACAAAGTGCATTTGGTTTTTAACTGCGACTGATTATTTTGGGGATGCAGGCATCTTCTCTGATTGTTAAGCTGTGGTTAGGACTTTAAGTGAAATCGAAGACGGTTTTGTACTACAAGAGTGTGATGAACGCTTATTTTGGCAGAAGCCGTCTGAATTTCATACGGGGACTGATACACTTTGAAGTGAAGGGCTGGCGATCGGGCCAGGGATGGATCAAACCTGGTCTCTGTTAACCTTCAAAATCCGAGATCTTTTTGGATGACGAAAACGGAGCTGTTGGCCACCAACAGGCACAAGGAGATCTAGAATAGGAATAATGTTGGTGCGATCACAAAGGTTCTTTGGGGTGACCGGAACTTGGGTTGAACAAGGGAGAGAAGAAGGAACTGGTCAACATGATGGGAATTTTCACAGGTCATTCTACACTACGGTCACACCTTCCGAAATTGGGAAGGAATAACACTGTGGTGTGTGGGGCCTGCGGGGGAAACGATGAGACTCTGTAGCACTTCCTTTGTTTTTGTCGAGCTTTCGCAAGGATAAGATAAGGCATTGGTACGGGGACTTTACACTATCATTAGAGTCCTTGCGGAAGATTGACTTGGGAGACTGGAATATTTATTTTGGCGTGAGTATAGAAGAGCACACAATATACCGATTCTCTGTCATAGGGGTATGTCAACCATTTTAGGATGATCATGAAACATGAAAACTTTACCATAATGTGGATATTAATTTAGAAATTTTAACTAATGAAATTTTAAGTTTCTAAACAAATATAATTTTGCGCCCTGATATAGATACCTTAGAATCAACATGATTCTTATGTGTTTTGCTAATATTTCTAATAGTTCAAGGTATTTTCTTTCTCTCCAAAAACAAGCTTTAGTTCCAGCATATATATAAAGTTTACATATACATACATATGAAAAATATAAGCTCCTTTTATATGTTGTTTGTACAATTGTTTGCAACAAAGAAAAAATATTCAGTTTGATTTTCATATAACCCGCTGTGTACTAAATTTTGTGAGTTTATTCACAATATTTACTTTTCCATTTTTTTTTTTTTACAATGCAAAATAATTTTCTTGAACAAAAAACGAAAAAATAAATCCTAGCTTAAAAAAAAAACTACAAACTATTGCAAAATGTTGTAACAATGTAAACAAAACTTTAAATTTGTTCCTTGTTTCCAAAATCTCTATAAATTTTCTTTATGTGTTTGTTTGTTTGCTTGCTTGTGTATGTTATGTATGCGTGTGTGTTTTAACAAAAGTATTATGTGTGTTAAATAAATTTTTGCAACTATTTTTAAAAATATTTTCAAAAAAGTTTTAAAATAAATTTTAAACATTTTTTAAAGTGTTTGTTTTTTTTTTGTTTTGTCCTTTTGCATTGCACATTTTTTTATCGTTTGTTAAAGTTATTGTTTCTTTTTTTTTTTTGTTTATGTGCTTATTGGTCTGGTTGCTGTGGTTACTGTAAAATCCTAGAGTTGTATTTTATATTTATTTCGAGTATTGCCAATATAACAAAAAAAATATATATGGTATACAAAATTGTTGTTTATAGTTTTACATAGTAATACAAATTTTTTGAAATGATTTGATTGAATGGTATTAAAGGAATTTTGTATATCAGTGACTTAAATGCCAAAAGATGAATTTCAAAAATGAACATCGTGAAATTGTTGAAGTGGTATACTATCTAAAGGGTGTTCCGAAAAGCATTTTTACATTTTCAAAATATTTTAAAATCCCTTGGGTGTTGTGGTGTAAGGGTTTGCTCATTAAACTTTTACACAGAAGGTGGCGGGTTCGATCTACACAACTGACAACATTTACAAAAATAATATGTATGTTATGCGTTTTCCATCTCTTGCGGGAAACAACTGTTCTAAAATTGCTCATGTCATATTAGAAGCCCTCTGTCTGTCAGATCTTTTCCAAAGAAAGCAAAACATTAATTAATTGGAAGAATTTTCTGAGTGTTGCTTCTCTTTAAAAAAAAATGTTATACTCAACATTTTTTGAAAAAATTCGCACCTTTATATTGATAATTCGCATTAGTTATTTGGACAATACTTTTCCCAATAAAGCCTTCAATACTAAATATACAGATAAAACCTGCAAAACTAAGGACACTTGAAAATTTTATTAGGTTTTACCGATTTTTTTTTGTTTGAGCAAAAATGTTAATCAAAAGTGTGTCCCTTGGTTTTAATTAAAAACATTATGATCTATTATATAAACTTCTAAAAAAAATACTAGGAACATTTACACTACCTAGGAGCATTTAAACTAAGGGCACACTTTGACAAATCAGTAAAATATTTTCTCAGTAATCAGTAAAATATTTTTCATAGTTCTTTACGATGAGAAGAATTATTCAACGCAAAATAAACGAGAACCGAACTGAAGCATGCCATTGAGAAAAATCCGCTCAAAGGCGCCACAAAATTTGCCATTGAACTCGAAAACTACCGATGTGATGTGTCCCAAGAAAAATTATACATACAAGCAATGTAAATAGATGCAAGCAAAGTATATTTTGCAAAAACCTTTTTAAATAGGTTCCAAAAGTTTTGGAATAAAATAATTACGTTGAAGACTGTAAAACATGGAGGTGTTTCTGTATGGGGCTACATATTGAAAATCTTGTATTTATTAAAAATACAATGATATTTTAACAAATAATCTGCAGGATAATGCATCAAAAATGGGTTTAGCTGACGATTACTATTTTCATTAAGGCAACGACCCAAAATACTCATCCCTTGAAGTAAAATGTGGCTCCTCTTAAACACTTAACATATGTCAGCAAAATCTCTATAAAGTTCTGGACTCAACCCCACTGAACGCATATGAAAAGTTTTGAAAAGAAATATAAACACATATGAGAGGGTTTGGAAAAAATACCAAGTGCAACAGTTCCTTCGAGGTGCATGGAACAAAATAAGTAGCGAAACAACAAAAACCTTTGATAATTCTATGAACAAAATATTAATGGCTGCATTACACAATAAATATTAAAAAGGTGAAATTTTCGTTACATTTGTAAATTTTTAAGATAAATTTTTATTATTTTTATATGTGTCCCTACATTTGCGTTGCAAATTTCATATATTACACTACAATAATATTTTCCTTACGTTTTAATTATGTTTAATTAGACTTATTTCATTTTTGGGTTTTTGAGTATTTTTCTTTGTTTTTCTTAAATAAAAAAATTTAAAGAAAACCTAAAAACATATTGTATAGCGTACTAGCTGTTAAGGATAAGGACATTAAGGAGGTACTTTTTGCATTTTTATACCAATTTTACCAAGATTTTATGGGAAGTTTCAGAAAGTATTTCTTAAGTGAAATAGTCCACACTGCAGGGAACGAAGGTTCTTCGACAGGACCATAAGATGGATATTTCCTATTTTTAACCCTTCTCATAAACATTTCAAAATAACAAATTCTGTCTTAAATAATGTCTACATCGCACTGAAGATTGTTCATGCCAAAGTTTTTCCACATTCTTATTAGAAATTCTCGTACACGTTTTCCCTTTTAAGCCCCATTTTTACTGACTTTTTATTTGTTATTCCAAAAGAGTAACTTCTCAGTGAATCAGCCCATACCGCGGGGAATACATATTTTAAATATAGGGCAGGACATAAGGGGGGATAATTTTCATTTTTTCCACTTTGTCTATTTCTCTATGCAAATTTTCGAAAATGCCATCTCTGTGAATTTCTACGCTAATTTCTAAACATATTTCACTACGCTCTTGTTGGATATTCCAAAAGAATAAATTGGTAGTATATCAGCTCATCATCAGGAATATACAAGGTGCTCCATATACAGATATATTTTTAAATTATGTTATTTTAACACTAATAGATTTTTTTCTTTACTTTAATATTGACTACCAGTCAGTATTATACCAACACCATCCACTTCGTTATGACTGCTCAGTTTGCGCCTTACAGAAACTCGAATCGAAAATCGATTCTGGCGAATCAAGGCGCACTTTCATCTCAGACAATGCAGCAACAGAGAGTGTCAGTTTGGCGTGGATTGTGGGGTGATGGCATGATTGACACATTTTTTTCGAAAATGCTTAAAACTTGGATAATATTTGGTTCCAGCAGGAAGGCGCACCATATTAAACAGCTCATCAAACAATTGATCTCTTGCGCACTAAGTTCGGTAATTCTGATATCAGTTGTTTTGGCAAGGTGAATTGGCCGGCTCCGAGTTACGATTTGAACCCTATAGACATTTTCTGGTACCGTTAAAAACCAACGGTATGCGAGTAATCCAGAAACGATTCATACCCTTAGGCTAATATCATCCGAACAAATCGTAAGATAGATACCACCAGAAACCATCAAGAAAGGCTTACAAATTTTAACTGGAACACGACTAAAATCGTGTTTCATAAATAATGAGACTATTTGTTATTTCTTATAAAGCCATATTATATATAACAAAAGAAATTTAGTTTAGTTCCATTTATTTATTTTTTAAAAATGCACTTATTTTTGGATAACCTTTTACATTTTAAATTTCGATTTTCTAGCCAAAGGGGTTTGGGCAGGACGTTAAGAAAAAGACTTTCCCCTAGTAGAAGTCTTCGCATGATGGATCTGTCTGATCAATTGGTAAAACTTAAACTGAAAATCACTTTGGCTACGACTGCGTAAAATTTCATATTTATCCAACTAACCGGTACGAAATGTCTTATGTATATATTTCCAAAATAAATTATTACATTTCCATATTTGGGTTTTATATATTCTTAATTAAAATTAACTTTAAAGCAAATTTTTATTACTTTTTTTCTCATACAAAATATCTCAGCAATAAGTTTTCAATTCGTTGCAATATTTTAGGGATGAATGGAATTTTATAAATAAAATAAATAAGGAAATAATTCATTAAATTTTAATAAATTTCTGGATTTTTTTTTTAAATTATTAAAATTGTATTTATATATTTTTCCTTAAAAATAACTTATTTAGTTATTTAACCACAACATCATATTATAATTTGCAAAATAAATAAACCACAATATAAAGCCAATAATAACACTAGTTAACAGTTATTTTGCCTACTAAATGCAAATATGTTTTTTTGCTTTCCAACACAAAAATCTCAATATTTTTTTTTATTTATTTTCTGTTACAAAGAGTTTAATGCGGACCAATAAAAAAACAAATTTTTCACAGATACTTAATATCAGACAGTCCAAAATGAAACCAATCAAAAAATTAAAATTTGTCAAAGTGAATATTTTTAGAGTGCTTTGTTACAGCAAGAAGAAGAAACAATCAAAAATACTCAAGCGAGTTACCAGACTGCCTCAATTTTGTCCCATCCAAGAAATCGTCAGTGGTTAATTTTGTGTGTCAACTGTCTAAAGTATTTTTATTGTTAAATTGTCTCCATAAGAAAAACTGATTCCTTATTTTTAACGAAATTTTTTAAATTAATTATGAATATTATTAAAGTTAATATGATTCTTATTTAAGTAAACTTTTGCCTATTTAAATTAATATAGATTTTGTTCAGGGGTCGTTGGTTCGATTCCTAACGAGCCGATAGCCTTCGTTGCTAGTGCTCGGTAAGGGTATTAGGATATAATTTGTAATTATATGATTAATATAATTAATGTTTCTTCCACTTGATTTAATATTCTTTTTTTTTATTTTGTATGGAATTTACAAGGTGTTAAAATTTAGTGAAAAATTGGCTAATTTTTTTTTTTTTGCAAAATTAACCATAACTTCAGAATAAATATATACACACAAAATAGTTTAACAGTAACTGACTGCAATTTATTTAAAAACTTGTATGTACGTTTCCTTTTAAGTAATTATAATTACAAATTCATTTACAAATTATATCTTAATACCCTAACCGAGCACTAGCAACAAAGGTTTTTGACTCGTTGTAGCGAAACAGATCAGAGCCTCTGGTGGGAATCCAACACACGAACCCCGCACTGATAAGCTAGCACGCTACCAACTATCCTATTAAATTATATTTTTCAACACGTAAGTAAATACGGATTTTGTGTTTTAGTAAATATATTTTGTTTTAAAATAATTTGTGAAAAAAATGCTTTTTATTTCTTTATAAATAATTTTTTGATAGTTAAAATAAACAAATAAAATTAAAACTCACTAATTTTACAGTCCTTGTAGTTAATTTTCATAGCATTTAAAAACAGCGAAATATCATTTATTTTTACGGATTTTGTAATTGATTAGATAACAGTTAAAAGATATAAATAAAGTAAAATAATATTATTATTTACGAATTAAAATTTATTTTCTAACAGTTATATAAATGAAAAATCATTTTTTATTTAGGGATATTGTAAGTTAATTTAATAACAGTTAAATAAAAATAAAAAGTTGTTTTAATTTAAATAAAAACTTAGAGGACCTCATTTTTCAATTATTTAAATTACATTTTCAGTGAATTTAAACAACAAACAATTTCGATTGTGGATATTCTTTATATATACATTGATTTCATTGTTAAAATATTTCCACCCAGAAAACGGATTTGTGCTGACAAAAAAATTTGCTGCCAATCGAATGTTTTTTTTTTTTTTTTTTTTTTTTGAGGTAACTAAGTTTTCCGCTGTTACTACCGAGTTGTTATAAGTCAACCTAAATTCTGTTGTTACAATTTAATTTATCTTGTCTTAATTGTATTAAATTAACAAAAAAATAAAGATATTTAATTATTTATAGCTAGGCTGATATTTTTAGAAAAGTTAGAGCCTCCATAAAGGGCTTATCTTAAACTATCGAGATTTTATGTTTTTATTTATAACGAGCTGTCAGCCTGCATATGTTTACAAAATTAAAGCAAGTTTATTATTTTTAGCTAGGCTGATAACTGTATTTCTATCCGGCAAAAGATCTTATTAGAACCTGAAGTTTAGTCTCCAAAAATGGTACAGCTTAAAAAAAATTTATTGTCTTTTTAGCAATCAAATATGCAGCTAAGTATTTTCTTACTAAGCACTATGAAGCTACTAAAATTTAAGGACAGGTTTTTTCTTGAGCTCATGTAAAATTATTCTTTGCTTTTAAACTCAGTATATTTATAAAAAAAATAAAGCATTTTAATAATTTTAACTTTTGTAATACATATATTTCGATTTGGCAAAATATATCATCTGAATATTTTCGATTTGACAAATTTGGATTTATTTATTTATTTATTTTTTTTAATATTTTTTATCTATAGCAGCAAAACTACTGAACTAATTAAAATATTGTTTTTCAAGAAGTGTGTTTAATTATTTTTTTTTTTTAAATACATTGGTTGCTCCAGGACCGAGATATAGTTAAAAGACTTAAACTGCCTCCGGTGAAAATTAAACAAAAAAATTGAACGAAACAAAATCTAATTCATAAAAAATTAAAATGTGATTTAAGAGTTCATTTAGCAACAATACTCTCAGAAAAAAAGTTAGTAAAAAACTTGTAAACAGTTTTCAATTGTACTTTCCTATTTTTATAACGATTTTTAGTAAAAAAAAATATTTTTTGGTAATCTTTTTTGCTTTTTAAAATTTACAAATTACAGAATTTTTACAGATTTTTGTTGCTAACTTCGAAAATTAGCAAAAGAAAAACATTAGTTTTAAAAAAGTGGATATTAAAGGAAATTAAATTTCTAATAATTAAAATTTTTATTTACAAACTATAATTACCTTAAAATGTTACAGAGGGTAAAAAAGGAATCGAAAGTAAAGATACTCTTCGTAACCGAGTCATGTCCAAAAAATAGGACATCCACTTAAAATAGCACTAAAAACTTTATAGTTCTTAAAATCAGCCCTTAAAACAATTACAATCCAAAAAATTTACAAAAAATATTTTTCAAAATAAAAATTAGCAATTTAAAACTACATAATAAATTCGTTTATGTTTTTACTATTTTTACGACTGAGATTTTTTTTTAATTTTCTCTAAAATATTTTTTGAAAAATATAAAAAATATAAATTTCTATATGCTTTATTCGAGTTTGTAAATAATATTTTATTATAAATTAAAATTTTGCTATAAATTACAATTTATTGAGTTTACAGCAATTTACTAAAATTTAGTAGCGCTTACTTATTTTTATACTTATTTGATTGTAAAGGGTGGTTAAATTTTAAGGGCCGATTTGATTTTAAATAAAACACAAATTATCTAGAAAATTATTGTCATTTCTTTTAAGTATCATAATATGGTATGGTTTAATTATGTATGGAACAAAATATCGTCCTAATGATCGACGCCATCTCGGCGGCTTACCTTCATCCGATGGTCCAAATTTTCGATGACGCTGAGGCATAATTGAGGTTCTATGCCGTTAAAGTGCCGAATTATCTCATCCTTTAGCTCTTGAATTGTTGCTGGCTTATCGACTTACACCTTTTCTTTCAAATAACCCCAAAAAAAGAAGCCCAACGGTGTCAAATCACATGATCTTGGCGACCAATTGACATCGCCACCACGTGAGATAACACGGGCATTGAATTTGTCGCACAAAAGAGCCATTGTTTTGTTAGCTGTGTGGCAAGTGGCACCGTTCTGTTGAAACTACATATCGTGTACATCCATAACCTCAATTTCTAGCTTCAAGAATTCCGTTATGATCTCGCGAGAGCGAACACCGACGGCGAGTCGAGGTTGACGGCTATTCTGCCACACTATCGCGAACAACAGCAATGTTTTCCATAGAACGAACTTGGCGAGCATACACAGGTGTTTACTCATTTCCTACAGACCCGATTTGCAGTAATATGTGCACAATTATCCCGATTGTGGACACATCAAATAACCCTAAAGAAAGAAGTCCAACGGTGTCAAATCACATGATCTTGGCGGCCAATTGACATCGCCACCACGTGAGATAACAGGGCCATTGAATTTGTCGCGCAAAAGAGCCATTGTTTCGTTAGCTGTGTGGCAAGTGGCACCGTCCTGTTGAAACTACATATCGTGTACATCCATAACCTCAATTTATGGCTTCAAGAATTCCGTAATGATCTCGCGATAGCGAACACCGACGGCGAGTCGAGGTTGACGGCTATTCTGCCACACTATCGCGAACAACAGCAATGTTTTCCATAGAACGAACTTGGCCAGCATACACAGGTGTTTTCTCATTTCCTACAGACCCGATTTGCAGTAATATGTGCACAATTATCCCGATTGTGGACACATTTAGTCGATTTTGCTGACCAAAAATAATCACGAAGTGCACGAAATGCATTTTGATTTGAACGCCCATTTTCATAATAAACCTGAATAACTTTAACGCGTTGCTCGATTATGTATCTTTCCATTGTTCAAATTGAATTAGTCTGAAATTGAGAAATGTCAAATAAAATGCAGAAAAAACTTGACTTTTAGGTGTGGTTCACATTCAACATATCAATCAATAATCAATAATATTTAGTAAATTTTTTACTGATTTTTGCAAACCGATTTTAAATTTCACTTCACAAAAAGTTCACTAAAATTTAGTAGCGCCTACAAATATTTTCTACTAATTTCATTGTATTACACATCAGCAGAAATGTGTTGCTGATGCCGCTGGCTTAAATTAGCAAAATTTCCTATTAACAACACAATTCTCAGTTTCCATCACAGATTTTTTTTGGTGAGTGAACATAAGAAATTAATAGTCGCAGTTATTGCCTAAAAAAATATACCTCATATGTAAACTAGTGTAATTTAACCACATTTAACTTTTGCTTTCTCTTATCTACTTTACTGAATAAACCAAGCCAGCTATAGACATAGACAAATATTCATAAACCTACCATCACAGTCAATATAAAAACCACATGAAAAAAAAATAATATACACCAATACAGAAGTATGAAAATGATAACATAGACACAAAAGTCTGTCTCTCATAAAAACATATCACAACCACAACAGGCAAAAATAAAGACAAAGCAGGCTGAATGGCTGGCTAACTGGCTGACTGACTGACTGGCAAATAGGCAGAAAAACAAGAGTTGGATAAAACGTGAAACTAAATGAAACGCAAAATCTATTGTTAACCATAGGACAGGAAACAAATTTTTGTTTTATATGTGAAAATCAAAATAAACTGTTTCTTAAATCTAAAGTAAATAGAAAATTTGTTTTTCATTTTAAATTGTTTGTCTTATAACACTAATTTCCCAGCCCATTGTTTAACTCACATTAATATAACAGCAGACAGCAGTTATTTAAATATCAACAGCAAACAATAACAAAATGTTAACTGTCGCGTTGCCAATGTCAACCATGTAAAAAAATGTTGTTATTTTAAATATTTTCTTTTTTTTTTGAGAATTCTTTTTTTTTCATGCCAATTTGCAACTAACCAGGTTTAGTACTAAGTAACCAAATAAACAAAAAAGTTGAGTGAAATAAATATAATATAAAAAAATTATAAAGCTTGGATATATAAATTTAAGTTAACTAAAATAAAAATATAAAATAAAATTAAAAACTTTAACAACAACAAGCAAAATATAAAAAACAAATTTAGATTTTATAAAAAGTGTTTAAAAAAAACTTAAAAAAAAATAATGTGTAAAACTTTATATTAACTGCCATTATAAAAACTGAATTTTAGCAAACAGCTGAACTAAAAATTTTATTTATCTATTGTTTTCACCATTTGTCCTCCTATGGACAAATGGTTTGGGGAGAAACGTTTGTGGTTATTTGGTAATCATCTGCCCCTATTACCACGTAGGTGAGTGACCTTTTCTTTATTAAGGTATTAGATTTTTTTTGTTATTGCTGTTAAGAAAGTAAAACAATGAAATTAACTATAAATGAAAATGAAAGTTATAGTAGTGATTAATATATAATGAAGCTTAACTAACCCAGCAAAAATATGACCTCAACTACTTACCAGCGTATTTACTCGTTTTAATAGGTTTATTCGCCATGTCCAAAAAGTATTGGGTACTCATTATTTTGGTAAGCGATAGGGTAATGATTACCCATTTGTGTTTTTTGTAGAAAATTCGAATATAATTCGAAAAATTTTAATTAAACTGCCCAGCAAAACCACACATTATAAAATAATGTGTAAATTAATGTATAGACATACTTACTTAATAAATGGTTTTAACAGGCGATCAGATCCTAAACAGTTTTTGGACGAATTACTTTAAGAGTGAAAAAATAAGTGGTTACTTATATGGTTACGAGAATGGAATAAGTAATGTTTCCAAAAATAGATATTCATAAAAAAATTATTACAAATATTTTAAGTATAACGTGCTCATGATGAGAATCGAACCTAAAACCTCCGGTTGCCAGCCGAGAACTTTCATATAATATTTCATTACTTTAAACATAAATGAATTTTTGCATTTTGTGTTTTTGTTCGTGTTGCCGAAACATATCGTACATTATCCTTAAACTGGAAAAAAAAATTCAAAGTAATGTGTCTAAAAATATTTTTTTAAAAAAAATTATAATTATTACTTTACGTTTATAAATCATACAATATGTTACCAATGATAGCTAATGCATTAATTTTTGCCTTCAAATAATGCAAAATGTAACGTGATATCATTACAAGCTAATGCATGAGTATATTACATTTTTTTCAAATTTTTGCTGGGCTTATCTTTAAGTTTTAAGGCTTGGATGATTCAATACACCAAGAAATACTGAAATAATACGATTACACCGAAAAAAAATGAAATAATTCAATTGAACTCTCTGCGAAGTTTATCGAGATTGTCACTAAACATTAATAATTTTTTGCGAAATTAGTTTTGTGAGTCCTGGAGCAAATATAGTTACTCATTGTACAGGTAGGGACGCTGAAATACCTTTGTTAAAATCATCAATGTATATATGTATATTCATTATCAGCGTAAATATGTTTTTGACAATTTTTAAAATATTTTTAGTCGCTATTAAATCTAATTAAATTATATATAATATAACTGCTTTAATAAAAAAAATTATTATTTAGCCAATAACTAATATCTGAATACAGATTTTTGGCGGTCTTGGCCATACTTCAAATTTTCGGCTTGGCTGAAATTTATATACATTTGCAAGGAATAAATTTGTGTGGAAATAAATTTTACAAAATTTTTGTGTGACTATCATTTTTCCTATACGAAGTATAACAATATAACAATCACATAAAACACGAACAACTTACTATGCTTTATGTAGAAATAACAGGTGGAATAGGATCATATATGAATATATATGAGCATGTATATGATTATACACAGGTATATATAATCATATCTATTCGCATATAGTTCAATATGTGACTATAAATGGTCTCATATATGACCATTTATGTTGGGATTTGAATCATATTTTCTCCATTTTATATATTTCTCTATATGAGATATAATATCATATGGTACCTTAACAAAACTATGTTTAATATAATTCAATATTATGTAAGATCTAATTATATATGATTTAATATATTGCCTCAAATCAAAATATATTTTATTTATTTTAATTTCTTTTAATAATACAGTAAAAATATTTTTTTAAAAAAAATTATAATTATTACTTTACGTTTATAAATCATACAATATGTTACCAATGATAGCTAATGCATTAATTTTTGCCTTCAAATAATGCAAAATGTAACGTGATATCATTACAAGCTAATGCATGAGTATATTACATTTTTTTCAAATTTTTGCTGGGCTTATCTTTAAGTTTTAAGGCTTGGATGATTCAATACACCAAGAAATACTGAAATAATACGATTACACCGAAAAAAAATGAAATAATTCAATTGAACTCTCTGCGAAGTTTATCGAGATTGTCACTAAACATTAATAATTTTTTGCGAAATTAGTTTTGTGAGTCCTGGAGCAAATATAGTTACTCATTGTACAGGTAGGGACGCTGAAATACCTTTGTTAAAATCATCAATGTATATATGTATATTCATTATCAGCGTAAATATGTTTTTGACAATTTTTAAAATATTTTTAGTCGCTATTAAATCTAATTAAATTATATATAATATAACTGCTTTAATAAAAAAAATTATTATTTAGCCAATAACTAATATCTGAATACAGATTTTTGGCGGTCTTGGCCATACTTCAAATTTTCGGCTTGGCTGAAATTTATATACATTTGCAAGGAATAAATTTGTGTGGAAATAAATTTTACAAAATTTTTGTGTGACTATCATTTTTCCTATACGAAGTATAACAATATAACAATCACATAAAACACGAACAACTTACTATGCTTTATGTAGAAATAACAGGTGGAATAGGATCATATATGAATATATATGAGCATGTATATGATTATACACAGGTATATATAATCATATCTATTCGCATATAGTTCAATATGTGACTATAAATGGTCTCATATATGACCATTTATGTTGGGATTTGAATCATATTTTCTCCATTTTATATATTTCTCTATATGAGATATAATATCATATGGTACCTTAACAAAACTATGTTTAATATAATTCAATATTATGTAAGATCTAATTATATATGATTTAATATATTGCCTCAAATCAAAATATATTTTATTTATTTTAATTTCTTTTAATAATACAGTAATTTTTGACAAATCCCAGAACACAAACACCTAAAAAACTAGTTAAATTCAAGATTGTGATATTCAATATATTCAGAAAAAAAAGTTAGTAAAAAAATTTGTCAACGGTTTTCAATCCCACTTTACTATTTTTGTACTGATTCTTAGTAATTAAAATATTATTTAGCAAATCTTTTTGCTATTTAGATTTTACAAATTACAGAGTTTTTACAGAATATTTACAAATTTTTGTTGCTAATTTCAGAAATCATTTTACAAATTTTTGAGAACCGATTTGCTAAAATTAGCAAAAAAAAAATATTAATTTAAAAAAAGAGGATATTAAAGGAAATGTTATTTCTAATTAAAACTTACACCTAAAAACTTAAATTACCTTAAAATGTTACATAGATTAAAAAAAGGATCGGCAGTGAATATACCGACTCATGCCTAAAAATATGACATCCACTTAAAATAGCACTAAAAAGTTTTTTTAGTTCTAAAAAAAATTAAAATTTGACCTTAAAATAAAAAAAAATATTGACTAAAATATTTTTAAAACAGAAATTACCAAATAAAAACAAAATGATTAATTTGTTTATGATTTAACAATTTTTAAGATTTTTAAGCCTTTGATTTTGTTTTTAATTTTCTATAAAATATTTTTAGAAAAAATAAATAAAAAAAATTGATGATTGATAAAAAAATAAATTTAAAATTTTGTACTAATATTCACAATATTTAGTAATTTTGTTTTTGTTGATTTTAGCAAACCGGTTTTAAATTCCGCTTTACAAAAAGTTTACTAAAATTTAGTAGCGGCTACAAATTTTTCTACTAATTTAATTGTACTACACGTCAGCAGACATGTGTTGCTAAGATTAGCAAAAAATACTGCTGGGCTCAAATTAGCAAAATTTTCAGTTGCCATTACAGACATTTTTGGTGAGTGTAGCTTCGTAGCTTCGATATCCTGTTTATAGTAATAACTGTTTATGGGAAGAATAATCTTTTGACACAGAGCCATTTTTTCAAACTTGGCAAAAAAGGTGCGTCTAATTAACAATTCCATCAAAACAAAATTAGATTTAAAAAAAAATTGTAAAGTTCATCTTACAAATATGATCGAAAGTACAGGTTGGTTGAAAAGTTCCTGCGCTCACCAAGAGATGGCACTGCTAGCTCCAAACTTTTTTTCTCAAGTTGGTATAACTGTCCTGAGAACACATGCAAAGTTGCAAATCATTCTGTCAATTCTTTCTTTGTTTACAAGCCATTTGAAGTTGACGTGTCATTGATTTTTTTTAATATGGAAAAAATTGAATATTGTGCACCCATTAGATTCTTTGTTTTGAAGGGTTTAAGAGCAAAGGAAATTTATGAACAATTGTTAGAAGTGTATAAGGAGTCCTTACCTTCAAAACGCACCGTTGAATTTTGGGCTGGTGAATTTAAACGTGGTCGTACCAGCCTTGAAGACGATCATTAACAATTCAACAAAAACTGGATCGAAAACAAATTTCTCAGCGTAATTTGGAGCGTTTTAAGCCGAATGAAACCGACTTCTTGCGTCGTTTTATAACTATGGATGAGACTTGCATCTACCACCATGATACGAAATTGAAACAAGAACGTTTACAGTCGACTGAAGCTGGTTGTTCAGCTCCAAAGCAGGTGAAGTCACAACGATCAGCAAAGAAGGTTATGGCATCAGTTTTTTGGGATGCAAAAGAAATTTTGTTGATTGATTATTTTCAGAAAGGTAAAACAATCAACTCTGAATATTATTGCAGCCTTTTGGATCAGAGCTGGATGAAAAAATTCGTGAGAAAAGACCTGGTTTAAAGAAGAAAAAAAATCATATTTCATCAAGACAATGCACCTGCTCACAAAAGTGTTTTGACGATGGCTAAATTCGAAGAATTAAAGTACAAATTGCTTGAACATCCACCGTATTCACCAGATTTGGCTCCCAGTGACTACTATCTCTTCAGAAATCTCAAACAATTCCTTCGTGGAAAGCATTTTTCGTCGAATGAAGAGGCCATAGCAGCCGTAGACGGTTATTTTGCAGAGCTTCCGGAAAACCATTATAAGGTATCCCATCCTTATTGGAAGATCATTGGAACAAGTGTATTGAGCTTCTAGGAGAAAATGTTGAATAAAAAAATATATTTCGTAACAAAAACAGTATTTTTCATTTCGAGCGCAGGAACTTTTCAAACAACCTGTATTTAAAGTTCTCTAAAATTCCCAATCTAATGGTGTACAATTTTGGAGCTATTTTACTAAAACCTTTATATTTAATCATTCAAAACATATACATGCAAGCCTAAATAAAACTGTAAAATGTGATTAAGTCTAATGTTAAAAATAACTAATTAAATAATTCGTAGTCTTTGTTCGGTTTTAATTTTTTAAAATGTTGCAAAGTGTCCAAGTTTTTTTTCCTGAATAATAGTAGTATTTAAATAAGTTTTTATTTAC
Source organism: Eustalomyia histrio (assembly GCA_949748255.1). NCBI lineage: Eukaryota > Metazoa > Arthropoda > Insecta > Diptera > Anthomyiidae > Eustalomyia > Eustalomyia histrio. The sequence continues at coordinate 124,655,299 of OX456526.1, forward strand.
TTTTTGTTTGTGCTAGCTTATCAAGTTACAGAAACTATTTGATTCAAAATTTGTTGATATAAGTGTATTTAGAAATTCACTGAGATTGTTTATTTTTGATGGTTGCAAAAAAATACTAAACAACGTGGAGGCTTGAAACTGTAAACAAGAATTGGCAACCTTAGACAATTTTCACAAATAAAATTTTGTTTTTTTCAAATTACTTCCACCATCTTAACGTCAGGTAGACTAATTTTGAAACCACCTTCCTATATCGGACCTCATATTATACAAATCCACTCAGAATCTATTTTTAAGTCGATATGGCGAAGATATCTGATTGTTATTTGAGGGTTGGTGGAAGGTTCATCCAGAGAAAGGATTGGTTGCAATTCGGCCAAAGCCATTATAATTCATTTCTAAGTATTTAATTTTATTAGGAATTAAAAAGAGGGAAAAGAAACTAAAAATCAATCCTATTATCGAATTATTGGTATTTCCAATCAACTTTTAAAATAAAATTGGTTTAGTACTATTTGTGTGCTGTGGAAGCAACCATTTATTTAGTGAATATATTAGAAAATTGGTACAATCTATCAAATTTATTTAAAAAAATTGTCGATATTTAAAAGTGGTAACTACAAATATGGTTATCCTGATCAAATATATCATTTAATTAGGCTTTCAGTAGAAACAACCGAATTGTGGATTGTATTGATTATACACGCCACTAATGATTGGCATTGATAACCACACTTGTATACTATATTTATTTTTCTAAAAAAAATAATTTAAATTCAAAATTAGCCATCAAAATTTATAAGTGTTTGTGGTGTAGTGGGTAGAGAGGTAGCTCAGTATTCCAAATTTCCAAGTAAAAATTCCGGCAAACATTTAAAAAATATTTTTTTTAATTAAAATCAAATATTCAAATTATTAAATATATCAAAGAAAATTAAAATTATTTGTAGTAAGCAAGAGTGTGAACCATTAATCTAAATGCACAGGTTCGATACCGGAAAAATCTAAAAATAAAATTTTTCTTAAAATAAAATTTTGTGGAACGTAATAATATTTCTATGAATATAAATATTAAAGTGTACAACTGAATATTGGCTTTCATATCTAAAAATATAATTTAATATAAAAACTGTTGTCGTAACCGCCAGGAACCGATTGGCACCAAATTCGGTGGTCACAACTGGAAGTATATAGAAACATAAATCATACCTGCAATTTTAAAGGAAAACTGAAAACATTTGGACCTAACCCCCATATACACCCACCATATCTAAGTTTTCTTAAATACATTTTTTCGAGCATTTCACTCTGATTTTTTTACCATATTTATTGCACCATTGATTTTCCGCCTATATTATAATGGTCGGGTTTCTTCCCAGAATTTGATCCGATTCTCGGAATATGATCCAAATCGTACTGTGGTGTAGGTTATCTCATGATTGTGCTTTACCGACTATAATTTTTAAAATTATTTTCATTTTATATTCTGTCCTTAGAATACTTTATAAAGGGTGTCCCAAGAAGAACGCAATTTTTAAATTTTAAATAAAACACAGATATTTAAAAAAAATCGTGAAACTTTATTATATCGTAAAGTAGACAGAATGAGGTTATGTATGGAACAATATATCGTGCAGATGGCCATCGCGGCTTTGCTGGCATGCACGCGATCTTTTAATGAAATTTTCAATGACCGTTTTGCATGAATGCTGCGGTATTTCATTAATGCAGCGTCCAATTTCCTCTTTTAAGGCTTGAGTCGTCGTCGGCTTATTCGCGTAAACCATCGACTTCAAAAAACCCCAAAGAAAAAAATCTAATGGTGTTAAATCGCACGATCTAGGCGGCCAATTCTGATCTCCAAAACGCGAAATAACACGACCGGGAAATGACTGATGCAGCAATTGAATTGTTTCTCTGGCTGTATGACATGTGGCGCCATCTTGTTGGAACCACATGCCCTCCACATTCATTTCTTCAATTCTAGGAAAGAAAAAACTGGTTATCATTTCACGATACCGAACACCATTGACTGTTTGCGCTTGATCTGCCTCATTTTCATAAAAAAAAAGGTCCAATGATTCCTCCAGCCCGAAAATCACACCACACAGTGACACGTTGAGGATGCATTTGCTTCTCGTGAATCACTCGAGGATTTTCCTCACCCCAAATGCGACAATTCTGCCTATTGACGAAGCCATCAAGATGAAAATGGGCCTCGTCACTGAAGATGATTTTATCGGCAAAATCAGCATTTTCATGTTGTCTCTCCAATACCCAATTAACGAACTCCCTTCGCTGTCCATGGTCAGCTGGCTTCAGTTCCTGAGTCAATTGAACTTTGTATGCATGAAGATGCAAATCTTTCGTCAAAATTCGCTGCAAAGTGGATTTGGAGACACCAATTTGCTGAGCTCGGTGTCGAATTGAGGTGGATGGAGTTTGAGCGACATCATCACGTACAGCTGCGACATTTTCGGTCGATCGACCTGGTCGATGGCGCGTTGTTGTCTTTACATCACTAACAGACCCAGTTTCGGCAAATTTATCCATTAATCTCTTTACAGTTGACTCTTTTGGAGCATTATTGTGACCCCAAATTGATCGCAATTTGCGAACTGTAGCCGCAAAACTTTCACCATTTTGGTAAAACAATTTCACAATGAGAATAAGTTGTTCATTCGTGTAGCGCTCCATTTTTACTAACCTCGTACCTTCTACTAGCAAACAATAACAATTGTTCAAATATCATACAATGACACTTCGAATGTTGCCAGATTTAAAAATTGCGTTCTTCTTGGGACACCCTTTATAATGATCTAAAGGGATGGATATAGTTGAACTTACATGAATTTAAATTAAAATTATAGATAAGAATGAAAAATTATTTTGAATGTCAAAATTTTATAAATACACTCCAATACAAATATATATACAGTCAGAGACATATAATATATAACTCGCAATTTATAGCGACCTCTAAATAATATTCAATTGCATTAATTTTTGGTTTAGTACACATATATTTTGATAAAAGAAACAATAACAAACTTGTAGAATGAAATAAACTAGTTTATTCATGCAGGCGTAGAGTATTCAAAAACCGAAACCGAAAACCGGTCAACCGGTTTCTTTTTTTTAAAAACCGATCGGTTTCGAATATTTTGTAAATTCGATTTGGTTATGAAGATTTAAATGTAAGTCTGATAGATTCCGATGAAGACTTAACTTTGGATATTCCAAATTCAAATAGTTTAAATTCTGATCTAAATAACACAATAAACAGTATTCAAAATCCTAAAAAAGAGATGTACAAAATCATTCATCATTATATGTGACCTTCTCCGAGAAAAGGGACTTAGTGTGTGAAAATAAATTTTTGAGAAAACCGCATTTAAAGTTTCATAACGCATTATCACTGTGAACACACCTTCAGTTGGGAGATGCGATTTGATATGGTAAGTTATGATTGGGTACCGACTATGGTGACATCATGCCTATGTGGTGACGTATTTTTTTTCGCTTTTAGAGTGACAATTTAAAAACAATTTAAAACCAAAAAATCCAAAGAAGTAAAATTTTAATGTTTTTCTCATTTTTATCGATTTTCCCAAGTTAGTTTTGTACGTTTTTATGGGGTAAATAAATTTTTATCAGAAATCCAACTCATTTTATCTTATTCTACACCCTTTAAGCTACCAGAATCCACTCTTAAGTCCAAACCCGTTATTTGACACACTAGGTCCCTTTTCTCGGAGATGGTCACATTTCATATATCTTGATAAATGCGACTGAAAAGTTGGACAATTTATATAATTGTCTTTTGACTATTTGTCCAATATCTACTATGAGTGAAAGAGTATTTTCCACTTCTAGCTTTATCAAAAGCAAACAAAAAAATCGTCTTAAAACGAAACATTTAAATTTCATATTATTTCTAAAATATTATTTTAAAAGTGAAAAATAGATTTTCTTTTTACATATTTAAAATGTAATAAAAAAAATGTAATAAAAAAAAGGTGTCAAACGCTTTAAACGTTCAAATTACTAACGTAGCTAAATTTACCCAATTTACAAACTTAATGATCTCTATTCATTTGATATGAATATAGTTTTATAATATTAATTTTTTAATTACTCTATGCAGGCGATTTAATTTAGAGTAATATTGAGTTTGCAACCACAGAGCGTATGAGTGTTATCAATTTAAAGAAAATATTACGTATACGTCATGGTTCACTAAATTCATGTATATTGTGATATTTACAATTTAAAAGTGGGCCCAGGGACCCGAAATAATTGTTATTATTTTTTAAATATGCAAAAATAACTAAAAAAAAATTGAAATTGGTCCTGTAATAATAATTATAAATTACCCAGAAAATTGAAATTATGAAAGATTATTACAGTGGCTTAACGAACATTCGATTTAACGAACAGGCAAAATTTTTACATTACTGACTGTGTATAACGAATTAAAATCCAATTTAGTACTCAATTTAACGAACAAATAAAAAAATATGTATAAAAAATAATTTGTTTCAAGTCATTCTAAGATTTTCATTTGCATTTTTTCCATTCTAATATTTTGTTGACCATGTATGTTATTGTACATGCACGCATCGGCTGAAAAACCCGTAGGATGGCACATAAAGGGTGTCCCAAGAAGAACGCAATTTTTAAATCTGGCAACATTCGAAGTGTCATTGTTTGACATTTGAACAATTGTTATTGTTTGCTAGTAGAAGGTACGAGGTTAGTAAAAATGGAGCGCTACACGAATGAACAACGCATTCTCATTGTGAAATTGTTTTACCAAAATATTTACCAAAATGCGGCTACAGTTCGCAAATTGCGATCAATTTGGGGTCACAATAATGCTCCAAAAGAGTCAACTGTAAAGAGATTAATGGATAAATATGCCGAAACTGGGTCTGTTAGTGACGTAAAGACAACAACGCGCCATCGACCTGGTCGATCGACCAAAAATGTCGCAGCTGTACGTGATGATGTCGCTCAAGCTCCATCCACCTCAATTCGACACCGAGCTCAGCAAATTGGTGTCTCCAAATCCACTTTGCAGCGAATTTTGACGAAAGATTTGCATCTTCATGCATACAATCTTCATGCATACAAAGTTCAATTGACTCAGGAACTGAAGCCAGCTGACCATCATGGACAGCGAAGGGAGTTCGTTAATTGGGTATTGGAGAGACAACATGAAAATGCTGATTTTGCCGATAAAATCATCTTCAGTGACGAGGCCCATTTTCATCTTGATGGCTTCGTCAATAGGCAGAATTGTCGCATTTGGGGTGAGGAAAATCCTCGAGTGATTCACGAGAAGCAAATGCATCCTCAACGTGTCACTGTGTGGTGTGGTTTTTGGGCTGGAGGAATCATTGGACCTTTTTTTTATGAAAATGAGGCAGGTCAAGCGCAAACAGTCAATGGTGTTCGGTATCGTGAAATGATAACCAGTTTTTTCTTGCCTAGAATTGAAGAAATGAATGTGGAGGGCATGTGGTTCCAACAAGACGGCGCCACATGTCATACAGCCAGAGAAACAATTCAATTGCTGCATCAGTCATTTCCCGGTCGTGTTATTTCGCGTTTTGGAGATCAGAATTGGCCGCCTAGATCGTGCGATTTAACACCATTAGATTTTTTTCTTTGGGGTTTTTTGAAGTCGATGGTTTACGCGAATAAGCCGACGACGACTCAAGCCTTAAAAGAGGAAATTGGACGCTGCATTAATGAAATACCGCAGCATTCATGCAAAACGGTCATTGAAAATTTCATTAAAAGATCGCGTGCATGCCAGCAAAGCCGCGGCGGCCATCTGCACGATATATTGTTCCATACATAACCTCATTCTGTCTACTTTACGATATAATAAAGTTTCACGATTTTTTTTTTAAATATCTGTATTTTATTTAAAATTTAAAAATTGCGTTCTTCTTGGGACACCCTTTAGATGACGCCACTAATTCAAAATCTATATAATTTTTTGGAACTGCCAACCTTCAGATGATACCTGTCAAAATTGAATGACAATTCATTCATTAGTAAATAAGTAACAGCTGTTTTAGTGACGTTAGTTTTGTGATTTTGAAAACAATGGATGCAAGGCAATTTCGTGTGTTGATTTCTCATTGGTTTTTATTGGGAAAAAAATTATTTTAATCCAAAACTTGGCTTAGTAAGTGTTATTCGGACTTTGCTCCATCGAGACAAATGGTAGAAAAGTGGTTTTCTGACTTTAAACGTAATCGTACAAACAGCGTGAACTGGTCTGGTCGTCCAAAAGAGGTGGTGATACAGGAAAACATACAAAAAGTTCACATAATCGTTTTGGCAGACCGTAAAGTGAAGTTGCAGAAAATAGCTGATACCTTTAAGATATCGAAGGAACGTGTCTGCTTTATTTTGCATGAACATTTCTCCATGCAAAAGCTGTTTTCGAAATAGGTGCCGCGTTTGCTCACAGTGTACTGAAAACAACAACGTGTCGATGATTCCAAATGATGGTCAAATTGCACGAATTACACTTTATATTGCTTCCGCATCCACTGTATTTGTCAGATTTGGCTCCCAGCGATTTTTACCAGTTTTCAGACCTTAAAGAGATTTAATTCGAATGAAGAGGTGATTGCCGAGACAGAGACCTATTTTAAGGCCAAAGATAAAACATTCTATAAAAAAGGTATCGAAATGTTGAAAGGCGTTGGAGTGATTGTATCGCTCTTGAAGGAGGCTAAGTCGCATTTTGCCAAAAAAAAAAAAAAAGTGTTGTTTTTTTGATTATCCTACGGACTTTTCAGCCGATGTCTAAATTTGGTCATTACGCTTTTTGTTGTGAACTTGTAAACTTGTGAACATTGAAAAAATGGATGAAAGGAAACGTTTAACACTTAAAGAAAGGGTAAACATTTTAGATGCATATACAAATGGAGAGAGTGTTACTGGATTATCAATTAAATGTGGTTTAGTCAAATCTATAACAAGATATGATATGAATTATCCAGGGTTTGGCAGGCAATACCGCTAAATTACCATTATCGATTCAATATCCTTTCAACTGACTATCGTTACCCCTAAAATACCGTTACCGAAATAACTGAAAAAAATCGTAATCCTTAAAATACCGTTACCGAAATAATATAAAATACCGTTATAGCTAAACTACCCATACCGAAATAACTGCAAAAATCGTTATTCTTAAGATACCGTTAGCGAAATAATAGAAAATACCGTTATCGCTAAAATACCCATACCGAAAGAACTGAAAAAATCGTTATCTCTAAAATACCGTTACCGAAATAACTGAAAAAATCGTTATTCTTGAAATAACGTTAAATTAAATTTCATTAGCAAAAAGGTAAATAAATTAAAAAAAATGTACAACGTAATAAGTTGTTACAAAGTCAGATCCTGTTCGTAGTTAATTAACGGTTCTGCTTGAGAGAACTACAAAAAGGGACGCCCTACGTGACATTTATGGCTAAGGAGTACTGGGGGTCCTTTGTCTTCTTAAATTAACTAATTTAAGTTATATTTCTTGTTATTATTGGAATATGGAAAAATGTCATAATGTCATAATGTCAATTATAGGAAAGCCATTAACACGTAATGTATTAAATGTACCTGCAATATTTTGTATTGTAGTCAACAAACAAATTTTTTACATAAAAGCGCAAATTCGAAATTTTTTACCCTTTGCTAACAAAATTTTAAAATATATTTTAAGCTACTTTAAGTTCAATATTTAAGATTGCTGAGATTAGAGATGGCCACGTGAGAGATTTTTGACTCACGCACGATCACGAATCAAAAATTACAATCATACACGATAGTTTTTTTTAAATGGTTACTTTAATTTCTTTTATTTAATAATATTTTAAGTTGCATGAAAATTTTCCTTAGAAATAATTCATCAGTTTCTAAATTCAGGTAAATTTTTACTATTACATAGGAAAAAATTGATTACTTTTTGTTTTTAATTGTCTGAACTAATTTTTAGAAAACAATTCTTCAAAATTAGAAAGTGGTATACTTAAAAACTGAATTTGGAAATGGCTTTCTAAAATTTAGTTTATCTTACTACTCGCAAACAAAAAATGAACCCACATTAATTTCAAGTACTTTCTCGATTTTAGTTAGACACATTTTTTTAACTAAATGGGAGTAAATTTTGTTCTTAATTTTTTTTAACTAAACGTAATTATATTACATTTTAGTATGCAATTTTCTTAAAACTAAGATGTTTTTTCTAAAAATTAATAAATTTTTTTTATTTGACTTGTTTTTTTCCTAAAATCAAGAAATATAACTAAGGAAAAATAAGAACTATTTCTGAGTATATAAACTATTTCGTTTTTCCTCAAACTTAGGAACTTTTATTCTTTTTAAGAAACTTTTTTTAAGTTTTAATAAAATTTTACTTAAATTGAGGAAAATTTATAAACTACTTTAAAGAAAATTTTTGATAACATTTTAGTTCATTTGTTTTTTTTAGTGTACCATTGAGTAGTGAGTGCTGTTGGTGTAGTAGCTTAGATATGGACTATGAAATCAGTAGGACCCGGATTCGATTCCTGGCTCGAGCGACCAAAAAGAAAAAATTTTCTAAAATAAATAATTATTTCTTCGGTTGGCCCGAGCGAACCATTGAAAATAATATCTGTTCTAAAGGGCTTCAAATCTCGCCGTTCGGATTCAGCATTGAACTGTAGGTCCGGTCATGTATTCTAAGAATATGCAACACACCTTATTACGCATGAGTGGAAGCGCAGTGGTATCCCAACAGACACTCAGTTTCTATGTGAGCTGGCGAATAAAGTTGGCTGCCACCTCTACCTAACCGAAAATATCATTTAGTAGGCTTGTTACTTATAATGAAAAATTCTTTGAATACAGAAAGAGCGAAAAAAGAAAAATCTTTCTAGTGGATATGGAAGACCGAAAAAAAAACTTTCATTTTGGTTACAGAAAAAAAATTAAAATCTTTTGTAATGGTTACGGAAGACCAAAACAAAATTAAAATCTTTTTTTTTTTTTTTTTTTTTAACATCCGATTTTATTTACACCTGTCTTTATATGACAATTAGTAATTAGCTTTGAGGTTTGGGTATTAATTAACTTAAATCAACACTTAAGATAATTTATATTTAGTGTAAGTAAACATTTATATTAAATTATATAAAATATATTTTGCCAAATTATCAATTATAAGAATCGGACAAATAGTTTCGATGGAGTGCATCGCTTAAGTCTTCTTGAACCTGAGAGCTCGTTATAGGGTAGTTGTGCAATTTCATTGTTAGAATGAGTTGTAAGTTTAAATGTATGTTTTAAGCTGGAATTCCTTATGACTTCTTGGACTGTGCTGACGTTAAGATCACGATATATATTTTCATTGGATATGTACCATTCGGCGTTTATAATAGTTCTCAGTATTTTTGATTGAACTCGTTGGATGATTTTTATATTAGAGTTGCTTGCAGCAATTTGTTTTGTAAGGATAAAGTTGAGTCCTTTCCTAAGAGCCAGTAAAGTTGTCCAAATTTGTACTTTACTTCGTATTTTTTACGGATGATATGATCTTTCCAGATTAATTTAGAGTCGATTATCATGCCAAGATATTTAGCTTTATTATCATTTTGAATCGGAGTGTTGTTTATCGTAATTGCTTGATGATCACTTATCTTCCTATTTGTGTAAGTCACTTGTACTGTTTTTTCACTATTTACTAAAATACCCCAGGTTTTAAACCAGTTTAGAGTATTGTCCAGCAATTGTTGAAGGTTTGATATGGCCAAAGTTATATCTTTATTTGATGTCAAAAGGATAGTGTCGTCTGCAAATGTTGCAATCATATCTGTGTTTCTTGTTGGAGTAGGAATGTTTGCTGTGTACAGAAGGTATAGGATAGGGCCAAGAACACTACCTTGCGTAACTCCCGCTACCATTTTAATTATGCTTCAGCATTCATCTTTATACTTAACATAAAAGTGCCTGTCAGTAAAATAACTTTGTAGAATAAGAAAAAAGTCCATTGGTAGATTTTTTTCCAATTTATAAAGTAGGCCAGCATGCTACCCACGCTTTCGCTACATCAAGATATGTGGCCACGCAAAAATTTTTGTTATCAATTTCAGATGAGATTTTGTTAGTTACTCTATGTATTTGTTGGATCGTAGAGTGCATGGGCCTAAAACCAAACTGATGCGCTGGTATAAGATTTCTTTCTATAAGTATTGGTTCTAGTCGATCAAAAATAAGTTTTTCAAATAATTTAGATAAAAGTGGTAATAGACTTATTGGCCTGTATGAAGTAGCCCTTGTGGCGTCCTTGTTGGGCTTTGCAATAGCGATTATTTCTGCAACTTTCCATACTTTAGGAAAATATTTCATTGCTATTATAACGTTAAAGATATTTCTTATGTAGATAAGTCCCTTCATTGGTAGTTCTTTTAATAGTTTGCCCGTTACTCTGTCATAGCCAGGGAATTTTTTAGCATCAATTCTTGTTTTAATAGTAGTTTTAACTTCATGTAGAGAAACGTTTTTGATGTGGCAGTTTGTGGATGAAATGATATTTGGCAGAGTAATATTTTGTTTGTCCATTTCATTAGAGAAAGTTCTGTAAAAATGATCAGCTAATACTTGAGCCTTTTCGTTATGATTTCTGGCCCACGTTAAGTCAGATTTTTGGATTGGCGGTTGATGAATAATAGCATTGTTAATTTTTCTTGTGGCTTTCCATAATGAGTAGTTTGTTGTCTTGGTTGAATCAAGGTTTTCAAGATAACTTTTCAGTTTATCCTGTTTGTACTTTTCCAAAAGATCCTTTAATTCCTTGGTTAGTTTGTTAAGGATTGTTATATCAAAGGGTGATCTTGTTGATTGCCATTTTTTTCTTTGTTTTCTCTTTGCCTTAATCTTTTCTTTGATGAATGGTGATATACTATATTTGTTTGATTTATGAGTTATTAAAGACCAAAAAATATGGGTTATTTGTAACTATTATTCAGAGAGCAGGTTTTAAAAATTCGTGATAAATTATTAATTTAGGATTCCTTTTTTCAAATATTGGTTATAACAGTTACGCGTTTGTCCCTGCACAAAACATAACAAGTGTTTATATAATTTACTAAGGCCCGATATTCAGTTAAAATTTAATCAACAGTAACATTCAAGTTTTACATGGAAAACAACACTTAATGAATCAGTTAAATTCCCAGTTTGTAGCTAATGTAATATTGTGATAAAAGGGTTAAATTATAATAATTTATTCCTTTATTGGAACTTAGAAAATTCTTTAAATTTATATATTGTCTCTTTTCTTTTATGACTATAATATAACTGATTATTTTGAAAAGCTTTAAAAGCTCCATACAAAATACAATTCATCTTAATCCTTTAAAACTAAACCATTTAACACATTAAAAAATAGTTTTATGAAAACTACTACTATTTTACACACAAAAAAAAATCCATAAAAAACTAAAAATTTATGACACTAATAATGACAGTCATGCCTCTAAGGCATTATTAATAATCATCTTGATAACGATATGAAAAAATGAACATGAACAAAAAAAAAAACGCGAACTAAAATGTGACTACTTTTTTCCTATCTAAAATAAAAAAAAATAAACTTCAGTTTAATAAAAAACTTCTGCAAAAAAACACACAGTAAGTTAAGGAAAAGGAATATTAGCTCAATATTTTTACCCAACCAAAAAAAAAAAAAACAACAAAAAAGAAGAAAACTACAGACAAAAATAGCATTCATCATAATTTTATGATGCAATTTAAATATTATTTGGTAAAAAAAACACAAAAGGAGAAAGAAACTCTTGTAGAATATCATGCATTTGTCACTATCGATTTTACCATTACCAATCAGTTATAACAAAAATATGAAATTTAGAAGCCCACTTATTACACAGTGCAACAAATACTGGGTCAGTGCCATTAAGCTCAATGGTTCGAAAGTAAAATGAAAAAAGGGTTTTTGCAAAGTTAAATCGTATTTTTATTATATGGGCCCAAGAAATATGTAGTTGCGAAGTCATGGGCTAATCTTGTTTTTCGCCTGAGCAGCTTTGGGTTAAAACCTGTAAGGCGGCTTAAAAGTTATAAGTAAAAATGTGAGAAAACCTCGAAAAAAAATAATACGTTTCAGTGCTTTTCTACACTCCAATAATTTTTTTTTAATTTACCCAATTTATAGTAGAAAACTGTGCTCCTACTATAAATTAAGTAAATTTACTCTTCGTGTGTAATCAAAGAAAAAAAATACACACAAAATGTTTAAATTAACATTGCAAGTGCGTAAAAAATTAAATAAAAATTTTCAATTAATAGATAAATTTACGAAATTCGTACGTAAAATCAATACTCTCTACACGTAAATATAATCATAAAATGTTTAAAAATACATTGTGAAATAAAAAATGAGTATTTTTACTACAACAATGTTTAAAGTGAAATAGCTATAAAAAAAGATATTTTAAAATTCATCGACCTATATTTTTTATATATTTACTTTTAATTTTTAGTAGAAAAATATTAAAATTAATTTTTAAGTCCCAGCATCAGTTTTGAAGATTTTTTTTACAGGAAAAGTATTACATGCTTAAGTCATTTTTCTATAGAAGATATCTAAGATTTTGGAATTTTTTCCATAGTAAAAAACCTCACATTCTTTGGAATTTTTATCATAGAATATTTGACAGACTGTACAAAAATTTTCTATTAGAAAAGTCTTTGATTTCAACTAATTTTTCCTTAAGAAAAGTCTCCAATTGTAACTAATTTTTTCTTTACAAAAGGCCCCGATTTTGGACACCTTTTCCTATAGACAAAGACTTACTTTCTGTTCACTTTCTTGCCCAAGAATCTAAAGCTTTTCCATTTGGAAAAAATTTCTCATTGTGAGATCATTTTTGTAGACAAAATTGTGTACATTTAAATTTTACACATTTGGTGTGTAAATTTAAACATTTTTCTTAACTTATTTAATAGCAATTCTAAAGTGTAGAATGTGGTTGCCATTAAAAACAACTGATATTTTAAGAGGTCTTACAATAAAAATCCAATTCAACTTTTCAAAACCATTTGGAATTTTTATATAATTAATAAAAGAGTTTCATTTCGCTTTGAAACAATTTAAGGCTACAATTTCTTGTTGTACTGTGTTATACGTTATTTGTATATGTATAGAAGTGTATTTCCGGTATGGAAAAAAAATGGAAGTTTTAAAGAAAAAAAAAACATTTTCAAAATATACAAAAATAAAATTCCTTTGTTGTGGTTTTGCCTGTTGTGGTTTTTGTTTTTTGTTGATAATTTTTTTTTTCGATTGTTACTTTTTCGCCATTATTTTTCTGCTCTATGTGTTTGTATAAAATTGTATATTTATATAAAACTTGTTATAAAATATTAAAAACCAATAACAAATAATAAATGGTATACAAATAAATTGATCGTTAAAATGCAATTAATTACTTTGTGGCTTTAGATAATACATTTATTAGAGCAAATAAATGGTGGAAAACAGAATAAAAAAATTAACCCTCTGAGGAAGAGGAATTTTTAAACTTTTATTTCAGTAAAATTTGTACAATGTGTTTGGCAGGAATTATAAATAAAATCGTAAAATATCGTTTTATAAATTAATTTAAATGATAACGAAAGAAAAATGCTGGCGATAAATCTAGAAAACTAAACCTTAATGAAAACCGGCGTTTTACAAGTTAAAACAAGAATTGAAACTTTAACGCAAACACTTTATATAAATGATTAAACAAATTAGTTTAATTTCGTCATCCAAGATAATAAACAGTTTTGTAAGTTATATAGATTTGTTTTTTATTTTTCTTTTCTTTTACATTTACGAAATTATAAATATATTCCTTCTCATAAAAAGGGAAAAGTATTGATGATTTGCCCAATCCTTTTGGTAAACAACCTAAAATTTAAAATATGTTTTCCCTGGAGTATGGAAAAATTATCCCCCTTATCCCCCTTAACGATCGTTCACTAATAAGTTACTCTTTGGAACTTACACTATTAGCTTGTGACTTAAAGTGCAATATGTGTCCCCTGGAATAAGGGTTAATTCACTGAAAATATTCTTTTTGGAATTGTTGCCAGAATCGTAGTAAAATGAGGATTTAAATAGTTTCCCCTTACGGCCCAAGCTGGTTTGGCTAGCAAACGAAATATTACGAACAAATGGAATTTAAACATTTAAATTTGGAAATGAAATTAAATAGAATGGATGCAATTGAAATCCTTATAACAGAGCGAAATGGAATGGGAACGAATGAAATTGAAGTATAGATTAGTTGAACAAAATGGTATGGAATGCATAACAAGTGGAATTGAAACACTAGACTAGGGGAACAAACTGATATTGTACGAAGAACAAGTGGAGTTGATATACTAGATAAAGGAAAGAAAATGGTATAGAAGGGAAACAATTGAAATTGAAGCAGTAGACAAGAGGAAAGAAATGCTATGGAACAAACAACCAGAAGCATTAAAACACTAAAAAAAAGGAAATCAAATCAAATAAAACAGGGAACCAGAGAAATTAAAACTCTAGAATGAACGAAATGGAATGAAATGGAATGAAACGGCAACAAGTGAAACTAAAATAATAGACAAGCGAATGAAATGTAACAAGTAGAATTGAAGCACTTATTATAAAGAACAAAATAAAATGATGCGAAACTAGACTTTAGAAGCGACAATTATCGATTTGAACACATTTTTTTTACTTAAACGGAATTTCTCTTTTTTTAAGCTGTTTAAAAATTTATCTGTCAACGCAAACTATTCTTATCAATTGGTGTATTTTTCACTATGATGAAATAAAGGGTGGTTAAGTTTTAAGGGTCGATGTTGATTTTGAATTAAACACAAATTATTTAGGAAATTATTTTCATTTCTTTTATTGTATGTATGAAACAAAATATCGGCCAAATGGCCGCCGCGACCTCGGCGGCACACCCCCATAAGATGGTCCAAATTTTCGATGACGCTGATTATTTATGCCGTTAATGTGCCGAATTATCTTATCCTTTAGCTCTTGAATTGTTGCTGGCTTATCGCCGTAAGGTGTACGTCGATAAGCCCAAAGAAAGAAGTTACATGATCTTGGCGGCCAATTGACATCGCCGTTGAATTTGTCGCGCAAAAGAGCCATTGTTTCGTTAGCTGTGTGGCAAGTGGCACCGTCCTGTTGAAACCTCAATTCCTGGCCACAATAAGTTCGTTATCATCTCGCGATAGCGAACACCATTCACGGTAAATGCTTGGCCGATCTCATGACACACTGTTGCGAACAACAGCAATGTTTTCGGCATAACGAACTGGGCGAGCATGAACAGGTGTTTTCACGAAGTGCACGAAATGCATTTTGATTTGAACGCGTTGCTCGATTGTGTATCTTTCGATGGTTCAAATTGAGTTAGTCTGAAATTGAGAAATGTCAAGTAAAATGCAGAAAAAAACTTGACGTTTAACCACCCTTTATAAAATGAGTGTCAATAATTAAAAGAATCTAATCCTAAAATCATTATCATTATTTTTAAAAATGGAAATTAGTATAATCCGTCGTAGATATTTACTAAGACGGGGTTTAAAAGGTTTTACGGGGTGGAACAAAAAGGAGAGGCGAAAATCATTTGTGCTAGTATGGGAGTAGATAGAGTAGAGGAAAGAAACTCTTACGTTTTTAGGTAGTTTTGTTCGAAATTCTATATAAAATCTGATATGATCGTATATATGTTGATTAATGGTCTTTTATGAGCATATATGAATCATATAACAGCATATATAAATATGTATGACCATATACAGCTATATACCCTCAAATTTCGTATGCGAAATTATATGGAAATAGACAGTATCATGTATGATTGTATATGATCATATAAACCAGTCAATGCATGATCATGTATGTTCACATATATAACGATTTTTAAAACCTATGTGAATATCGAAATATATTTGAACATAAATGGGCTTGTATATGATCATATATAAGTATGCATGGTGATATACGTCCATAAATTGTGAAATTTTTGATCATACATGATCTCATATATGACCATATGTCATCGGATCCGAAATGTTAGAATATATGGCGGTTTATTTTCAAATATGATAAAATATGCTCATAAATTATTTATGTATTATCATATGTAATCATATATGACCATAATCAGCTATATACCCTCAAAATTTGGATCCTAAGGTATATGAAAATATATGAGATCATGGATAATCATAGGCTGGACTATGAATGGACGTATATGATCATTTATGCCCAGGTATGATCATATATACATAGACCCATATATGATAATGTAAGTTTATATATATTCCGAATTTTAGAAAAAGACAAATACAAATTTTTAAAAATCCTTAAAATCCAATTTTAAAATTAAAAAAAAATATACTATTCACGGGGATTATAATTTAGAGAGGAAACAAAAAATTTAATTTAAAAATTATGGTATTCATTGAAGAATTTTGGTTAGGCAATAATAATAAAAAATCTGAAAAATACTTCTTTGAGCTCAAGTCTTTGGTCTTACCAATTTTTACAGAAATAATTTTTATTAAATGTTTTAATAGGATTTTAGATCATATAATCATATTCTTTTTTAAAAATGGTTTTTTTATTGCAAAGAAACATGAAAAATATATTTGTAAATTATAGAGAATAAAAATTAAAAAAAAATTCGACAGAGCCAGCAGGATAGAATACTTAGTATTTTCGGTTGCCGCAACACAACCCTCTTTAGTATCCACGCCTTTGTTGGGTTAATGCTTTAATGATTGTCTATTTTATATTAAGTGTTTGGAAACAAATTAACAAACCCGAAAAGAACACACATTAGACTAACATTTACGAAATTTTACACATTATATTTATCCTCTATTTTTTACAGTTTTTGTTATGAACTTTATGAAATAGTTTTTTAAATGTTTTTTACATTTAAATTTAATTTAACTATCTTTGCCAGTTTCGTTTTATTTTTATTACATTTTTAGATATAAATTTTTTCTGTTTTTAAAACACAGTTCTTAAAGCATTTTGAAGCAAATATCTTATTAGTTTATACAATTTAAATCCCTACTTTCAAAAAATAAATTTTCATCATTAAAATTATAAAAGAAAAGCATTTGCAGGAAGTTACGCATTATTTCGCGGAGGTTCGGGATTGAAAAATAGCGTGAATTCACAGAAAATCCCTCAAAAAACTTTGTCTGCAATCTATTTTGTTGGTTTTACCATTCCACTGGATAAGTTTGACACAGATACGATACACTTTTTCCAAATTTAATTTTTTATTTTCATTTAATTTTGCAAACTTTAGCCCATTTTTTTATCAAATGATTAATTTTTAAAAATCAAACAAACAGTGTGTAAGTAGAAAAAATAGGTTATTGCCTGCAACAAATAAAAACTGTTAATCTATTATCTAAGTTTAACTATATTGTTATATAATTAATTAAAATTTGATTACAAGTTACAAAAGGTAACCTATTAAATATTAATTAAATGTAAGAAAACAATAATGTCTCTTTGGACATAAAAAAAGGCAACAACAAAAAAAACAGAACAGACAAAAACACAAATGTCCTGCATTAAGTGTTATTAAAAAAATTAAAAAGACTTTAGTAGTCAATAAAATTTACAACAATAAATACTAAAAATCAAAAATATGTAGAGGAAAAGAAAACGCGTCGGAAAATATACTCAAATAATAAACTGTAGTAAAAAAAAGAAGTTGTGAAATTTTATTGATATATAAAAAAGTACACAAAAAAGTTATAAAAAATATTTTTAAATTTAAAAATAAATTATATGTTTATCATGAATTTATACGTAACACGTTTTTTAAAAAAATTACCATTTTTAAGTGATTTAAGGTAATTGACAGTTTTTAAAATTTAGTTTAAAAATATGAATTACTTTTTTCTTTTGCCATACAAAAATAGTTTATGACCTTTCAAAAAAAGCAAAAAAAAAAAGAACTTTATAAAGGCATTGTGTGCCAATTCGCAATTATTTTTAAAACTTTTTTGTTTGTGTTTTCAGTTGTTTGATGATTGCTGAAAGAATAATGTTCATCAACATAAACAAAACTGTTAAATTAACCTTGAACTTCTATTATTTATATTACGCATGTTTATTATAATAACAATAAAAAAATAATTTTTGTTTTAGTTTATTTAATATTTTTAAATATACTAATTAAATACACATATAAATTTATACATACTTATGTTACTTATAGCCCAACATACCCAATGACTTGAGAAAAATATTATTATAAGCTTACAAACACAAGCCTTAAGCTTTAAAAAGACTTGAGAATATATTGAAAAAGGTTATCGAACCCTCGCGAAAATATTATGTGTGTATGATTGCTGTAAGCTTATTCTTGCAATTGTAGAATAAGCTTACAAAAATAATATTGTATTAACTTGCGTATAGAAAAGCTTGTTTGACTCAATATATTTATAAGCTTTTTTACATAATTGTAGAATAAGCCTTACATAAAATATATTATTAAGTGTTCAAAAAGAGAAATCATAATTATTTTCTTTAATTTTATTTATTTTTTTATTTTAATTTTAAATATAAATAATAATAATTAATTTTATACATAAAAAATAATAATTCATTTTAAATATAAATAATAATAATTCATTTTAACCATAAATAAAAATTATTATAAAAATAATTAAATTTAATATGCAATTGCACGTTCACTTTATAAAATTTACAACCAAATCTACACGCAAAACACTTTTGACAAATTAAAAAAAAAAAGTAACGGCACTTGTTGTACACATTATAAGCGTAGAACAAAAACAACAAGACTATAATGTATTGTAAAATATTTCTATTTCAATCGTCAATGTATCAGAGAACTGCAAAATCAACTTTTTTCTTGATTTAATCATACACAAAAATTCTTGCTAACATTTAATAATTCAACAAAATTTACTGTAGAATAAAATCAGCATCATGTCGATTATGTTTACTGCAAATTTAATCACTCAACAAAAAGTCAGCGTTGAATAAATCAGAAAAAACAACAAACAACGCGTATGAGTGTATTCATAATTAAAACAAAATAGAAACACATTTCATAAATGATATTTTTTACATTAGGGTGGAACTTAAATCCATTTTTTTAGAATTTTTATTAGTAATAAAAATATTCTTCTTTGTGAAATATAAATATTTTTTTGAAAAAAAAAAATTTAGGTCGATATCTCAGGCTTGCCTAATCCGGAAAAATTTAAATATTGTCTAAATTTTTTTTCATCTATTTTGATTGGAAAATTAGGCAATATACATTAATATACATATAACATTTATGAAATGTGTTTTTACAAAACCACCCCCTTTTTATGGATAAGAAACTATTTTCTTTTAATTATGATTACACTCGTACACGTTGTTTGTTGTTTTTCTGATTTATTCTACATCAAAATAATTATTGTTGGCTCGAATGAACAGAATAAAATCAATGGCTTAACAACGACCGATGATTATAAATCAGTTACAAAACAATTTGCACGTCGTTTGATTGATTTAAAATCATCAACAAATATGTGTGTTGGAGTATATTCAGCGTTTGAACGCAAACACATATTTATTCTTGTGTTGATTGCGTATGAACGTTTGCAATCAGCAAATGCAGTTCTCTGATATGTATGTGTATGTTGTTTATAAGCATACTTTAGAAAAAGTTATGTATAATAATCTTTTCTCAAGCATTGTTAAATACTGCTTGTGAATTCACATTTTATAAACATTATAATAAACGAAATTAAGAATAGCTTAAAACACACTATTTATATAAGCTTATTCTCAACTTGTATTGCAGTTTGATTGCTATATGGTATATTGGGAGTTTTAATTTAAGGCTTCTCCTAAATATATGCAATAATTTTTATGTACTACATATTTAGTGCATTCTTATGCGGCAAGGCTACACCAGCCACCTGAAAAAAACTAACAAAGTTTGTGTAAAAATCAAAACAGTTTTGATTTTTTACACAAACCTTAATGCATACACATTTAAAATTTACCAATACTATAATAATATTGTGCAAGTCACTTGTGTAGTCTATTTGGCCTATTAGGAAAACACAGTGATTTTTGGTTAAATTGGGATTGAAAATTAAAAAAAAAAATTCTTTTGAGAATCTAGATATTTAGTCTTAAAAAAATAATAAAAAGGTTAAGTTGTGCTTTTCGAGATCAATTTCCAAGTTTTGTAATATTTTATTTTTTTAATTAAAAAAAGTTTTAGCATTCAAAAAACGAATCTGAAAATGTTATAATATTTACACTTAAGAAAGTTGATCACTTACTATATGAGAGTTGTTGGTGTAGTAGTTGTTTTCATCTGCAATTTTAGTGTTTTTTATATGGAGAAATACAAAACAACTATTATTACAGTTATTTTAAAAATAACTATAATATATAACTTCCAAGACAGTATTTTTGCAGTAAATATTTAATTTTTGTTTGTTATTTAAAAAAATAAAAATTCCGTTTAATTTTTGAATACTTTTCCTTTGTTTATAAAGGGTGGTCCAACCATAATGCACGATATTAATTGTGAGCCACACTTTAACGACAAGTTTTTGACCAACTTAATTTGACATTTCTTTGTTTCAGTCTTTAACAAATTCAACCATGGAGAGGTACATAATTGAACTGCGCGTTAAGATTGTTGAAGCCTTTTACGAAAATGAGCGTTCAAATTCAAAATGCTTTTCGTGCAATTCTTGATTTTTTTTGTCAGCATTATCGACCAAATGTGTCCACAATCGGGAGAATTGTGCGTAAATTTCAGCTAACCGGGTCTGTAGGAAATGTGAAAACACCTGTGCAAGCTCGCCCTGTACGTTCTGCGGAACACATTGCTGTGATAGTGTATCAGAAGAGCCGCCAACCTCCACTTGTCTTCGTGCCCAACAATTGAACAACTCACGAACATCACTGATGCGAATTTTGAATAAAGATTTGAATTTACGCGTTTACAAGGTTCTATTGACTCAAGAGCTGAAGCCTATGACCATTTCAAGAGTCGTCAATATGCCGAATAGTTGGTTCAACAGACAGAAGTGAATGGTGACTTTACATAGAAAATCATCGACGAGGCACACTTTCACCACAGTGGATTCGTTAACAAGCAGAATTGCCGCATTCGGGTAAATGAGAATCTACGACTGATTGTTGAAAAGCCAATTCATCCACAAAGAGTGGCTGTTTGGTCCGGTTTATGTGCTGGAGGCGTCATCCGGCCGTACTTCTTCGAAAATGAAGTCGGCCAAACAGTTACAGTGAATGGTTCGATATCGCGAGATGATAACAGACTTCTTGTGGCCAAAAATTGGGAATATAGACCTGGACGATATGTGGTTCCAACAGGATGGTGCCACTTGCCACACATCCAACGAAACAATGGCTCTTTTGAGCAAGAAATTCAATGGCCATGTTATCTCACGTCGTGACGATGTATATTGGCCGTCACGATCATGTGATTTAACGCCGTTGGACTTCTTTCTTTAGAATTATTAAAAAGAAAAAGTGTCCATAAATAAGCCAAGAACCATTCAAGAGCTAAAGAATCAATTCGGCACATTAACGACAATGAAACACAATTATGTCTCAGAATCATTGAAAATATGGACCATCAGATAGAGGTATGCCACGGAAGCTGTGGTGAGCATTCGGCCGATATTTTAATTCACATATAATTGTCATAGATCCTTATATCAAATAAAAAATAAGATGATTCTCTGAACATTTTTCTTTTATTTGCAATTAAAATCGTGCATTATAGTTGGACCACCCTTTATTTTTAATTATTGATTTATTTTGAGATGGCAAATAAAAATCATAAAATAAATTTTAACTAAAATGCATTAAAACGTAATAACTGGTTTGATATTTTAACTTTAAAATATAAGTAATTACGCATTTTTGCAATTTTTGGAAAAAAAAAATATTGTTTTTTTTTTATAAAAATATAAATTATAAAAAATTAGCTGTAAAAATCGGGTTTTTTTCATCAATTTCTAACAGTTGGTTAGACATTGTTAATTATTTTCACTGCATCTGTTGGATGTTTTTAACAGCTTAAAATAACTAAATTGTTTGGTTATTTTTAAGGTAAATATCCTTGTCGCCTTTCAGCTGTATATCCCTTTGTTTTAAATTTAATTTTTTGTAGATTCTACCGACAAACTATTTTTGAGAGTATTACAGAATGTTTTTATGAATATTGCAATGATCCCTAAGGATACAAAAAATATTTTTCTTTAGATAAAATAGGACAGATTTCCAAAAAAAAAAAAAAAGACACAAAAATTATATTCATATTAGATCAGCTGATCTCACTATCTTTTACTCCAGCGACTTCTTGATATTTACTATATTTTTACTGGCTCACTTATCACAAAAGTCCTTAATTTATCATATTAAAAATTACAAAAAATTTAAAAAGGAACTAAAAATTTAAAGATGGTAAACATTTTCTATACAAAATCTACAGAATTTGAGAAATTATCAAAAAAAAAAAATCAGTAGAATTTTGAGATTTTCAAATTACAAGACATTAATAAATGTGAGTTATTTCTCGTTTAGTTTAAGATTATTAATATTTTTACATTTTTCCACAAGCCGAATAAAATGCATTTTTTGTTCAGTTTAATGAGGATCAACATTGTTCCCATTCTACACTCAGAAAAAAAATTGTAAACGGTTTTCAATCCGACTTTACTATTTTTGTACTGACTTTTAGTAAAAAAAAAATATTATTTAGTAAATTTTTTTGCTATTTACTTTTACAGAATATTATTTTTTTTATAAATTAAAACTTTTCTATATTTTACAATTCATTGAGTTTACAGCAATTTACTAAAATTTAGTAGCGCTTACTAATTTTTTATACTAATTTGATTGTAGTAAATTTTTTTGCTGGTTTTAGCAAACCGATTTTAAATTCCACTTTACAAAAAGTTTACTAAAATTTTGTAGCGGCACTATTTTTTCTACTAATTTCATTATACTACACGTCAGCAGACACGTCTTGCTAAGGTTAGCAAAAAATACCGCTGGGGTTAAATTAGCAAAATTTTCCGTAATAACAGCAAAATTTTCAGTTGCCATTACAGACTTTTTTGCTGAGTGTATATACTCAATTGTAAATATCTCTTATTTATCCAGAACTTTATATTAATGAAAAAAATGAACAAAATTTGGCAGAACGTTATGAGGGAAACCTTCCCCTCTTTGTACCTCATTGTTAAAATTTTTAAAAATACCATCTTATTGATGCGTCGGAGAAGAAACCTACATGTCAAAATTTAAGTTCCTCAGCATTTTGGCAGGATGATTTGGGGCCACTTTTTCCCCTTTTAATCCCACTTCAGATTTCCATCCGAAGCGATCAGGGCATCGTATTAAATAAGAGGATTTCCCTTTTTTTATACCGCATTCCTGGTAAAAAAAATCCAAGAGGCTCCTTATTAATAGTCCATACTCCAGGGAACACATTTTATTAATTTCGGATTTTAGCCAGAAGTGTTCAAATAGGATGTTAAGGCAGAAATTGTTTCCCCTTTTACGACAACCTAAAAAAATTTAAATGAAGCACGTCTTAGTAATTGTCTACCATATATGGGATAAATTAATTGCGTGAACAAATTAATTGATGTTTTAAATACTATTTCATTCATATCAATTATAATGAAATTATTTCCATTACCATTCATTATCTTTAGTAATCATTATCGTTGTCGTTTTCTCCTTTCGCCTTAGCCTAAGGGTTTTGGTAACGGTTATCGCTTTCGCATGTCGCCATATCCTACCATCTGTTTCTGTTGCCTGTATCCTTAGCTTGTCGCTTTCGCCTGTCGCTTTTGCCTATCACTGTTGTCTGTAACGGTTCCAGTAATAGCTTCGTCAACGTTTCCCACAACGGTACCGGTTCCAGTAACGTTTTGGTAACGGTTTCGGTAATGTAATGATTTGGATATCATATTTTGCCACATCTCTGGTAAAAATTACACTAATGAAGTACTATTTAGAACTTAAGCCTTGAGTGTAATAAAATTGTTGAGGGGAAAGTGTACCTCTTAACAACCTGCTTAGAACCCTTTGTCTATAAACCTAAAATGTTTAATATTTGTTTACTGGTGTATCGGATAATTCACTAATGAGCTCCTCTTAGAATTTTCGCCAAAAAAAAGGGATCAAAATTGAAGCTTGAAATGGGAAAAACTATACCTTAACGTCCTGGCCAAACTCTGAAATTTAAAACATGTACAGGGTAGGCCGTTAAAATTTTAAATTTGAATCGGCTATTAAAAAAAGTACTAAGCATTTTTTTTCAAATTTCTGGTTTTATTGGAAAGGTTGAACTTTATCATTTAAGAATGGAAGACAATATCATTCATATGACTACCTCATCCAATCAACCCAATTTTTTAGTACATTTTCTATTGTGTTGGCTCGAATCTCTTCAATGGCAACTTCGATGTCATATTTCAACGCTTCAATTGTCTCTGGATGGTTTGCGTAACACTTATCCTTAATGGCTCTCCACCAAAAATAGTCCAAAAGGCTCAAATCACAGCTCCGAGGCGGCCAATTGACATCACAATTTCGGCTGATTATTCGATTTTCAAAAAATGTCACATGTGGCCCCGTTTTGTTGAAACCAAATGTTGGTCACGTCATTCTATTGAATTTTTGGAAACAAAAATTCGTTAATCATAGCACGGTAACGCTCACCACAGACGGTAACGGCGGCTCCTTGCTCATTTTCGAAGAAAAATGGCCAAATGATGCCGCCAGGCAAAATTCAGACCAAACAGTTACAGTGGATGCATTGGCTTCTAAATAACAACGAGTAGATTCTCTGAATCCCATATGCGGCAATTTTGCCCAAAAAGGAGCTTCATCTGAAAACACGATTTTTCGGTAAAATTCTTCCTCTCCTGCCAAACAATCTTCAGCCCATTGGGCGATGCGAAAACGCAGAGGATTGTCATGATGCTTCAATTGTTGGACCAATTGAACTTTGTAAGCCTTCATACCGGGGTCAAAGAAGTGCGAGAAATGTTCAGTTCCTGAGAATGATGACGAGTTGATGTTGATGGATGTTCTTGAACATTCTCAGCCACAGTAGCAATGTTTTCGATTAAACGCACTGGACGTGAACGTACACGGGTTGGTTTGTCCAATAATGATCCATTTTCATGAACTCGCTTCACAAATTGACGCACAAACTGAACTAAAGGCCGATCTCTTCTCGAAAATTTTCCACGTAAATTTCATACAGCTTGCGTTAAAGACTTACTATTTTTGCAGAAAGTTTTTAATATTTCCAAATTTTATTGGGGCGTGTAGCGTCTCATTTTGCAAATGTCAAACATAAACCTGAAAATAAAAATAAAAATAAATGTCATTCTACCTTTCAAAGTCAAATTTTAATGATGTGTGTGATATAATTTAAGGATACGGTAATTATTGGAGTTTATGACAAGAATATCGTAAATATGTATTTAAATAGGGGAACTTAAGATTTGGCATGTAGGATCCTACTCTGGCTGGACTCATTAGTTACAAAAATGATACAAAAAGCGGATTTTTTAAGGTAAATGCGATTTTGTAGGGACTAGTTAACTTGCTGTAGTTGTACATTCTACAAAATTGTACATAATTAAGAATCTGACACACTTCAAAATTGAAAAATATTTTTTGAACAAATAAAATTTTATAAAAAAAAATATTTTAAATAGTTTTTCCTAAAGAAAACTTCCGAATTTCTCATAGGATTTGCCTAGAGAAAAATTACAAATATTCTTTTATATAAAGATTTTTGAAATATTACTTAACTCAAACATATTTTTTCTTAGATAATTAAACTATGAGTACAAATTTTAAAAGTGTTTCGTACAAAATATGTTGAGCTTTTAGACTTCTTTAAGACTTTGGGAAATTTTTGTCCAAACTGTATATTTGGTTTACCAAATCCTCATTTCTCTTCGAACCCTGGTCTTTATAAATGTTTAAGTCTGAGAAGAATTTATATTTATTGTGTAATTATATAATATCAGATTGGGAGACAATTTTGCATTGACACTGCCGAAATTCTTAACTGAATTTACAAAAACAAACCGGTTGCTTGGATTATACTTAAATTATTATTTCCCCCAAAAAATGGAAATTTAAACCACAGTTTCGCGTTTTGTACCTCTATAAATATGTATTTTTATAGACATATACTAAACATTATTTATAGTTGCACAATATACCAACAACAACGCGTTATATGTTGGTATACACATATGTAAGTATGTGTGTTTTTTTAACTTTATTGCGTTTAATTGTGTGCATTTGTATGTGTGATATGTTTGTAGTTTTCATGCCTGAACTCTACTGACAATAACAAAGAAAAAATGCTAAAAAAAAAAACAAGGTCATTTCAACAAGGTTAATATAATTGCTGTTGTTGTTAATAGTTGTTATTATCATACAACAACAACAGTAGCTTGTACATACAATGTAAATTAAATATCAAGTAAAGAAAAGATTCCCAATATTTATTGCAAGGATTTACTTAATAATAACAATGATAGCCGGATATCGATTTTAAATAAGACAGAATATAAAAGTTAAAATACAATAGCAATCAATATACGAGTGTATACTAACTACGTTAGGTAAACTAAAAAAAATGTTAAAATTATAAATGAACCAACATGTAGTTTAAATGTTTGTATACCAAACATTTTTCTTTTAATTTCCTCTTAATTATATTGTTAAACGAAAATTAGTACTTCAATTATATTTATATATACAAGTTTCTAGGAAAATAATTTACGTACTACATTTTTGGCCTCTTCAAAAGAACATGAATATTGCATTTTCTTTTACGATAATTATTGTATTTAGTATTTTAACATTTGCAAACATCATTCATTTACACTCACCAAAAAAAGTCTGTAATGGCAACTGAAAATTTTGCTGTTATTACGGGAAATTCTGCTAATTTGAGCCCAGCGGTATTTTTTGCTAATCTTAGCAACACATGTCTGCTGACGTGTAGTACAATGAAATTAGTAGAAAAATTAGTAGCCGCTACTAAATTTTAGTACACTCTTTGTAAAGTGGAATTTAAAATCTGTTTGCTAAAATCAGCAAAAAAAATTACTAAATACTATTAATATTAGTACAAAATTTTAGATTTATTTGTTTTATCGAGCATCAAAAATTTTGATTATATTTTTTAACAAATGTTTTATACAAAATAAAAAAAAAATCAAAGGCTTAAAAATCTTAAAAATTGTTAAAACATAAACGAATTTATCATTTTGTTTTAATTTTGTAATTTCTGTTTTGAAAAATATTTTAGTCAATTTTTTTTTTTTTACTTTTAAGGTTAAATTTAATTGTTTTTAGGGCTGATTTTTAGAACTAAAAAACCCTTTTTAGTGCTATTTTAAGTGGATGTCCTCTTTTTGGACATGAGTCGGTATCTTCACTTCCGTTCCCTTTTTTAATCCTATGTAATATTTTAGGGCAATTTAAGTTTAGATTTAAATTATTAGAAATAACATTTCCTTCAATATCGACTTTTTTAAAATTAGTAATTTTTTTTTGCTAATTTTAGCAAATCGGTTTTCAAAAATTTGTAAAATGATTTCTGAAATTAGCAACGAAAATTTGTAGATATTCTGTAAAAATTCTGTAATTTGTAAAATGTAAATAGCAAAAAGATTTGCTAAATAATAATTTTTTTACTAAAAATCAGTACAAAAATAGTAAAGTGGGATTGAAAACCGTTTACAAATTTTTCTACTAACTTTTTTTTCTGAGTGTATATAAATTGCTGCTACACTCAGAGAAAATATTCTCATGTAAAAATCTAAATATATTTATGTGAATACCTGTGTGTAAGATCAAATCTGGCATCAGATCTAGTTATATTAAATCATATCTCATTAAATCAGAGCAATTTTGTTCAGATCTAGTCCTTTCATCTGAACAGAATTGCTAAGATTTAATTAGATATGATTGAATATAACTAGATATGATTGTATACGAAAAGAATTGGCATATGTGATGCACTTTATGATCAGATATGTTCATATATAAAGGGATCTGGAAAATTTGGCAATTTTTGTGACCAGATATGAGCAGATCTGGCTATAAAGAATCATATCAGATGACAGATCTGTTGATATCTGATAACAGATCTAGTACCATATCATACATTGGCTGGTACATGAACATACATGATTATATGCACCCATGCTTTGTTCAATATATGACCATACATGATTTTATATATTTTCGGATCTAAAATCAGAGGATATATGGTCATATATGGTCCTAAATGATCATATATGAGTATATATAATTATATATAAAAATATATTGCCATATATCTTTCAATTTCAGATCCAAAGATATATGGTCATATATATGGGTCATATATTGAACTATGCATGCTCGTAAGTGTTTACGTATGCCAATGTAAGATCATATACAAGCCCATATATGATCATGTATATTCGTTTATATTTCGATTTTCTTAGGGGTTTAACACTTTTCGTCTATTGTTATGAGAATGGTGAAATCCTTTTAATATGCGACCTTCTCCGAGAAAAGGGACCTAGAATGTCAAAAAACGGGTTTGGACTTAAGAGTGGGTTCTGGTACCTAAAAGGATGTAGAATAAGATGAAATGAGTAAGATTTCTGATAAAAATTTATTTAACCTATAAAAACGTACAAAACAAACTTGGGAAAATCGATAAAAAATGAGAAAAACATTAAAATTTTACTTTTTTCTAATTTTTGGTTTTGAATTTTTTCTTTTCGTCAGTCTTCTAATTTTTTTGTGGTTTGGACTTTTTTTCGGTGTTTCGTGATCAAGTGTTTCGATTTTCTTCCGTTTGACAATTTCAGTTTTTTCTTTTTTTCGGCGCTTTGACTTCAGCTTTCTTTTTCTCGTGATCCGGTGATTCGAGTTTTTTCCTGCTGGCAGGTTCAGATTTTTTGAGATATTGATAACACTCGTTATGCAGTTGGCACAAGACTGAAGCGTCACTTCATTCTTTTTCTTTCTAATAGTTATTTTTAAATGTTCTTAGTATTAGTATACACACATCAACCCTTTGCTGAGAGCGAACAGAGCAGCAACAATAGCAAAGGTATTGTCACACTAAAGGCGAAAAAAATACGTCACCACATAGGCATGACGTCACCAAAGTCGGCACCTAATCATAACTAACCATACCAAATCGCATCTCCCAACTGAAGGTGTGTTCACAGTGATAATGTGTTATTAAACTTTTAATATGTTTTCTCAAAACTTAATTTTCACACACTAGGTCCCTTTTCTAGGAGAAGGTCACATATGATGAAAAAAAGATATATATATGTAAATATTATGAAAATCTCTAAAACATTTTATATACATTTCCTTTCAGTGTACATTTGTATTTTTTTTTTTACCAAACAGAATAATCAGAAAACAGAATATTATGTACCTGCAAACAAAGCAAAACAAAAATCAATTTATTCGTAACGAAAAAAAAAAATATGCAAATTTTATTCAGAGAAAATATAAACAGAAGAACGTGTACTTAAATAACGCTTAAAACAAGTATGCAAATAAAGAGAAAGTGTACATTTGAAGACTGTTTTTTTTTAGATAAATAAAAAATATTACACAAAAAACGGAACAAAGAAAATTATCTTATGTGCGTCATTCCAAAAATTCATGAATTGGACTTCGTTTGGAGATGTCTGTGATTTAAATGTTAAATCAACATATAACTGAATATGTATTTCAGCTTCTTTTGCTAGTTCATGCTAGTTTGAATTTTACTCGAAATTGAAGGGGTGAAAACACCATGTTTCAAACAGGGCAATATGGGTATCAAAATTTTGCTTTTGACAATTACATCAATGTTGTGCGTAAACTTTCGGTTGGACTTTTGTTAAAACTTAAAAAAAAAGAGCGGATTCACTGTGAAAATCCTCTACGAGCTTTGGCGGCATTCCTTTTTTAAGTACAAAAAATAAACAATTTTAAATTGATTAAAAATAGTAACGAATTTTTAATTGGACAACTTAGTTTTAGATTAAGATTCATGAAAAAAATCACTAATTTTTCAAAAAGTTTTCTTATTAAAAGCATTTCCATATAAATAGTTTATTAAAAAAAAATACTCAATATTTATTATTTGCAATACATTTACCCCGAACTATACCTACAAAAAATATTTAGTATTTTTAAGATCTTTAATTCTTAGACACGTTATGACGAAAAAAATGTCGAAAAATTCTACAACATCTTCAAAGCTTCAATGATAAAAAAATTAAAAGATTAAAAAATTACAAATATCAGAATAAAAACATGTGGTTTTTTATTGAATACAATACAGAAATTTAAACAAAAAATTTGTGCAGTCAGGATGTCAAAAATATCACACAAAATAAAATTTATTGCTATAATTGAATTTTAAATAATTACCCAAATGAAATAAATTTTTGTTCTTAATTAAGTACGAGTACCAAATCTTTATCATCAAAAAATTTTAATCCCTGACCTCCAGTTAGGCCAAACAAATTAAATTAAATTTAATTATTATACATAAAAAACAGATTTTAAAACCGAAGAAATTTAAGAATTTAAAACAAACAAAAGAGAGTTTAAAAGAAAAAAAATTAAAATTAATATACCAAGGGTGGGCAAATGTGATCCTTATCTGGCGCTATCACATGCAATTAAATGATAGTAAGCAATTGTGATTTCATTTCTGCGCTATGAAATTAAGCCCCCAAATAAATTGGTCTCAAAGTTAGAAATGAAAAATAGACCCAAAAAAAGAAGAGAAAAATTTTTTGGTGTACTTTTATCTTTTGGGACCTTTTTTTAATTTCTAAAAATTTTGGGGCCAAAATAAATGTTTATATATGGGGCTTAATTTAAATTTAGCCCTAATTTTTGAAAATGAAATATGGCCACAATTTGTGTGATATAAAATTGCATTTTTATTAAATTTGCGTTTTCTTTAGTTAAACACGAAATTTTATACACGTTCATGTTTATTTTGATTTTGGACTGGGAAATAGGAGTCGAAAATTTTTTAACAAAAATCCACTCGAATGGAATTTTTGGAAATTCCTACGGGGAGGGGTAAAATGGGGAAAAGACTACCCTTAACGGCCCCGTTTAAAAAATATCAGATCACTTTGGGAGAAAATTGATATTTTGTATATAGGTTCCTCCTCAGGCTTAAACTTCCACTCAAATGGTATTTTTGGAAACTCCTACGGGGAGGGGTAAAATGGGGAAAAGACCACCTACCCTTAACGACCCCGTGCAAAAAAGATCAGATCTGAACAGATCTCATTAGAACTAATTGTATCAGATCTAATTAGATCTCAAAATTGGGGATACATTTGAGAGCTTACTGGATCTGATCAAATCAAAACAGAACTAGCGCACCCTGTATAATTAGATTACATTTTTTCTGGCATATCTAACAATATATGATCATTTCTGGAACCAGATCCAATCATGTCCAATCATATTTAATTGGATTAAAGCAGTTTTTATCGGATCTAATCCATTTAAAAGCACCTCTTCAAGCCCCTTTGGCGAGATTCATGAAATTTAAAATATGTGTTCCCTGGACTATGGGCTAACTAACTGGTAAAGGGCGACATGTCTTTCCCATAAAACGGTCTACCCAAACTGCTGCAACCAGGAAATTGAAATTTGGTATAAAGGTTCCTCCTCTGGTGTAGACATCAAGTCCCAGCAAAAAAAAGTAGCAAAAGAAGAGAACAAGAAGCGGTGATTTTGAATCCGGTGTTGTGAAAATTTTGATCGGAACCAATGATTTCTACATAGGGTGGATTTTCTCTTTTACGATCCTTTTTCATTGCATTTAAAGCCCTTGTTACGGTTTTGTGAAAAATGAGATCTTCGATATTTCCAAATAAATTTTGATTTTTTTATTTAAATTTTAACGCATATATACACAGTAGGATCAATATAAAATTTTCTATATCAATTAGATGACAATTCGTTACACACAACAAACTGAGAAATTTAGTTTAGCATACTAAACAATTTTTCCATCTCATAAAAGTCATTGGCATCTTTTTCTTAAGAAAAACTGCTTTATACATAGTAGTTAGCAACTTATGACCATCGGAGTTCAACAGAATATATTTATAGAAAAATAAAGGTACACAAGTACAAAAAGTGCATTTCGGCAGTTTACAAAACTTTCATTAATTCACATTGAGTAATCAAGCCTTATTTTTTAAATTATTGGATATACAAGTTAATAATGTCGATTTGGACAACAAATGGCATAACTATCACATATGGTTTGTGTCAATAATAACAAATATGGCATTTTGGAAGGTAAACATCTGTCATTATAATACAGTATTTGATAGAAGCCAAAGTGTAAACACACATTTTTTTCAATCGCTATAATAATGTCGAAATTTTTTTTTTTCGAAGTCTGATAACCTACTTTCATTCGAAGGAAAGGGCTGCTGAAGGTTATCGATTGTTGGTAGAAATTAAGGGTCAACATGCACCAAATCAAAAAACTTGTGAATAATGATTTGCGCGGTTTAAAAGTGGTGATTTCGATACAGAAAACAAGGTGAGGCCTGGTCAGCCGAAAAAGCAATACTCGACGAATATTGTTGTCAAACGCAAGAAGAACTTGCATTATCATTGGGCGTCACACAAGAAGGCATTTCCCTTCGTATAAAAGCATTGGCATTCATTTAAAAGCAAGGAAATTGGGTCCCATATGAATTGAAGCAGATAGACGTTGAAAAGCGTGTCGGAAATGCTGCTTGAACGCAACAAAAAGAAGTAATTTTTGCATCGTATTGTTACCGGTGATAAAAAATTGATACATTACGATAACCTCAAGCCCAAAAAGTGATATGTAAAGCCCGGCCAACCAGCCAAATCAACGCCGTAGTGGTATATCCATGGCGCCAAGGTAATTTGGTGGGATCAGAAGGGTGTTTTGTATTATGAGCTGTTGAAATCGGATCAGACGATCACGGGGGACCTGTAACGAACACAATTGATTCATTTGAATAGAGCAATCAACGAAAAACGACCAGAATATTCGACCAGATACGAGGCCATAATTTTCCATCATGACAACGCCCGGCCACATGTTGCATGAACGGTCAAAAACTATTTGGAAAACAGTGGATGAAAAGTTTAGGCTCGCCCTCCTAATAGCCTTGCCCCTTCTGACTACCATTTGTTTCGATCGATGCACAACGCCCTTACTGGAATACTCTTCACTTCAGAACAGGGTATCAGAAATTGGTTTGATTCATTCTTAACCTCAATTCATTTCGTTTGTAAATAAATGCCTTTTTCAAGCAAAAAAATCGACATTATTAACTTTAAAATGGAAAAATAAGAACTAAATGATACTTTGGAATCATTTAGTTCGAAATTTTTAAAGACAACCTTTTACATTTTTATCAATATTCCATTTTTCTTGCTCAAATTTCAATAAAATTGAAGTATTCACTTTAAAACATCATCAATCTAAATTCATAACTATAAATTTAAAAGATATTTTAAAATTCTTTACTGTATCCTTCAAACTCCTTTAAACTCATTTTTTTAAATTTGTTTCAACAAAAAAATCTATACATTTTCGCCTTAAGTATATCCTTCATTCACACTTTTACCTTAAACAAAAACAACCACGAAGAAACTGAAAACTTGTCAACACCACAACACGTTAAACACGTGCAATGAAAAAAAAATAAATCGAATAAAGCAGGGAGAGAGAGAGAGAGAAAAAAAATAAGAATACAATGTAAAAATCAAAATACTTTTCAAAAAAAAAACTCCTAACCACAAAGGTCAAAAGCCGTATGGAAGGACTATTAAAAAAAAAACAACATTTAAAGTTAAGTTGAGAAAGAAACAAATACAAGAAATTTAGTAAAAATAGTCTAATGCAAATGTACTAAAAAAAAGTAAAATATTATATACAGCAAAACAATACTTTGGCTAAAAGTTTTTGTTTTACACATAAAATGTGTATTGAATTAAAATAAAACTAAGGTTGTAATTGAACATGAAAACGGAAATCTAGAGAGCAAGTGTAAAATATAGAAGAAAAAAAAAGCGTGTTAAAATGTTATAAATTATAAAAAAAAACATTTAAACGATAAAAATTTAATCATAAAACTTTAAATCTTCCTACAAAAAAAAAAAAAAAGAAAAAGAATAACAGTGAAAACCATATCAGTTGGATGTTAAAATTTACCAAATTTAATTGATTTCAAAGAAAATTTGGTTTTATAAAAACTAATTTTAACATTTTACCGGACTAGCATAAAATATAACACACGGCGTATGAGTGTTATGGAATTTAAATAATAATCATACGCCATGGGGTCATATAATTTTGATAAAGCCTATTATTGGTAGAATTATTATTATTATTATAAGCTTTTACTTTAACATTTCGAGTCTACTACACTCTGAGAACTTTTCTATTGAAGTTTTCTCCCTTAAAGTTTTTCTTCAAGCTTAATTTGTTCCGTTTCCTAGTCTCCTTTGTCTTCTAAACTTTTATACTCCTTATATGAAAAACACGCTACAATTATTTTTGGTTTTCCTTGTTTAAAGGGCGTTTGTAGCATTAAAAAAAACTTCTTCAAACTCTTTTTGCACCTTAAAGGCTTAACAACATTTTATAGTTGTTTAGTACATGTTGTATATGTGTTTATAACTATAATAGTGTTAATTCCTTTTAACTGTATTTCTCTCTACATTTTACAAGTGCTTTCTACCTGCCTACCTACCTACCTACCTGCTTGACTATTTAACTTTGATTGTATTGTTGTAGAATTTCCTTTTTGTAAAAATGTCTGTAATGTTATTTCTATAAGCTTAGTTAAGTTATAGTTTTGTTAGTTTAAGTTTTAATACTGGACGTTGGCAAACTATACATGTAATTTTTTTGTGTTAGTTGCTAACTTCTAGTACATGGTGTTGGTTGTTTAATACTTTACGTTGAGAATTTTACAAAAAAAACAAAAAATCAAAAACTTAAAAGTCTTATTGTAAAAGAACTTTTTTTTAACGGCTAAACAGTTTTTTAAAGCAAACTAATCATTTTTTGGTTACTAAAATTCATTCCAATGAAAATGTTTGAATTTTCAAAAATATTTTCCTTAAGAAGGTAGGTAAAGTGTGGTTAATCAAATAAAGGAAATTCAAATAAAACTGTCACATTTTAATATTTCCTAAATATAATAAGAATTGTTGATAAATAGTATTTACATATACTGTGAGTGTCAAAATAAATTGTACACATTGTTCCAGAATATAAAAAAATTTATTTCTCTCTTTTGCAGTTAATATACACTCAGAAAAAAAAAAGTTTGTAGAAAAATTTGTAAACAGTTTTCAATCCCACTTTACTATTTTTGTACTGATTTTTAGTAAAAAAAATTATTATTTAGCAAATCTTTTTGCTATTTACATTTTACAAATTACAGAGTTTTTACAGAATATTTACAAATTTTTGTAGCTAATTTCAGAAATCATTTTACAAATTTTTTAAAACCGATTTGCTAAAATTAGCAAAAAAAATTACTAATTTTAAAAACTTAAATTGCCTTAAAATGTTGGATAAATTAAAAAAGGGATCGGAAGTGAATATACCGACTCATGTCTGAAAATAAAATAGCATTAAAAAGTTTTTTTAGTTCTACCTAGTACTTTCAATTATTCTGACACATGGTTTTTCTTGATAAAAAACAAACAACAAGAGGTTTTTTAAATATTGAAGAATATAACAAAAAAAAATTATTCAAAATGGCCGCCATTTGCCTTTCAACACGACCGAAGTCTGACCGGCCAATCGTCTTTTGCAGTACGCAAGACTTCCATGGGGAAATTGTCTACTGCGCGGTGCACGCTTAAGCGGTTCCAAATTTTTGTGCCTTCTAAAACGGACCACAATTTATAGTCTAAAGGATTCAGGTCTGGACTACCCGAAGGCCAATCATCCGTAGAAATAAAGTTTGGTAAATTGTTTTTTAACCAGTCTTGAGTGGTTTTTGCCTTATGGGCTGGGGCAGAGTCCTGTTGAAAGGTCCACGGCTCGTTTTTGAACAATGTGCTATTTAATGGCTTCACAACCTTTTCTAAAACGTCAGATTGGTACACCTTTGCCGAAGTTTTAACACCTTTTTCGCTTGGTGACCCCATCATAGGCGACTCCCCACCATACCATCACAGAAGCAGGATGGTGACCTCTCTGAACTCTAGGAACCAATTCATTTGCTTGTAGAGATGACTTAGCATAGACTCTATCATTTAGTTTATTGAACGACTCCTCCACAGTAAAAATTTTCTCGTCAGTAAACATAATTTTTCTGTGGCGGTTTTTTGCGTACTGGCGAATCAATGCTTTTGATTTTTGCTTCCGTTTCTGCTTTAATGCCGCCGCAAGTAGATGCCCCGTCTGTCTTTTGTAAGCCCCAAGTCCCAGGTCATATTTAATGATGCGAGAAATGGATACTTTCAATATATTCATCTCCCGCGACATTATTTGCTGCTTGCGGAGTGGATTTCGATAAATTCGATTCTGTACAGCTTTAACGGCTCTGGGAGTTCGCACAGAGCGAGGACGGCCAGATCTCGGACGGTCTGCTATTTCACCAGTATTCCCAAACAGTTTCACAGCACGATAAACCAAACTACGACTAACCCCGAGCGGCTGCAATGTTCGATAAATGTCTCCAGTTTCCATTCCACATTTTTTTAGGCCAATAACGACAATATGGTTTTCAATATCTCCCCATTCCATAATTTTAAGTAACGCACGACAAAAACTTTTTACACAAAAATGAAGTTTAAATGCTAGTTGTCAAAAAACTGTTAACGTAAGGAGAGTATGTTCAGTGGATTTCTTACAGTGGGGGCGACTAACAATGTGTCAGTAATTATGAAAGTACTTGGTAAAAATCAGCCATAAATACTATTAAACTTTAACCTTAAAAGTAAAAAAAAATAACTAAAATATTTTTCAAAACAGAAATTACCAAATAAAAACAAAATGATTAATTCGTTTATGTTTTAAAATTTTTTAATTGTGTTTAAAATATTTTTTGAAAAAAAAAAATAAATAAAATAAAAAAAAATTTGATGCTCGATAAAAAAAAATAAATTTAAATTTAAATTTAAATTACACATTACTAAAATTTGATAGCGGCAGCTAATTTTTCTACTAATTTCATTGTACTACACGTCAGCAGACATGTGTTGTTAGATTAGCAAAAAACCGCTGGGCTCAAATTAGCAAAATTTCCCGTAATAACAGCAAAATTTTTAGTTGCCATTACAGACTTTTTTTGTTGGGTGTACTTTATTAAAAATTTTATATTTTTTTAGTTGCAATATTTTATCACTCTGTTTCTTATTCGTCTTTGGCGACGAGAGCAAATTAGAAACTTTTGATAAGAAAAAACCAATTAATATTTGGAGATGGAAAATTCAGAATTCACCCAGCCAAATATAATATCCACAGTTAAGCACGGCAATGGCTCAGGTGCCATTAGCGCCAGCTTAATAAATATATCAATTACCAAATCAATCACAATTAATTAAAATTTTTTGGAACAATGAGATCTTTAGCGACAAAAGCACATTTTAAATTTTTGATAATAAAAAACCAGTTAATATTTAGAGATGGACCAATTCAGAATTTTGCCATCCACAAGCAGAGAAAAAACATGGTTGTAATATGATCACTGCTACTATATTGTGCTTGCTGCAATCGGGTATGGTTGTCACAACCAAGTTATTGGTCTACTAACCATCAACATGGTCGCTTCCATCATTATTTAGTAAATATTTTAATATTTTATAATTGGCACCTTCTATTTATTATCATGATTGGCTGTAGTCATACTGTGGTAACAAAAAATCTGACTATGAAAAAAATATGATAACCATAAAATGCTGGCAACAATCAATAAATAATTATACAATCAAAGAAAGAAAAGTTCTTAAAGTCTATGATTTTTTCCTTAACAATTTCTCTTTAAAAAGTCTTTAATATTAATTTTTTTTAGAAAAAACATTTTTAAAGGAAATATTCTTAAATTTAAAAAGCTTTTTCATAGTTTCTAAGAACTTTTCCTTTAAGAATTTTTCTTAGATTATATGAATCATATAACGATAATCCAGGAATCATAATATTAACAATATATAGAGGGACCATAATATGATAACATTTTGAGCATTCTATCATTACGTGCAATCATATAATGATAAATTTATTATAGCATGTTTATTTAGGACCATAATATGGTAGTTTTTGAATCATAATATGACTGTAGGGACTATATTATGGTAAAAATATAGTTATTTTGTTATCAAAATATGATAACCATAATATAGTACGATTATGGTTGGCACAACCATAAACCCAAAAATATATGATGCTCTTCGAAGTTGATTGACCCAACCATGTTTTTTCTTTGCGTGCAAATATAATATCGACAGCAAGCATGAGAGTGGTTTGGTCACGGCATGGGGTTGCATGGAAGCGGAAGGATTGGTTTTCATATGAAGCACACATTACCTTACCTTTTCAAAATATAATTTTACAACCTGTGTCGAAAAATTGGCGTTGGCTCAAATATAGGTTCTTCAGAAAGGCAATGCATTTTTGCAGTATGCTTGGGGATACTGCAAAAATGGTTGTCTCACCATACTCCCAAACAGCTGGATCATCCCTTCCCAGTCCACTGACCTCAACCGAGGGACGATCTAATAATTAACTGCAAGGACTCTCTAAAATCAGGCAGTAATCTCTCCCGAATTAACCAGAAACCGAATGGAATCGATACCCACAAGATTGCAAGCTGTAGTCAAAGCAATTGGAAAGCAATTACGGATTTATTGTGCAAAAATAAAATTGTTGTCCATCGCTGGTCACAACTTTTTCCTTTCTTTCTGGCAATTTTCGGACACCAGCTCGGAAGAACGACAATCCAATCCAATGACTCAATCCAATCATCGGCCAATTTTTTTGTACTGTTCCGTTGGGAGGAGCTGTCTCTGGTAAAGATGAGAATTCGGGGGGGGGGGGTGGAAAATTCCCATTTCAGCGTTTCAAAGTAGGTCTTGATGGATCTTCCAGAGTGCTGTTATTTTGAAAAATCACTCTGTCATGCCTTTGTTTTTATTACGACCGTTTTGGCTTCAATGCACGGATCAAACGCATAAGGTTACTTTTTGCGCTTGTGACTGTCATAATGGATTCACTTTTCATCGCCAGTCACAATGCAATGCAAAAATAATTCCTTTTTTTTTACTTTCGAAGGGAAAAATCGGCTTTCGGCGTCTTGCGGCTTTAACTTATATGACACTCAGTTTCCTTGCTTTTGAATTAGTGCCATAGCTTTCAAGCGTTTGCTGAATGTTGACTCATCCACTCTCAATGATTCTGACAACTTCTGAAGCACTTGGCATTAGTTCATATATTCCAATTATTCCAATTCTTGACCCTAACGTTCTTTCAAAACCACCTCCAACACGATTGTTCAGATAGAGAATGCTCGCCATAAACTTTCTCTAAGATCCGATGACCCTTGGTCGAACTTTTCTTCATATTGTGTGAAACGCTCATTATTAATTCAAGGTCCTTATCAAGACAAGATATCTTAAGAAAACTTTCGGCATACTTTAATATCAAGCAAGTCTCAAAACAGACTGGTGTAATCAAGGACTATCTAACAATAGGATGTGCAGAATGAAAAATCAAAAGCCAGTAAGGAAGCCAAGAGGCCAAAAAGCCAAGTTCAGATGCTCCAGTTGAATCGCGAGTCCTCCAGTTGAATCGAGTCCTTCGGTTATGACTGACTCAATGTTTTTAACACTATCCATCCTAAAATTTTTTATATTTCTTGATACAATCAACGTATTAGAAGTCATTCAACTTGAGCATCAGAAGTGAGTTGAATCCGAATTTAGATTTCTGGCTTTTTGGCCTCATTGTTATGGTTGACATTTAATTTTTAATTTTGCACATCCTATTGTTCGATATTCCTTACTTTAATGATAAAGCAATTTAGTAAAAATAAAAAAACCTAAACAACTAACATGTACAATTTCTTTTGACGCTCACAGTATGTACATATTTAAGTTTACTGCATATTTACTTGACCCTATTATAAACTACTTAAGAGTCATTTTAATTGTTATAGATTTTACTGTTTTAGATTTAGTGTTTATAGGGAAAACATGGTACATTACAACTAAAAAAACGCATGAATAAATTTCGAAATAATGGTAAATTTTATAAAGTGTACGATCATATCTAACCATAACCAGAAAACAAATTCGTGCTCACAACCAAATGGTTTAGTTGCAACAAGCAAATTCTTCAGTTTTGACTGCTCAATTATGTATTAGGTTATCAAAATTCGGTTGTCAAGTCAAAATAATCCTGCCTGAATTAGTTTTCGGTTGTCACAACCGAAAATTGCAAGTGAATCAAAGCATTTGATTCACTACAAATTCGGTTGTAAGCACGTAACTGTACACCCAGAAAACGGTATCAGTTGTGGCCACCGAATTTGTTGTCAATCGAATTCTGGCGGTTACGACAACTATTTTCATATTCAATTATATTTTTAGTTGTGAAAGCCAATATTCAGTTGTCTAATTTAATGTATATATTCCACATAAATATTATTACATTTCACAAAATTTTATTTAAAAAAAATTATTTTTAGATTTTTTCGGTATCGAACCTGGGCATTCAGATTCTTAGCTCACACTCTTGCTTACTGCACCACAATTTAACTTTCTTTGATGTATTTGTTATTTATTTTTGAATATTTTATTTTAATTAAATTTTTTTTAATGTTTGCCTTTACCGGGATTTGAACTCGGAAATTAGAAGTAATAGGCTAGCTCTCTACCCACCACACCACAAACACTTATAAATTTTAATGACTAATTTTGAATTTAAATAATTTTTTAAGAAAATTACAAACACCAATCTTTAGTGGCTTCTATAATCAATAGAATCCACAATTCGGTTAATTCAACTGAAATCCAAATTTAATGATATATTAGATCAGGATAGACGTATTTGTATTTACCACTTTCGAATATCGAAAATTTTTTAATTGAATTGGTTAAGAGTATCCTTTTTTGGTTCCTTTTTCCTCTTCATAATTCGCAATGCCATATATTTGGTATAACAATGGATTATAGGTTATTTCAAATAAAATAAAGTCCTTACAAATAAATGTTAATGGTTTTGATCGAATTTCAACCAATCTTTTCTCTTGGTGTATCCTCTATAGGTTAGGTTGGTAAGAACAACGCCCATAAATACCGCGTGTTGTCCATTGTGTTTCCCTCATTTCTTCCCTTCTTCTAACATGATCCTATTAAGCTTTTCATTTCGCTCTTCTTATGAAAAACAGTAAAGTATATGAATTTAGAACCCAAAATTAGCAGCGTTAAAGTGTACCGAATGTATCTAAAAATAGTTGAGTTAATTTGTGCATTTTAATATTTTTTTTATAAATTAAAACTTTGATATATATTTTTTAGATTTTCAGATTTTTTTTGTTGAGTGTCCAGGTGCCAAATTAAGAAGTTTAATTTATTTCCTACACATAGAAAACAGATTCATTATGACAACCGAATTTATTGCGAACTGAATAGTTTAGTTGTTGTATTAACTTAATTTCGGTCGCCGCAAACAAATACGTCAGTGGCTCCAACAAAACCATTCAGTTGGCAAGAAATTCGGTTGTTATAATGAATCTGTTTTCTGGCCAGATTTGATCAGATATAATTAGATCTCCAAAAGTTTCTATAATTTTGAGATCTTTTTAGATCAGATAGAATTAAATCTAATGGCATCTAGTCAGATCAGATCTTTTTTACACGGTTATAAAATCATATTTTTTATCGTTAGATCTAATTTTTCCAGATCTCATAAATCTCATAATTGGAGAAAAATGTTAGATGTAATTGGATCTGATCAAACCTATGCAGATCAGGCTCAACATATTTTATCAGGACCAATTTTTTATTTTGATGCCTTTGAAAATATATCAAATGACCAACTTCTTGCGCTTTTATACATAATCGGCCCTTTATTACGCGTCGTAATGATGCACAAGTGCAAAAAGTTCGGTCTTTGATACTCATTTTTAACCCCTAAATATTAACTTGCTCCCAAATTTTTACTATTATGCTGAATGGGAGCCCATAAAGAGACTCTTATTTTTAGTTTGATCTCAAAACTGTTTCTATTTAATTTAATGTTGTTTCTGTTTAACATAAATATTTTTATATGTATGTGTGTAATCAATTACACATACATATCACTTGGCACTTTGGCAATTTTCTTAAATAAAACCTTTTATTATATATCCCTCAATAATATTTTTATTTTCTGTACGATACATTAACAACATTAATTTCCAAATACTTTTCATAATACCTTAATACTTTACTTTTATAATTAGAAATATTATCCCTTTTGAGCCTAAGTCATGTTAGTTTGCTAACTAACTGGTTTAGATGATTATATTTAATACCACCACTTCTAACATGGGTCGATTAAATTCAACCACCCCTAAATCTACAGGGCTGCCAATATAATGAACAAACAAAATATCTTTAACTTTAAGTTCGTGGTAAACAAATACATTTGTGTTATACTTATGGTTTTTTGTTAAACCATTTCCTAAAGGAAATGAAAAAAATATTTTTTTGTAAAAAACATGCTAAAACACTAAATTCGGCTTTAAATTGCCTCCAACGATGTCGTAAGAAAAATGATTTACCAAATCACAAATAAAATTATATTGAGATATAATTTTTTCGTGTCCCTTTTTATTCAATCTTGGAAGCACTTTCAGAAACAATATTTACCTTAACAACAATTATGAAAAAATAAATTAAAATTAGTGGACCCAAAAGAACTCAAGTAACCGATAAAACCCAAAACCAAAAAAAGAAAATTATAATTTGGGGCTAAGATTGTATGGCAAAATTTTGAGCATGGCAATATTTTGAAATAAAAAAAAACAAGTAACATATATCCATAGCTTCCCCTGTAGTGTGAAACTACCACAATTTCCTAAATATCTCCTGTGTCTACTGTGTCATAGAATGCAAAAACTTTAATATGGTATTAGAAATTACACCAATTTATAGATTTAACTGTCTTAAGCACAAAAGTATATTTGAGGTTTTAAATTATTTTCTATCCAACAGCATTTAAAAGAAATTATAGCACAAAAATTAATATATTTAAAAAGAGGAACATTTGTCAATAGTACCAAATCATTCAAAGAGGTCCACTTGTCCTCCACTGGGTTTCTGATGCAAAAAATTAAAAAAAAAACTTATATGTCTAATTATAGAGGGGAAAAAAATTTTTGGTAATTAAAAACTTTTTTGGAAATGAAAACAATTTTTGTGGTGAAAACAATTTTTTGAGGTGAAAAAGTTCTGTGGTGGTGAAAAAAATTTGAATTGTGAAAAAGTTTTCTGAGGTGAATATAAAATATTAATCACCTATAAGCGACTGGTGAAAAATAATAAAAAATATTTTATTTACTAGTGATGCCGTGATGACCATATCAACTGACAGGCAGGCAGATAGACAGGCAGACCAAACGACCGGCCGACCAACAGTCAGACAGACAGAAATATCATAAGGATTAAAAATATATATTTGTTACTTGGGGTCTTAGACCTAAATTTCGACACTTTACACTCCCCAGCAAAACTTTGGTAATGGGTGCGATATTCTCATGCGTTACCTTGTAATGATACCTCGTTACCTTTTTCATTATTTGCAACCATGAAGTAATAAGTAACTCATTATTGATTACGTAATATATGATTTATAAATGTAAAGTAATAATTGAAATATTTTTGAAAATCTATTTTTAGATACATTACTTTGTGTTTTTTTGTAATCAAAAGGGTAATGTATGTTTGTTTTGATAACAATAGGAAAAAAACTAAGCACAACCAGAGTTCCATGGTCCCATCATGACCACATTATTTTTAATAACGTTTAAAGTATTCGTAATAGTTTTTTTTTAATAAAAATTCCCCTTACATTATTACCTCTAAAGTAATATACATTACTTTGAGGCTCATCGCCTGTAAAATTCATCAATGAAGTAAGGTGTAAAGTAATCCATGAGCCCTTATGGCTACACATTACTTTACATATTATTTGGTAATGTGTGGTTTTGCTGGGTCACCAAAAAAAGTCTGTAACGGCAACTAAAAATTTTGCTGTTATTACGGAAAATTTTGCTAATTTGTGCCTAGCGGTATTTTTTGCTAATCTTAGCAGCACATGTCTGCTGACGTGTAGTACAACGAAATTAGTAGAATTAGTAGTGGAATTTAAAATCTGTTTGCTAAAATCAGCAAAAAAAATTACTAAATATTATTTTTATTAGTATGTATGTACAATCAAATTAATATACAAAATTAGTAAGCGCTACTTAATTTTAGTTTATTGCTGTAAACTCAATGAATTGTAAAATATAGCAAAGTTTTAATTTATAAAACAAATTATTATATGCACAAATTAAATCAATTTTTCTTAGATACACTTGTTACTCTTTTAAGCTGCTAATTTCTGTTGAAATTGCCTTACGAATTTGAATACAAATTCACCAAAAAAAAGTCTGTAATGGCAACTGAAAATTTTTCTGTTATTACGGGAAATTTTGCTCATTTG
The DNA here is from genome assembly GCA_949748255.1 of Eustalomyia histrio. Classification (NCBI taxonomy): domain Eukaryota; kingdom Metazoa; phylum Arthropoda; class Insecta; order Diptera; family Anthomyiidae; genus Eustalomyia; species Eustalomyia histrio. The sequence continues at coordinate 124,700,223 of OX456526.1, forward strand.
AGCCCAGCGGTATTTTTTGCTAATCTTAGCAAATCACATGTCTGCTGACGTGTAGTACAATGAAATTTGTAGAAAAAATTAGCTGCCACTACTAAATTTTAGTAAACTTTTTATAAAGTTTAATCAGCAAAAATACTTCACTAAATATTATTAATATTAGTGCAAAATTTCAAGTTTATTTTTTTTATCGAGCATCAAAATTACAAAATTCAAAATTAAAAATAAATATATATTAATCATTTATTGTTAAAACATAAACGAATTTATCAATTTGTTTCAATTTGGTAATTTTTGTTTTGAAAAATATTTTAGTCAATTTATTTTTTTTTTACTTTTAAGGGCAAATTTTAATTGTTTTTAGGGCTAATTTTTAGAGCTAAAAAATGTTTTAGTGTTATTTTAAGTAGATGTTCTTTTTTTAAACATCAGTCGTTATATTCACTTCCGATACCCTTTTTTAATCTATGTAACATTTTAAGGCAATTTAAATTTGTAGGTGTACATTTTAATTAGAAATAACATTTCCTTCAATATCCACTTTTTTAAAATTAGTAATTTATTTTGCTAATTTTAGCAAATTGGTTTTCAAATATTTTGTAAAATAATTTCTAAATTAGCAACAAAAATTTGTAAATATTCTGTAAAAAATTTGTAATTTGTAAAATGTAAAATGTAAATAGCAAAAATATTTGCTTAATAATATTTTTTTTATTAAAAATCAGTACAAAAATAGCAAAGTGAGATTGAAAACTGTTTAAAAATTGTTCTACTAACTTTTTCTTCTGAGTGTACAATTTTGTATTTTTTTATCGAGCAACATTTTTAAAAAAATATTTTAGAGCAAATTAAAAAAGAAAATCAAAAGCTTAAAAAATAGTTTAAACAAATGAATTTATTATTTTATGTTAATATGCTAATTTTTAATAATTTTAAGTAAATTGCTTGAGCTTGAATACTTATTACCTGGAATTTATATTAAAAAGGTCAAAGAAATTAATTTGAATATTTTTTAGTAAATTTTTTGGATTTCGATGTGAAATTTTAATTGTTTTAAAGCCTGATTTTTAGAACTAAAAAGTTTTTGATGCTATTTTAAGTGGATGTTTTATTTTTGGACAGTTGTGAAAAGTATCTTCCCTTCCGATCCCAATTTTTTAACGAATAGGATTTCTGAAATTTGCAACAAAAATTTGTAAATATTCTGTAAAAGTTCTGTAATTTGTAAAATGTAAATAGCAAAAAAAAATTAATAATAATATTTTGAATAAGGGTTTTGAGGTTGAGAAGAAGAATAAATATCATAATATTTTTTTTACAAAAAGTCAGTACAAAAATAGTAAAGTGGGATTAAAAACCGTTTACAAATTGTTCTACTAACGTTTTTTTCTGAGTGTATTGTGGAGGGTATAAAAACTAACTATACTACTTTGAAACTGAATCTTTTAATACTTTCAAATTTTAATATCAGTAAAAACATGTTGTTTAAATCTAAAAACGCTCAAAAACAACTAAATCGTGTTGGAAATGGTGTATAGTTGTAAACATTTATTAATTTGTTGTTTTATTTGATGTTGTTGTACTGGTTTTATGTATACATTTGTTTTTATTTCGGTTTGTTGTTGTTGTTGCGGTTTTATGTTGTGGTAACTATGATTGCTATGACATTTCTTTTTTGTTTTGTATATAATACAATTTACTTTTTGTTGTTAGACATTTTCTTTCCCTTCCATTCTCTTCTCTTTTGGGATTGCATGTAATATCATATACTATCAAAATGTCATTTTATATTTAACAGAAATAGTTACAACGTTATAAAAATAGTTTCTGGATTTTTTATATTTTCGCTGTCGTCATACAAAAAGGTTGTCAATCAATTGTATTGTTTAGTTTGTTTGGTCTTTTTTAGTATCAGTTGGAAAGTTTAAAGGGATTGAGAGGTTCTATTTTTTAAGGATATATGAAATATAAAAAATTTGTCTACAATCAATAGAAGTCATCATTGTTAGTAATTGGAGTTTGAAAGAAAAATTAATTGAAGAATGAAAAATTTTCAGTGAAATTTTACATTAAAAAATTATAAAATTATGATAATTGTGGAGTAAGAATTTAATTGGTGTGTTTACATGTGTATATGTTTTAAATATGCCAAAATAAAATAGCACTAAGCCTTCATTTTTCATTAAATTTTACAAAAAAGAAATGTGAAAACTTAATAAATTAACATCTAAAATAGTATTTTTTTAATGTTTTAAACAAATCCGTTACAAAATTAAATTTTAAATCATAATAAGTCCTTATCATTATTTTAGCTAAAAACTTTTGCACCAATTCTCTTAAATTCACTCATCTCTTTGTCTAACTTTATATAAATTGTATTCTATCATGTCCTTTCAAAAATTTAATCGTTATTTTTTTTTAATTTTTTTTCTATTTTCATTATTAAAAACAAAAACTTCTTATCTCCATACAAACATAATGCAAACAAAAAATTATATACACTTGACTTGACTTATGGGAATATGTATTGTATAAATATTATAAAAAAAATGTTAGCATATAAAAGAAAATCATACACATTATGTGCAAAAATATCCCATAAATCATTGTTGCAACTATCTTAACTTTATATGTAAATATTCCTATCACTTTTATCATCATAAACAAATCAAAAAACATAAAAATATTATGAAACGTGCCAATTTAATAAGAGGTCAATGTTTGAGTTTAAGGTAAAAATTAAAAAAAAAAAATAATAATAAATTTTAATTAAAAGAAAATTCAGAAAAACTAAACTATTTATAAATCTATTTTCCTGGTTCTTTTTAGGCCTCAAGGTAGCAGTAAAATGGATCGTTATGAAAAGTTAAGTCGTTTGGGTGAGGGCTCCTATGGTGTGGTGTATAAATGTCGTGATCGTGACACTGGTCAACTGGTGGCTGTTAAAAGATTTGTAGAATCGGAGGATGATCCTGCCATAAGAAAGATTGCTTTAAGGGAAATACGTTTGCTAAAGGTATGAGAAAAAACTTACTGTGGCCCAGCTCTGATTAGATCTAACGCCAGATCTGTTCATATCTAAAGAGATATTTAAAATTCGGTGATTTTTGTGTGCCAGATATGTGCAGATCTGTTCATATCCACAGAGATGTGGAAAATTTGGCAATTTTTGTGACCAAGTATGAGCTGATCTGTTCATACCTGATGCCATATCTTAGCTTTTTGAGCCGTTTTTAAAGACACCAAAATAAAAATCTATAAAAAAATTTTATTTAATTTTCTGCCAAATAACTTTTTTTTTTTGAAAATGCTATAAAAGAAGACTACTGAATATTTTCTCAAATTTCTTTTTTTATTTGAAAGTACAATCCTTCCGGTTAATAATGGAAAATAACTTCATTAAAATGGCTGCCTCGGCTGGCTGTTACAGTCAATGGCGATCGTTATCGGGCCATGTTGAACGAATTTTTGTTCACAAAAATTGAAGAGGAGGATATTGGCAAAAGTTTAGTTTCAACAGGACGGCGCTACGTGCCATACAGCCGAAGCTACACTCGATGTTTCGCATTATCAGCCAAGAGCTGATGTCATTTGGCCACCTCGGAGCTGCGATTTGACACCGTTGGACTATTATTTGTGGGGTGCCGTCAAATATAAGTGTTACGCCGACAAGCCAGAGACAATTGACGCTTTAAAGGACAATATTCCTGAAGCCAGCTGCACACAATCGAAAATGTGCTTAAAAATTGGACCGATCGTGTAGGCTACTGCATGGCCAGCCGAGGCAGTCATTTGAATGAAATTATTTTCCATTATTAACCGGAAGGATTGTACTTTCAAATAAAAAAAGAAATTTGAGAAAATATTCTGTAGTTTTTTTTCATATCATTTAAAAAAAAAAAAGTTATTTGGCGGACCCTATATATGGTTTACCATGTCTGCCTTTATTTGATCAGATCAGAAATTTTGAGATCTAATTGGATCTGGTACAATTAGATCTATTGCGTTCTGTTCAGATCTGATCTTTTTACGCGGGTATATACGTTGGTTTATTATGTCAACAGCTTCATTTAACTCTTTTGCAATTATACTTTCTTTAAGATTTTTAAAATTTTTTATTAAAGGTTTATTTAATAGCGAAAATGTGTACTTTAACCCAAAATTAAGAATTTTTTTATCCAAACCACGTTTTATGTTTTTTAAATATATATGTTCTCCTCTCTGCATTCATATAAAAAAACAACGATATTATAATAAAAAATTCATACAAAAAAATCTTCATATTCTTAGCGTCAACAGAAACTATGCATCTTGTGCATTAAGTATAAGAATTTTAACGGCAAAAATTATCATAATTTTTAGTGATTTGTTTTGTTATGACATTCTTGTGATGTAGTTTATTTTCCAGCTGTGTTGTTGCTAATTTTCCCAGATGCATCAAAGGTCTGCAGATGCATCAAAGGTCTGCATCAAAGGTCTACAGACGACATTAGGCTGTGGTTACCGGATCTAACACAGTTCTCGTGTTTAAATAGCAAGTTTAACTAAATAACTCATGCAAGTTTATATCGTATATGATCTGCACTAACCTAAAGAAATATTTACTGAACTCTAGAAAGAGCCTAATCGCGCCTAAAGGGTGGTGCAAAATTTTTACCTGATTTTCTCTATCTATAACTTTTGTTTAAAATTAATGTTGTTCTTTGACTCCACCAAGGTGCGGCTTTTCAAATATCCTCAGAGGAAAAAGTCCAGGACAGTCAAATGGGAAGTTTTGACTGGCCTAGCCAAATCACCGAAAACCAAGAGTTTATGCGCTGTGGAGGAATACTCCAAAATACGTATTATGTTACGTATAGTATGAAAATTGGTCCGTCCTGTTGGAAGTGCATATCCTCTAAGTCCAGACTGTCAACTTTCGGTAAGAAAAATTCAGTCAGCATAGTTCTATAGCGATCGCCATTCAGCCTAATAGGATTAGCAAAAAATAAGCTCCAATACCCTTTTCTGACATAACTGCACACCACAAGACTTAACGTGTGGATTTTTCGTTCCCCAGAACCAAGAATTTTGCATATTGACGTGAGCCTCGTCGCTCATGATCAATTTTGATGGAAAATTATCCACTTTGTCATTCGCGTGTTCTTAAGGCGTTCAACGATTCATTCTTATTCACCTTGATTTCGCAAATATCTGCTTAACGAATGTCAAAACCAAACTGACATACTATACAATTTGCAATAATGACAATACTTTCCAACACCAGTTTTCTTGATCAAATAATACGACTAACTAAAAACGAAAACAAACAGTTTTTCGTGTTCAAAGATTATGACTGACTATAAACGAAAATAAGCAGCGGTTCTCGTCCCCGAGTATAAACGTGAATACGTAACGGTTCTTGTATTCAAATACTTCAACTAACTACAAACGAGAAAACAGCGATTCTTCTGTGTAGAAGCATGAATCCGTAGACAGATTAGGCAGTGGTTCGTTTCCGGGTCGAAGCAGTACACGATCCATCATTCGGTTCTGGCTCCACTATATGTAAAAAATTATCCGAACCTAACAAGGATTTTACAAAATATGCCACAATATTGTAAAATATATACAGTTGATAAGTATAAAAAGTTTTCATATTTATAAAATCGTTCCAAATCAGGCAGGTAAAATAAACTAAATCGGACGAAATTTCGATTCATTATACGAAGAATGAAATAGAATCCAACTGAAAATGCTATTGAAATATCAGAAAACATTTTAGAATGCTTAGCTGCCAACCTTAGCGCCAGCGCAATACATAGAGCACTACATGCAAATGTATTATATGGATGAGTTCCAAGAAGAAAATTATATATACATATCGAAAATCAATCAACATTGAGGTCAGTATATTAATAAAAAGTATTTATCAAAATAAACTTCATACATTCTGGACCAAAGAGTAAAGCGGCTATGTTGTCTGGTCATTAACGGGGAAAATAGATCAACATCTACAAGTGCAATGGAGACGATACTCTGCATGAGACCGATACAAGCTTAGGTTAAGTATGAAGCTGCACTTACTACTTCAATAGGGTGGCAGAGCAATGTGTATTAGTGGGCTACGATGTTTTTATTTCGGGTATGTACCGGTGGAGGGATAAAGGAATTTTGGATGTTACCAATGGAATTCATTTTTACCAAATTTGACGGGAGAACTGGTTAGGTTTTTATTGTGGAGATCACAACACCGATTTTCAGGCCGAGGTCGTGGCTATTACACAGTGTATTCGGTTTTCAACTGCGACTGATTATTCTGGGGATGCAGTCATCTTCAGTAATAGTCAGGCTGCGGTTAGGACTCTGTCAGCAAAGTCTGTGAAATCGAAATGAACAGCAAGGAGATAAACGCTTAATGTGACAGGGGACGTCTGAGGTTTTTATGGGCACCCGGACACTGTGGAGTGGAGGGGAATAAGAGGGCTGAGGGCTGGCCAGAGATGTATCAAAATCCAAGAACTTTTCGGACGAAGAGGACGGAGCTTGGACAATGGACCACCAACATGCACAGGGTGATCTGGAATGGTAATAATGTTAGTTCAATCGCAAAGGTCCAGTAGGGTGATCCGGATGTGGGCAGGGCAAGAAGAATATTAAGGCTTGGAAAGAGGGAACTGGCCAAAATGATGGGAATTCTCACTGGCCAAAATGATGGGAATTCTCACCCAACAATAGGATCACACCTATCGAAATTGGGAAGGAGCGACTCTGTGGTGTGCGGGGAAGAAGATGAGACTGTGGTGCACTTCCTCTGGGTTTGTTCGGTATTCGCAAGGAGTAGGGTACGGCATTGGCACGTTATATAGTCATTTGATTGCCTGCGGGGGATTGACTTTAGAAAACTGAAGGGATAACTTAGGGGTTCTGAATTCTTCAAGTAGACTGGAATGTTTATTATGACGTTGTTATTGGAGAGCGTACAACATGCCGATTCTCTGGAATAGGTGTACGTGACCCGTTTTTAAATGATCATAAAGGGACCCTCCCTCTTTTTAACCTAATCTTTGTGCTCTTTAGCGATGAGATCAAACTTAAAATTTTTTGGACTTAAAATTTTAAGATGAAACATTTCAGAATTTGCCCAGCTAAATGTAAGTTCCAGTCAAGCGCGGTGTCATTCGGTTATTGTGGTGTATGGCGGCGGCCATTTGGTTTTCAAGGAAAGATTACCTCACCATTTTAAAAGATAATTTGCCAGCCAGAGTCTTAAAACTTGGCTTGGATCAAACTTGAATCTTTCAACAAGACAATGATCTCAAAGACATCGTAAAAATAGTAAAGGAATGGCTACTTTACCATACTCCCAAACAGCTGGATCATTCCATCCCCGCGTCATCCAACCTTAACCGCATTGAACATTTGTGGGAGCATTTGTTTTTGTTATTGTAAGATATTAAAAACATAAAATATTGGATTAAATGCTTAAGCAAATTATTAAAATAAAGTTGAAAACATAAAAGACTAACAATGTACAGTTTCTTTTGACGCTCACAGTGTGTAAACTGTAATGTTTTATTAGAGATCTATTAACAATATAGGAGTACTACAAATGAAGCTGTACGAATTAGATTTAAGAAAAAGAAATAAAGAAACAGAGATGGAATGATGCAAAGAATTCCAGTATTGTGAATTGACCTTAAAAAAT